>OZ018323.1:164793371-165390871 GCA_963969495.1 Ceratothoa steindachneri
ACCCCTGCCTTGATCGCACGACCCGTAACACAGCACCATACAATTAACAAAATCTCACGACCCTTACCACTATCACACGATCCTTACCACCATTACTCGACCCTTAACAGAATGACACTACCCTTACCACTAGCACACGACCCCTACCCACATCACTCAATCTTTAACACCAGCACGCTAGCCTTACCACAACTACACGGCCCTTACCACCAATACACAACCCCTACCATCAATACACGACCCGTGCCACCACCACTACACGACACATACAACCATCACACGAGCCTTATCCCCTTGACTCGATTCTTACCACTATCACACGACGGTTATCACCATCAGACGACCCCTACCACCATCAGTCGATCCTTATCACTATCCAACAACCCATACCACCATTACGCGACCCTTACTACTATCACACGACCTTACCGCCATAACACGACCCCTAACATCGTCACACGACCCTTACCACCGTCAAGCAACCCTTACCACCATCACACGTCCCTTACCACCATCACACTACCCTTACCACCAGCACACAGCCGTTATCATCACCAAACGGCACTTACCACCTTCGCATGACCCCTACCAACATCACACGACCCCTAGACATCACACAATCCTTTCCACCATCATACATCCCCTACCACCATCACACGACCCTTACTACTCTCAACCGACCATTATAACTATCACACGACCCATACCACTATCACACGACCCTTACCACCATCACACGACCCTTACCACCATCACAAGATATTTTCCACCATCACTCGATCATCACCACCATTTGAGAACGCTTACTACCATCACACGAGCATTACCACTATCACATGACCTCTACCATCATCACATGACCATTACCACCCTTACACGACTCTTACCACCATCACATGATCCCGACCACCACCAGTCGATCCTTATCACCTTCAAACAACCTATACCACCATTACACGACCCTTACCACTACAATACGACCTTTACTACCATAACCTTACCCCTACTATCGTCACACGACCCTTACCACTATTACAGGATCCGTACCACCATCATACGCCCCCTACCATCATCGCACGACCCATACCACCATAACACGACACACCACCATCAAACGACCATTACCACCATTACACAAACCTTACCCCATTCACACGGGCCCTAACCCCACCACTCGATCCTTACTACCATCACACAACCCTTACCATCATCACACGACCCCTACCATTATCACACGATCCTTACCACCATATCACGACACATACCACCTTCAAACGACCTTTACCATCATTACATGACCCTTACCACCATCGCAAGACCCTTAACACAATCACACCACCTTTACCACCATCAAATTACCCCTACCATTATCACACGATCCTTACTACCATATCACGACACATACCACCTTCACACGACATTTACCATCATTACACGAACCTTAACACCATCGCAAGACCCTTACCACTACCACACCACCCTTGCCACCATCACACGACCCTACCATTATTACACGACCCTTACCACTATATCACGACACATACCACCTTCACGCAACCCCTATCCCCATCAGTCGATCCTTATCACCTTCACACAATCCATACCACCAGTAAACGACCTTTGCCACTAACACACAGCCACAATCACACAGCCCCTACCATCGTCACACGACTCTTACCACCATCACACAACCCTGCCACCATTATACGACCCTTACCACAATCGCACGACTCTTACCACCATCACACGACCTTTACGACCATCACACGGCCCTTAAGACCATTACACGACCATTAACACTATCACATGACCCTTACCACCAAAAACACGACCTTTACCATTATCACACGATCCTTACCATCATCACACGACCCCTAGACAATCACACGATCCTTACAATCATTCCACATCCCCTACCACTATCACACGATCCTTACCACCATCACACGACCATTACCACCATAACATGACACCTACTATCATTACACGACCCTTACCACCTTCGCACGACCTTTACTACTATGACATGACCCTTACCATCATTACTCGATCCTACCACCATCATACAACCCTTACCACTATCACACGACCCTTACCACCATCAAACAACCCTTACCACTATCACATGACCCTTACCACCATCACACGACCGCTACCCTCATCACTTGATCCTTAACACCATCACACAACCCTTACCACCATCACACGACGCTTAACACTATCACACGACCCTTACCACCATCACACAACACATACCACCATTACACGACCCCTACCCCTATCACTCGATCTTTACCATCATCCCACATACCCTACACCATCACACGACCTTTACCATCATCACACGATCCTTACCACCATCATACGACCCCTACACCATCACACGATCCTTACCACCATCACAAAACCTTAGCACCATCAACCGACCATTACCACCATAACATGACCCCTACCATCATCACCCACCCCTTACCACCATCACACGACCCTTACTACTATCACGCGACTTTTACCACCATTAGATGGCCCTTCCCACTATTACACGCCTCTTACCACCATCACACGACCCTTACCACTAGCACACGACCTCTACCTCCATCACACGACCCTTTCAACCATCACTCGACCCCTACCATTATCACACGATCCTTACCACTATATCACGACACATACCACCTTCACGCAACCCCTATCCCCATCAGTCGATCCTTATCACCTTCACACAATCCATACCACCAGTAAACGACCTTTGTCATTATCACACAGCCACTATCACACAGGCTCTACCATCATCACACGACTCTTACTACCATCACACAACCCTGCCACCATTATACGACCCTTACCACAATCGCACGACTCTTACCACCATCACACGACCTTTAAGACCATCACACGGCCCTTAAGACCATTACACGACCATTAACACTATCACACAACCCTTACCACCAAAAACACGACCTTTACTATCATCACACGATCCTTACCATCATCACACGACCCCTAGACAATCACACGATCCTTACCATCATCCCAAATCCCGTACCACCATCACACGATCCTTACCACCATCACACGACCATTACCACAAAAACATGACATCTACTATCATTACACGACCCTTACCACCTTCGCACGACCTTCACTACTTTGACACGACCCTTACCATCATTACTCGATCCTTACCACCATCAAACAACCCTTACCACTATCACACGATCCTTACCACCATCACACGACCCCTACCCTCATCACTTGATCCTTAACACCATCACACAACCCTTACCACCATCACACGACGCTTAACACTATCACACGACCCTTACCACCATCACACGACCCCTACCATCATCACACGACCCTTACCACCATCACACAACACATACCACCATTACACGACCCCTACCCCTATCACTCGATCTTTACCATCATCCCACATACCCTACACCATCACACGACCTTTACCATCATCACACGATCCTTACCACCATCATACGACCCCTACACCATCACACGATCCTTACCACCATCACAAAACCCTTAGCACCATCAACCGACCATTACCACCATAACATGACCCCTACCATCATCACCCACCCCTTACCACCATCACACGACCCTTACTACTATCACGCGACTTTTACCACCATTAGATGGCCCTTCCCACTATTACACGCCTCTTACCACCATCACACGACCCTTACCACTAGCACACGACCTCTACCTCCATCACTCGACCCCTACCATTATCACACGATCCTTACCACTATATCACGACACATACCACCTTCACGCAACCCCTATCCCCATCAGTCGATCCTTATCACCTTCACACAATCCATACCACCAGTAAACGACCTTTGTCATTATCACACAGCCACTATCACACAGGCTCTACCATCATCACACGACTCTTACTACCATCACACAACCCTGCCACCATTATACGACCCTTACCACAATCGCACGACTCTTACCACCATCACACGACCTTTACGACCATCACACGGCCCTTAAGACCATTACACGACCATTAACACTATCACACAACCCTTACCACCAAAAACACGACCTTTACCATCATCACACGATCCTTACCATCATCACACGACCCCTAGACAATCACACGATCCTTACCATCATCCCAAATCCCGTACCACCATCACACGATCCTTACCACCATCACACGACCATTACCACCATAACATGACACCTACTATCATTACACAACCCTTACCACCTTCGCACGACCTTTACTACTATGACACGACCCTTACCATCATTACTCGATCCTTACAATTATCATACAACCATTATCACTATCACACGACCCTTACCACCATCACACGACCCTTAACCTCATCACTTGATCTTTAAAACCATCACACAACCCTTACCACCATCACACGACGCTTAACACTATCATACGACCCTTACTACCATCACACGACCCCTACCATCATCACACGACCCTTACCACCATCACACAACACATACCACCATTACACGGAATTGTCTTTATTGGTTTTTACTTCGTAGCTTTATGTAAGTCACAACAATTCCAGTCAGTATCCCACCATAAACAAGTGTATTCACACTCACACTTACTACACGAATTTGGAACTCAACCCTTTACTTCCCAACACCCTTTACCTCTGCCCCCTCCCCCTCCAACCAATGCCTCGTAGACCTTCAGGTGATTTTTGTGGAGGAGGGAACGCCATTTGCCGACTTCCGTCACTTGTTGCTAAACCGACCGAAAGGCGATGCTGTGTGATCATCTTCCGCAGGGATTCTACAACCTAATAAAATACAGAAATTTCCCTCCGGAAAAGTTGGAATTGGTGCGAAATAATAAAAAAGATGTGACCAAAGGAGGTATGCTGCTTGGAATGGAAAACAAAAACGGCAGGTAAACAAAAATAACAAAATTAAGCACAAAAAAATGGAAGAGGAAAAAAAAATAATGAGAAAACCAATTTTTATAACCGCAAATACGAATGAAGGATTTTAAGATGGATAAATGCACAGTAAAATTTATTAATTTTGGGGGGTACATCTTGCGACTGCTTACAAGGGCATAAGTCGCCGTATGCCCAGGGACAAGAGAGCCCGTGCGGTCCAATGTCCCCCTAATTTCTCTTAAAATGTTAGCATCATCCAGTGCGTTTCTATAAGATGACGTCACCACGCTTCATCACCAGTAATAAAAGCTTTATTCTCCATAAAACAGATTTTAGAAATGCATTTTTTTTAATAGTTTGAATTTGAGTTTGTGAGTCACCTATGGATATTTAACCTAGCCACTGGAGGGGTAAGCCAGCCCGGATAAATAGGGAGGGTTGGATTTTGGAAGGGCATTCGTCCCTAAAGTCTCTGCCAAAACATTAATCGATGAGTCCTTTACCGAATAAGAGTAACGCTAGGACGTCGCCAGTAAGTAACCTACAACTACATCCCCCCTAACTCTATGGACCAGAAAGGGCTACCTCATCAAGAGTTAGCGCGGCCAAAGAAGAGAGCTCAAACAATTGAGTTGCGAATTGGAACTCTCAATTTAGGAATCGTGACAGGCAAAGAACATGTAATAGTCGACCTTATTTGAAGGCGGAAAGTGGACATGCTATGCGACCAGGAAACCAAATGGATAGGAGATAAAGCTAATGAATTGAGTGAGGGATAAATAGAAGAAGGAAACTAGACAGAAATCTGTGGAAACGACGACCCCGAGTAGGGAAAAGCCTAGAAGAAGTCATTTATGTATACTCGTATCTAGAGCTTTTATCCAAAATTCTTTCTAAGAGTTTATTTACAGTTCGAAAAACAGCTGGAATGGATGGTTTGTCGTATATTGGAAGCTTTTATCAAAGTTATTTCTAAGAGTTCAGAAAAAAATAAATATGATTATCGAACGTTTTGGGAAATTTTTTTAAAACAAAAAGAATTACAAATCATGAAGTTCAGAAAATTTATTTAAATTTAGGCATGGCTGGCTGTTTTTTTTATATCCAAATGTTTTATCAAGTTATTGATAAAATAGCTACTGGCCCATAAAAACGAGTAAAGTAAAGTGAAATTATGACGGTAAATTTAGATGGGTAAAAAAGAACAATGCGTTTTTTTTCGTATTTAAAAAGAATTCTGATAAAAAATATCCCTTACGCCTAGAAAATAAATATCCATCTTAAAAAACAGTCTACCCTCGGGAGAAGTATCTTCCACACATCTCCATAAATCATCACTATTTATCAATCATCCCCTATCAGCAAATTTGTGCTGGAGATTCTCTTTCTTAATTTTAGCCCTATTTTTTTAAAAATAGATTTTCCCTCCGATTAACCTGCAGTCATAAGCAAAGGTTTTGATATATATATATATATATATATATATATATATATATATATATATATATATATATATATATATATATATATATAATTTAAATCACATGACACGTGATATAATGGATGCATTTAAAGGCCCAAATGCATCCGTTATATCACATGTCATGTGATTTAAGTTATTTACAAATCAGGCCCGCGCTCAACTCTCACTAGAACACTTGTCTTGTCTTTCACTGGATAAAGAAAAACCTACACTTCGTTATTCAAAAGGCTTCTTGAATCAACCTTTTTGGTGGGCTGAGGATGGTGGCTTAGTCGATGAGCGTCGTGGTCACAATAACGATATACGCTTGTGGACACAGGTTTGAATCCTACTCCTTTATTTATTTTTCATATAACGGTTAAAATAAGTTTTCATTATTTTCTCCGTCTCTATATCTCACATTTTCTTTCTTAAGCTTTCAATGGTAGTCTTCCTTAGTGTCGTGATGCCAATTTTCATTTCTTTGGGCCTTTAAATGCATATATATATATATATATATATATATATATATATATATATATATATATATATATATATATATATATATGATAGTGAAACCACTGTATAGGAGCCAAAAGTTTAATTTACGAGACTAGTTTCAGTATGTAGTTTATCATACCCTCTTCAGTCGTATACTGAGAATGCGAGTTACGAAAGTCTATAAGTCTCGTAAATTAAACTTTTGGCTCTTATACAGTAGTTTCACTATCATATACCATAACTCGCCATTGAGTTGTTTTTTTACTTATATATATATATATATATATATATATATATATATATATATATATATATATATATATATATATATATATATATAATATATATATATAATATTCATTCGGTTTAAAATTTATCTGATAAGAATAATCATTCGAGTATTTCAATTATTCCAGGTATTTCAAAAATAATTAAAAAAAAAAAACAATACATTCCTTCGCTGAGTCCTTTATCGCGCTCTGGTCGTGCATTCTGTAAGAGGTATGCTTTACACTCTGGAGCTTTGTTATTGGATCAAAAGTGTAAAATGATGAAAAATATGGATTAAATAAATGATGTTATTATAATCCACTTCGTGATATTTTTTGTAAAAAATAAATCTTTGAGTCTTTTCAATTCCAGAAATGGTTCTTTCCAAAGAAAAAACATGCAACCATTGTTACTTTGCACCAAAGTGGTCTGAAATGCAAGGAGATAGTGGCTAAGGGTTTTGCATCAAGGAACACCATCTTTAGGATCCTTAATGACTTTAAAACAGACTGGTTACACTCCTGTGAAGATGTCTTATGGAAGCCCAAGAGCTTCAAATGAACGACAAGATTGCCTTCCGGCAAGGCCCCACCCAGCTCAGGGATTGGGTTGCCTACAATGCTAATCTTGCTCTCACGATTGGAAAGAATCAGTTGAGATCACTTCAGCGCGCGCCGTGAGGCGGGAGACTTTTCGGCCAAGGTCTCAATTCGAGAAAGGCTGCAAAATCTTCATTTTGTATGAAATATAAATAATGGACTGTTGAAGACTGGGGCAAAGTAATATTCTCTGATGAAGCCCCCCCTTCCCCTTGTTTGGAGTTTCTGGAAAATCGCTCGTTAGGAGGAGAAGAGGGAAGCCCTTTCCCGAGTCCTGGCCGTGCCCACGGTAAAGCATCCGGACACTCTCCATGTTTGGGGCTGCTTCTCATCTAAGCGAACTGGATCAGTAACAATTTTGCCCATGAACACTACCATGAACTCAAAATGGTACCAAAACATGCTTCGTCAGCACCTTTTCCTAACAGTTCAGGACCAATTTGGGGGTGATAACTGTATTTTTCAGCATGATGGCGTAACTTGTCACAAAGCAAAAACAATAACAAATTTCTTGAATGAAAATTATGTAGAATCTTTGGGACCTTGGCTCAGGAATTCGCCAGATTTGAACCCGATAGAGAATTTGTGGGAGATAATCAAACTGGTGGTTGATAAACAGAAACCATCCAATTATGAGCAGTTGTAGGCGCTTATTGAACAAAAATGGTGGAATATCACTCAAGATATCATTGCAAATTTGGTATCCATCATACCAAAACGAAGTGAAGCAGTCACGAAGAGCAAGGAACATCATTGTAAATATTGAAGGTAATTATTAATAAAATGGGTTTTGGATTCTAATTTCTTTATATTCTACATTCAAATCATGATTAACAAAATGCAACGTTTGATTAGTTCTATTAATTTTCTTATATGAAAAAATATAATAGTCTCAAAATCTTTGCCTATGACTGTACATAGCAGTTGCAAATTCACCTCCTTGCTTTTATCCTGGTCCAAACATGTTTAGCATCATGGTCCTTTACTTTTTATCTATTAAATTTACTCCTTTCCCTTTCCATAGCTTTCTTATCTTCATCGAACCCCAATTGACTTAAGTAAAGCCATTTGATCCTCGAGTGTTCTTTCCGAGCCTCACTTGTCTAACCCCACATCGAATGAATCGGACTAATTGACAAAGAGGGCACCGTCTTTAATACACATAATTAGGACAGCGTGCTAATTAGATTTACAAGCTGGTGCAGTATGCGTTGTACGGGAAAAAAGAGACAAAGATAAGTTCTCCCAAATATATGTAGTAAGAGTACGTGCTTGTGTGTGTTGGTCTATTTATCTATCTCTATTTTGAGGACTATTAAAAGTTGCCTTGCTAAAATCAAGCCCTAAAGCTGTCTTTTGGCCCGACGCCATATACCCACAATCGGCTAGGTATCTCTATGCTGTCTAATGTTGCCATATAATGAAGATTTCCACACCTGTGTGAGTGTGTGGATGAAGGCGAGTTTGTAGGTGTGCAGGGTGGTTAAAGTGGTGTGGATATAGAAAAAGTATTATCTGAAAAAATAATGATGATGCAAGTGCAGCAAAGAAACTGTATACCTTCATATTTTCCATCAACATTATTAAAAGCACCACTTAACTCGCCATATTTCGATATTTACAAAATGCAAATAAACAATTATCCCAAGCAATGATGTGTTTGAATGTGTGTATATAGATAGGGAGACATTTGGGCCGGTAAATGGTCACACCTGCAATATGAAAAAAAATCTTTATAACGAGTCACCTATGTGATTGGTGGTACTAGGAAATGACTGTAAGTAGTGCAGTATACCGAAAGATGCCGCAACAACCCTTTTGGAATTGGTGGGACTGCGACGTAAATGCAAGCAGTGTAGTGTGCCCAAAGATGCCGCTAACCACCCTTAGACTTGGGAAAAGAGGACACATGGCCGAGAAATCAAACCGAGATCCGAACTCGATGAGAGATTGATTCCCTAATGAGCCGCTCGTTTCATTAAACTCCCCCAAAGAATTCAATTACCTAAAGACTCCCTTCGATTTTTTTAGTACTTTGACTATTACTCGTACTACGCCGTTATAAGTACAAAAAAGCTTGAGCCTTGGCTGCTTGTTTTGTCCTTCCGTCACACTTTCACATTAATTAATCTATCAGACCATGTAGGTATTTGACAATAATAATAACTCACCTTTTTATACTTTCTATATCTACAGGGTGTTTCGAAATATTCCATTCGGCTAAGGCGTTTCCCACATGTCCATACAAAGAAACATGTATCCAATTGGAGGAATTTGAACCCCTTGTCCCATAAGGGAATTCTAGCTCGACATTAATTTTTTTCGTTTTTTATGTTTGTGTTTATCCACAGGAATTCCGTATTTATGTTTTCCCCGTTTGGAGTCCAAACCCTGGTTTGGTGTTGCTCACAATTTCAACGGTGTTAATATTTTCCTATTTCTAGTTATTTAAATATAAGTAAACAAAGAAAGGTAAATAAGGCTCAATAACTATATTATATTGTGTAGTTATCTATTTACACCCCTGACGAACTTTAGAGGTTATTTTAACTTAACCCAAATCCGATTCCACCATTCCTGTTTGGTTCCTGTTTGTCGCATTATAAACTTTGTTTGTTAAATGTGCTCATGTCAGACATCTTTGAAATGTATTTTAGCATCACTTCTTTTTCTTGCATTATTCATAGAATAATTGTCAATTAAATTTGATTTCATTGAACGAAATTACAATATTTAAAAAATAATTTCAGTTTCCCTTCCTTTTAGTCTTGCTCGAGCCTATTAGTGGGCGATTTATCTATTTTCAAAAATTAATAATTAATAATCAAAACGCTGTTCGAATTATTTGATTTAAGATGAATCGCAAACCCCCCAATTTGTTCTTGTTTTAATTTGACGCATCGTTAATTTTCCGACCAAAGAACTTTATAAGGCATAACATACTCGTGAAGTTGCTCTCTCTGTCCATCGTTTATTATAGGACATTATCATCCTTGCTTATTTTTGTCATTTTGTATATTCCATTATCCTTTTTTTCGACCTACAAATTCCTTATTGTTTCGTTTCGTTGCCCCAAACCTGTCCTGATTTTCTTACAAAACCCAGTGACGTCACTCATCGCCCCATGAATGCAGTGTATCATTGCCAGAAATGATTAAGGTTGCGCTTCAATGGCCGTCTGTTGAGGGAGAAAGGACGCGATCTTACGCCTTGGCCCTTGATCCGCCAGATGCGCTGCACCGTGGCTCGCATACAAAGAATCTACAAGACAAGTCTACGCGATGGGAAAGAGGAGTAGAAATGGCCATTGAGAGCAGCGGTCTAAAAACTAAAGCCCATTGTAGTTCACCGTTTGTGCTGAGTGACGAAGCATTCACGTACATCAAGGCCTCATAGATGCAATCAATGGTGGTCTTTCATAGATCATGACTGGCTACGTCATAATTGCCTTGGGCTTCCCTTCTGCGGTGGGTGAAGAGCACACATGGATCTATCATAAATATAACAAATAAACACTAAAGGATGCCCGAATTGGATTAGAATTTGAACAGCTCATATAATTTATTGAAAGGTGTGTGGGTATTTACTAATGTTCTGTCGACGAAGCCAAATATAGTTCGAGACTCAATTTGCTCCCGTACGGCTATCATAGCTGATTTCTCGCACAGTAAATATAGAATTATGAGAAGATATTAAGATTATTATTCATATGATATCATAGGTACCATGTAACAAGCTACTTAATTAGTTCCTGAAAAAGGAAACGAAACCCGTATACACCGAAGCGACCCTGTTTAATGACAGAAGCTAGAAGAGACAAGGCAGAAATTTGAGTTAATACTGTATGAAAGGAAGTCAGTGTAATTTGATGAAAGCAAGCTCAATCAGCGAAGATACATTAAGGTAAAAGAGGCAGGGAAGATGGGAGAATAAAAGTCAAAGAGAAAGAACATCAAGGTGAGATAAATTGCGGATGGACATTACCAGACTCTAAAAAAAATAGAAAATGGAAGCGGGGTAGGGGGGCATTTAATGTTTCAAAAGCCTGCACCCCCCCATTAAATAATCCTCCTTCAAATTATCTCACGGGGAGGAAGGATTCAAATGAAAGAGGAAGAAAGGTATTAAATGGGAAGAATAGAAGGATTCAAAATATATAAGTTAACCAAGTTCACATTAAAACGAAAACAAAAATCAGAAGTTACGAAAGTTCTTACACACATAGGTACTTTCTCGTTCAGATGTACAATAAATTAGTTCGCATAATCATAGGCATTAGTTACAAGGTGTGCAAAAGGCAGTCTCAGAAAATTATCCTAAATGATTTTCATTGATTCTTTTTTACATGTCAATAAATTGACTTTAATTTTTTTTATTTATCTAACCGTCATGGTGACTGATTAGATTACTCTCTTATAGGATTTGGTGAAATTACAATAAGAGAAGAGAAATATTAAAGGAATCAGGATGGTCAAGATAAGCAAAAAAGATACGAAAAGACAAATGTTGAGTACATAAAGAGAAATATTGAACGATAATATTAAATTCTTATACTGTATATTTATTGAACTAATAGTGATTAAATAGCAAAGTCGTGATACTTTCGACGGACTTATTCTACTATAGGGTGTGGTTTTAGCGCCTCTACTGTTTTTCCTTTAAAATGTTCAATCCAAGACTCTTACTTCTAAACAAAAAGAATGAAAATCAAGGGAAAGCAATTTTAGGAAAGAGTAGAAAAAGGACTAAACATAGAAACACTATAATTGCAACACGTTCACAAGTGACGATAGCACCTGCCTCATGAAGGAAGCCTTGCCTTTTAAGGTAACCTACACTGGCTTATCATCGGCAAAAAATAAAGCTTGAGCGATATGCGGGACATCATATTCTGGCCCTAAGGAGGAAGGGCTGACCTCGAGGTTTTTGTGCATTTGGTCCCTTGATTCATCGATTAGATTAGGGACGTGTGTTATCTCATAACGAATCAAAGGGGCAGCCATCTTTGATAAATTGCGAGAGATAGATAAAATACGAGTATGCAAAATAAGATCAAATAAAAACTAAAAAGAATATCTAGTTTTCAGTAAACTTAGGCTATTTAGTACTTTTTAATAAAAATCAGAGTGAAAACCAACAGTTAGCTCGACTAGACAACTGAGTCGATATACAGCACGCAATTTACCTCATCTCGTTCTTGTTCATTTGCTTATCGTTATCACCATGGTTCCAGAACCATTCTTTTGGTTGTGTTTTTAGGTTGCTTTTTTTTTTTAAATCTAGCATACTCTTGTGGGCAGTCACCAGCTGGGCGCGTAAGAAATCCAGAACCATTCCAACGAGTTCAACTTAATCTGATTAAAATCTTTCCGCAATATATGGCTTAATATTGGCTGCGTCCAAATTAATCTTTCTACTAAATGATTCCTGGATTTAGGCACGAAGTCTGTTTAATCTCCAATCTTAAGAGATCCGGGAATGCGCGATTACATGTCCATTAAATATTTCCGCACGCCAGGAAGGCATTTGTTCAACATCCTTTCCCTTTCTTCCTTCGCAGGCTTTGATACTGAGTCAAGAGGAAACTCCTGTTGCATTAATTCCACGTCTTTCAGCGGACAATTTTAATGTTTGTTTACATATTTGAGGGTTAAATTTTAAAAAAACAACTGACATATGCTAAAATGTCTGTTTACATAAGAGTGAAAATATCCCAGTCAACAATGTCTCTGTGAGCTGATTCTATAAGCTCCGACGGCGGCTGTTGGTTGGTCTTTTCGGTTAGTCTCCCCCAGAGCCTACATCGAATATTATGTGTGTGTATGGTGGAGCGGGGTGTAAGGCTCAGTTGCATTCATTGTAAGTGCAAAGGAGTACGGGTTTGTATACCATCTTTTTCTCGTGTACGAACTTGTTATGGTGTCCAAGATTATTATAATAATTCTTTTCTTCATTGTTCTTCCTCATCACTTAAATTCGTTTTATTCCTGTTTTTTTTTCCTCCTGCCTAACTCCTTCCTTCTTTTCACACCGAGGGAGCATCATCTGCTCAGACTTCCCCACTTTTCTCTTCAATAATTCACTCATTCTATTGCCGAAGCATTATAGATCTCATCAATTCGACATTGTTTTTTAAGCAAATCTACTCTATTCTTTCCTGTTTAATAGCTTGATCATCTCCCTGCCTTCTTGTGATCAAAGAATAGCTGTTTATTCACTCTTTAAGTGGCGCGTGTCTCTTTTATTTAAAGACTGATGCTTATAAATACATTTAAGGATCTCTAGGAAAAAATAAAGTCATGATTTATCGAATAAAATATCAACCTCCTTGATCGCTTGCTTAATAATTCAAAATGTATATATATAATTAGGGATATAATACGATAAATATAGGCAAAAGGTGAGCATGAGTAAGCAATCAAGATAGGATGGCCCAATGTCAGTAAACGTTGGGAAATACAAGCCAACCTTGAATTTTGTTAATTGACCTTAATCGCTAAGCAGCGTTTATATTGGCTGAATAAAGAAACTTAAATATTTAAACTAAAAAAAATAACTTTAGTATTTCTAGACCAAATTCGCTACGTTTACAAATGAAAATGAAATGGCATTACTTATGCTAGTTTGTTAAAATTGTTCTAACTGACATACAGAACCATAAAGATAACCTAGACGGGAAGAAACTGAAAGTGAATCTACTCAAGTGTCCTGGGGGGGGGGGGCAAAAGTTAACCTAACAGGATATTTATATACAACTGAAAAGCGGGTTATCACTTCGAGGTTCATCTTTATATTTTGAACCATGAAGTAATGGTGAGCGCATTTTATATATTTTCAAACCGAAAGATATATTTGATTATAGATGAAACGTTAAAGTACACATTCATGATAATATGAAATTACTAACACTAATAAGCCTTATTTCTCTTAGTTAATTTAACCGAACTCATGAAATCTTACCCTTTTCAGGATTATGGTTCGTTATAGGACGCCAAATAATTCATGATTGCTGCCCGTTAAAGTTTTAAGATGCTCAGATCTCCAGATTAGAGCTTATGTAAAACATCCTACGCATTTTGACCCCAACATTTAAGGTGGACAAGATTAGCATGATCTTTTTTTGTCACTAGTCCTTTCCTATATATTCGTCCATTACCTTTTCCTTTTTGCGATCACTATTATTTCCTCTCTCCCGAAAATAGAATCGAAGTCTTAAAAGTAACTTTCAAAACTAATGTTATCTGATCCTGAAAAGAGCTACGATACCTAAATCAAGGCAACATCAGTCAAGGAAAAGATACTTGGTTTCCTTTCATCAACCAAAAATATCCGATCCTTAAAAGAGCTACGATACCTAAATCAAGGTAACTTCAGTCAAGGAAAAGATAATTAGGTTTCCTTTCATCGACCGAAAATATGCCCAACAATAGGGGACATCAAATGCTGCGTATCCTTCTCCATTTCTGCCTCATAAATCTACAAATCACGGAAATAGGCTCTGTAAGTATTCTCTGGACCCTCTCCAACATATCTTCATAGTGACTAATGAAAATTTGATGCCTGTGTAAAATAACTTACATATATCTTTATAAGCTGCACAGTCTTTTTTGCCTTGTTCCCTACCTCAACACAGTTGGGGTTTTAATGTTTTAATTTAATACCACTTCGAAATCCCTTTCTTCATCTGTATAATTCAACACATCCCCTTACTATTAGTACTATCATATACATATATAACTATATCTATTGATTTACATTTTTATAAATTAAATTTCATCCACCTCTTAGATAACCAAGCTATAAATGTATCCAAGCCGCCCTGCTGCATTTGTTGAGATCCCTCTCTACTATTTATAGGAATGCCTAACTTGAATCATCTGCAAACTCGGATATTACTTTTCAGACCAACATCTAAATAATTAACATATATAGAAATTAATGGCGACCTCATAACAGGTCTCGGGCAAATACCAATGATGATAGATGGCGTTAATTTCGACACTTTACTATTTAATATGACCAACTGACTTCTATTTGATACCCATTCAAAGACTTACTTTAATTCTCAGCTCAGAATCGAACGTGGAGCGTTTTCACAGTTTTAGAGAGTTAATAATCAAAAGACACTATTTTGAGCATTTCAAAATGTGTTAAATCTTTAAAAAAGTAGCGTTTTTCACAGTTGAAAAAGAAAGCTAATAATTTAAAAAAACCTAGTTTGAGCCTTAGCTCTTACGTAACCCTTTAGCGGGTACAATGTACATATATAAATGATGTCATGAAAACGCAGTTAAAATAGTATGTTGTAGAATATGACAATCTAAGACAATTTTATATTTAACTGTCATGATGAAAAAATAATGTCCGCAATGAAATGATTATCCAGCTCACGGGAGCCGTATTTGACAGCTATATTGAATGAAAGTAATTTGCCAATTGCTAAATTTGCGCTTTACTAGTCTTATTAAATATCAATCTTTGCTGTGGAACCATATCAAATGCAGTATTAAGACTCACATTAACTAGTCCTCCTCCCCCAAAAGGATCCAAGCGCCTAGATAAATAGTCAAGCTGTTCCAAATGTGGATACAAAGGCCACTATTGGAAAGAATGCAGAAAAACTCACATAAAGTGCCTCAACTGTGGAGGACCTCATAAAAAAATGGCATTAACGTGCCCAAAACACAAAGAAATTATAGAAACAAAAGACAAAGAAGTAAAGGAAGGACAAGAAAAGAGAAGAAACGCGACCTACGAAAGTATGGCAAAAGCTACCGTTAACGAGATGAGAGAAGCAAATACACACTTCTTTGTTCCCAATGAAGCATCAATGGAAGTCTTGACATGTATTTTATAGTCACACGTCATGAATATTGGAAAATCCGAAACATTCGCGGTAACATTCAACAATATGTTTGAAAAGAACGGGATGAAGAAGATGCGGTTCATTAAGAACTCACTCTCATCGGAAATCCATAATTTGATTGTTGCTTAAACATTGTAACAAAATAACTCAGAAGAAAAAGTGACAACCACCTCGAAAGCCGAAGAAAAGTAAACCAATAATTCTACCTAAAATGATAACACAACCAATGGCTACAACACAGAAGATTCAAAATCCTACCTAAAAAACCATATAATTGAAGGGAAAAATCAAGCTGATATCGTTAGGCACTAAATGAAGGCACATGCAAATGAACCTAGAAAGGAAAAACTGATGAGGGTGATGATTAATGTGAGATTGAGATGATGCTCTTACATGATAGAATTAACATATACCCTGGGGTCTGTGTGAGCCTCAACCGAGACACGTTCAAGGAACTCAGAAGCCCTAAGTTTGGAAGTGGACAAGGCGAGCGTACAGAATAAAACCTAGAGGAAATAGGTAAAGAAAATGTGCGACTGAAAACAGCTTTTATTGAGACGGAGGCCAGAATTATCCGGATAATGAGTTACTGCATACTCCCTCATCATCGATAGACCGAAGAGGTGAGGAAGAAGAATAGACAGTTGAACAGTGTTTACGATCAAATAGCGTTTCCTGGTACAAACAATTTTTTTTTAAGGGGCTATCAGGCGACTGACAACTTAGGCATAAGTCACCGTAAACAAACAGCCTAGTTCTAGGCTACTTTAAAAAATTTGAAAAGAAAACAATAAAAAGAAATAACAATTAGGAAGCAATAACAATAACAAAACAATAACAAAAACAACAACTAAACATAGTTAAATGAAAGGGAGAAGGCCGGCCTCCCCCCCAAAGTCAACAAGTCCACCAGTCAATGTGCACGTACTCGTCCCGAGTACAAAGGACAGGCGGTAGTGACACCACCCATCACGGTACCGGGACAGGTAACGTGCGCGAAGATCACCCAGACTAGCACATTCGACAAGAATGTACCGAACAGTCTGGGGGACGACGCAGTCGTCGCAATAGGGCGCAGGCGAGCACTCCATCAAATAGCGATGCGTCACACGAGTGTGTCCGATTCGGAGACGACAGAAAGCGACCTGAAGCCGTCGCGGCATTGGGGTATAGGTCCATGGGAACAGTCGCGGCGCAATGGCACGCAACTTTAAGTTCCCTTCGACCGTCTCCCATCTTCTTTGCCAAGCAGTCCGAAGAGCTGCCCGTATTCCTGCCATGTAGTCGGTGTGAGGAAGAGCGAAACGCTGGTCCGGTCGCATAGTCCTCGCGGACTCTTTGGTGCCCTCATCGGCGCGCTCATTCCCCGCAATTCCTACATGTCCAGGAACCCAGCAGAAGATAATCTCAACATCCGCCCGGCTCGCCAAAACCGTGGCGTCACGGATATCGCGAACCAGGGGGTGCGGAGATTCTAATGCCCCAAGAGCACTCGGGGCGCTTTGTGAGTCGCTATAGATCACAATCCGGTCTCCGAACCGGGCACGTCGCGTAATCTTCCGTACCGAGTGGTGTATTGCCACCAGCTCGGCTGTGAAGACAGACGAAGCGCCTGGCAGAGCCCCACTGACTTCAAACAGAGGGGATATGGCGTGCAAGCCGACCCCTGGTACAAACAAACAAAGGCAACTGGCGCTAAATAGAAATAAAGAGGGGATGAGGCATCTCATAGAAGTGCAACAAGAGAACATATGAGATAGCCTCATCGAAGAAATAAATTAAGAAAAGGCTCCCACAGAAAACTGGAGGCTAATTAACAGAATAAAAGGCAGATCTCAACGGAGTAAAATAACATTTACAAACCAGCATCGGGTAAAATACAATAGAATAGAAACATCGAAGAAAAGTTCAGACGACACTAGACGTCAGTATTTTCAATAACATCTGAAGAAAACGCAGGCTTTAAAATCGAAGAGATAGTTTATGGCACTTTAGAAACAATATACATAAAATATCCCTAATGCGTGTCGCCGAACAGCAAAGTGAAGAGAAACAGGGACCAGGAGCCAACAATAATAACTGAAGAACTAAAACTAGTTACTTAATCATTCCAAATGAAAGCGCCAGGCCTCTCTGAAATTCAACAGGGGATACCACAAAGTACCATTGTACACTTGAGAGAATAAACAAGATCAAATAAATGATAGATTCTTAGGGAGCTCAACCGACCAATGAAAAATACACTGCATAAATACTCGAACCGGATAAGACTAAATATCTCAATCAAGTTTGTAAGAAAGTGAACACAATACTGACTACCAGAACAACATTAGTCAATGTGAACAACCAACCAAAAGTGAAGCAATAGTGTAACCCAAAAGTCCTTTATAGGTGGTTAATAGGAGGAATTTTAGAAAAGTGACAAAAGTGAAAAAATAAAAAACTCAAAATAGATTCAATGACTAACTGTGGGTGTCACAAGTGAATTGTTGTAAACCAGAGTGAAAAAGGAAAAACAAAGTGAAATCAGTGAACAAAATGAGTAAAGTGGAAAGACAAAAACCTTCAGACATATATTAAACAGTGAAACAATGCATGCAAACTACACATTCAGTACAATTGCCTCAGACCTGCATAATATTACACAATTAGACAAAAACTTCACATAAATATTCGCACAACGGCTTGAATCCTACAGTACAAACAAGAGAGAGAGAGAATAAAAGTGGTCATAGAGTAGTCGGTCCTCTGAACCAATATAAATAAGCAGCGATTACACTAGTTGAACAACAGGAAAGGAATAAATATAATGGAACTGGACAAACAACTCGTGGTTCGGATTCCACATTAATCAGTAGCCTCCCCCCCCCAACTATGAAAGTATTCCATTCGATCCTCTTATCCCCTTCTAAGAAGAAGAAGAAGGTAAATTTAGATCAGTTTTTTTCTCTTACTATACTTTAACCATCTTTCATCTCCTCTTTTCCTTCCACGGGCCCCACCGACCCTTCTCCCTCCGGCCTAACTGGACCTGAGAGAGGAGTACGGGGGCGGGGGTGGATCGACCGGTGGTTGCTCGAATCTTGTGCCTACTAAGGTTGAGAAAGGGTGGGACCCATGGCTGAGTCGTCTATTTTTTCCCACAAAATATAAATTGTTATCATTGTTTTGGGAATAAAGATGAAAGCCAGACACTTCTGAAAATAGTCTCCTGAAGATGGAAACAAGTCACTTCTGAAACTAGTCTCCATAATATTATTTTTTCATTGAAGACGCTCGATAATTAGAGGAAGACCTACATTTAAAATTTGTCTTACATTCATCATGCCAACGACACTCCTCAGGTAATGACATAAAGCATATTATGCAATTTATTGCACCTAACCCTTGAGAAGTGAGATTTTGATATCATTCTCTATCATTACTGGTTCAGAATCTAATTTAAATCATAATGTATTATAGTCACTCTCCCTAAAGGTTTCCTGTACTTTCAAAATAGCTGACATCCAGCGCGACTTTAAATATGTTATCTGACAACGTGTGTGGTTTTGGGGACCACTGTGGATGAAATCAACATGGGTATCTTTTTATGAGGAGAGTTCAACCCAGATTGGGAGGGGTGGTACCTTGTGCTAACCACTAATGCGGTCACCTGACACTTATGAGAGTGAATTTAATTCAATGTAAAACTTATATTCATAAGCATTAATACTTTGTTATGTTCCCGCAGAAAGTGCCTCTACAAATGGTTTATTTCCATTTGAAGACCTTTCAAAATCATTTAGATTATTTTGTGATCACTAACTTCATCTCCATGTGACGACGCAGGTATCTTGAGAACCACTTTTGTTGCTTTGCTTCTGAGTTTGAACTCGTATAGGAGACGCTCTCACAAGACTTGTGTGACCATCTCGTGATCGCAAATAGCCTCTTGCGGCCGCAGTCTGCGGAATTTTCATGTTGCAGAAAATAATTACCAACTATGGCCGTCGGAGGTTTTAAGACTTTTACGAATACTAATTCAACGAATATAGAAAACCGCAGGAACGTTTTTGGTCACCTAATAGGGATTTTGCGTTTTCTTTGCGGGACGCAGAAATGATATGTTAATTCAATCATGTGGCCGAGCTTATATCCGCCATACATTTGGCCTTTAATTTGACCAGTCAAACCATACCAAGCTTAATCCATCTGTACTGCAGAATTTCTGGGGAAAGTTAATCTTTATTTGATCTGAATGGAATCCTCAAGGACAATAAATGGAAAGAAGTCATTAGCGAGAAGGTTAAAGGATGGGGAATTTCTTTTTTATTTCTCTCGATCGATACCGAGGGGAGTAAAGTGTGAAACCCAACAGACAACCGACACGGAAGCAAACAATAACACAAAAAGCTTCGCACAAAAAAGACTTTCCTCTTAGGTCATTACTAAAAGAAAATTTGCTTATTTTAAACAGAAAAACTTGGTTTTTCTTTGGATAATAACTTTTGTAAATCACGACCCATTTTCACTATGACTTCTTCCACTTCTTTTTCGCTCCTGTTCCACTGAATGCCCTGTCATACCTGTCATTCATCGCTCACTTCTACTTCATCCCTATACAAACCGTGATGAACTGAAACGTCATAGTATAAACATCTTTGAATTCTTCACATTTTAAAGATAAATCTTCTCAAGGTCCTCCTTGGTCCTGCTTAGAAGCGAGCCATTGGCTGGTTTGTGTTCTTAACTGGCCCTAATTTGAAACGTGCCAATTTGCGAAAAATTATTACTGAACAAACCGATTTTCCATCGACAAAGCGAATGCGTGGGTGAATCAATTAGAGTTAATCTCGTTTCAAAATTCCAAATTTAGCCCAAATGGAATGATTAACTCATGAAAGTAAACAAATGCAATTAACGAAAGTAAATAAACAGAAGGATAAAACGAAATAATCGGAATTTATTAGGAAAACAAATCACTCCGGAATGGCCAGGAAAAGTTTCATGGAGTCAAGGAATAATTTTACATAATGAAGATTGAAAGAGAAGGAATGTGGAGATGAGATGGCTGAATTTACTTAATGGTGTTTAGTCATGAAATTTTAAAATAAAAAGAAAATGACAAAAATGGTATTAAAGCGTCTAAAGAATTAAGAATGTTTGAGACTGATAAGGAAGACCTCACTAAGAGGCTGTAATTCAAAATATCTCTGATGAAACCGTTCAAGGAGCACCACTCTCTCGTGTTTGACCTCAATAATTCCACAAATATCAGAACTCGGAAGCGCCCTAGAAAGCCTTCAACTCCCAATATTATTTGGAAATTAATAGAAACCTTCCTGTGAACTTTCCCTAGATTTGTCCGTAGAAAAATTGCTCGTGTTATTATCGACTACACTGTTTGGACACTATTTTGGACTTATCACTCTTGAATAAGTCTATTGTTTACTTCCAATCTGCCATTATCTTATTCCAGCAATCATAACTCTTAGCTTATTCCCAAAGGTAGACCACGGGACGACCAGCTTCCAATCGAAGGAAATAAGCGCACGTAGCTGAGGGGAATTCACGTGAAAAGCTTGATTCTGACGCTTACTTCGGGGGTTAACTTTGCTACAATGAGATGCTGGAATTTTGCCACAAACACAGGAACAACCTTTCACCTTAGAGCATTCCTTAATTCTTGATAGGGCAACAGGATAGTCATGCGTCCTTCCGATTCTTAATTCCTCTAATACTTTCCGCTTGAGGCGTCTAGGTCTATCCTTGCGCACAGTTTCCCCTCATCTATATCCTAAAAGAAGCCAGCTAAAAATAGATGGCTGTGACTAAGATAAAAACTAGGCAATCAAAAAATAAACGCGGAAATGTAGAAAACGGGAAAGATGATATCTGAGAAAATAAATTGCCGCTAGACTTCTTTAGCCTTTGGATTGAAATCCAAAGGTATACAAAAGAGTGTCAAATTAGAGTGCCAGGAATGATACCAGTGGCTGGACGTTGAAAGGAGTTTCATGCCAATGAAAATATCTCGCATTTTATCAATAACATTTATATATCTGCGTAAATTGATTAAACCAATGAAGGGTAAAATGAAAGTGGACTCGTCATCCAAGTTGTAGGCGTTACATGAAGATCAAGAAGACTTCAAGGGAGTTCATTGGTCCTAGTCTCACTGACACATTGTATACTTGGTGGGACATGGGAGGGAGAGGTTTATAACGTGTTCACAGAGCCCAATGAATTGATTTGACAGTAGTACACATGTACGAGAAAGACTCATAATAAGTGTCATCATAACACAAACTTTTAGACATTTTTTTACGGCTTAAAATGGCAATATAAAGAACAAATTTTGATCTGATAAAGGATATATTTTTAAAATAGCCAAAAAAAAAACTAACGAGACGTCAGAAAATCTTTAAGAAGAAATATATACAATGGGATAGAATTAAGGAATTTTAAATGTGTGAAAAGTTTATAGACAGAGTAGCTAAAAGCGGAGACTACTTGGGAAGCAAGAAACTACTATGCCGAATACCTTTCATGAACCTTCCTTATAAAAGTTGAATGGAATGAGCCACATTCAATAAATACCTACGTTTCCACCTACACCAAACTATCACACAGGCAGGAACAAAATAAAAACAAAATGCTAGGCAGATTTTACTCGGCCAGTACCAAACTACAACTACACCTATACATAACACTAATTCGATCACTCCTAACATATGCACACATACACTCACAGCCACGAGTCACACATGGAAGAGGAAAGCACAGCGAATTCAGAACTCTCCTCGATACACACTCATGTCCACAATACACGTCAACAACAACTCATATCACCCGATTAACTCGACAGTTGGGGAAACTCGCAAGAGACCATACATACACACCCAAATACACGCCAGCCACACGCTGCGTTAGCGTTGAAATAGCCAGCAGCCCTTGACTCCTCACAACTAGCACCTATCTACACCTAAGTTCACAGCATTATGAGTATCGCGTTTCCTTTACTCGCGCCTCATCCTTTTCACTCGCCTCTCTGCAGCTCCAGGCTAATACCACTACGTACACACACAAAAACACGATTCATTGGTGTCTAGCCACTGACCTTTAACGATTACTATCCCCTCTTAAGTTTTTCCGCACCATTTTCCTCTCTTACTACCTGATATCTGAGGAGCATCACAGTCATTTCTCTCTTTTTCTTTCCATTCGCATTCGATTCGATCCCGAGGAATCGCGCCTTCCTTACGTGAGCAGCCATCGTCATCGATAGATAGGACAGCGACCGTGCAATCTCTCAGCTGAAGCAACAGACGGAAAGTTTACGCAAATAAGGCAATAAACACTTATGTGAAACATTCATTTTGAATTCAAAATGCTAGATAACTCCAAGTACAGGGTGGTCCTAAATTCCTCAGTCTGTTTACAGAATTTATCATTCTGAATTCCCCAAGGATTAGAACCAACCTGTGTGTTAAGATTTGGGTAAGGGTTTGTCCTCAGAACCCAACCAACCACCTTGCAAAGGAACCAGCCTTTCTTGTAGGACAGGGGCGTGTTGGGGAGAGTTCGCGGACTTCCCATAACCCTATCACCCCTCGTAAAAAAGACCCATCATTGGTCATTTATTTTTATAAATAAATACTTCACTTGTGTATTTTGGTATACTTTGTATTGGGATGGAATTAAAATCACTGGGATTATTTATGAATAAATAAAAACTATCTGCATCATAGCTTGAAACATTTGTCAATTCATGACAAAGAGAAAACAAAAGACAAGGTTTAAGCTTTATTTCAAAGGTTCTTTCAGCTCAAATGACAATTGTTCCCTCATCAGTATATGCCTCCATTAATCACATTAGCCAGTAATAGGGCATTTATCTGTTTAACACTGTCATTGAATCTTTCACTAGTTCCTTCTATCAACAATCCATCACAGCATAGTGAATACACTAACAAAAACTCGTTAACAAATCTAGAAAAAAAGGGTATACAAATAGAACAACCCGGGGAGTAACAGAGTGTGAAAATAATGATTCAAAAGGTCTAACAACACTTTCGACGGAAGAAAATACAGAATATGTTTGTTCAAAAGATCCTGAATACACTCACAAAACCGTGAGATGATACGTCTTTAGGTCTTTCTTCTGCACCAGAGAAAGTAAAAGTTCAGACATTTTAATCTCGGAAGCCATTCAAGCGCCCACTCCACCTACTTAAGCGTTGTCAAAGGCCTAATCGGAGTTTCGATTTTTTAAGCCTTTCCGTTCCTATGCGCGTCGCTATTGGCAGAGTTGAAGCAGAAAAAAACAGGATTAATGAAATTTCTATTAATCGCCATTCCTGGATTGGGTTTTAATCGGGTTTTTACCCCACATTCGTATTCTTTGACGCCTATCTTAGCGGTGGAATATAGAGTAGGATTCAATAGCTGCAATGTATGGCAACCCTCGCCATCATCCGACTAATAAACACACAGGATGTAGCTTTACTTGTTTCAAATATAGAAAAGGTCCCACAACACCCTATCGATCTATCAGTTGGGGGGGGGATAACTGTAATCAGCCGTTGCCAAAATGGCCCCATTTTTTCAGTATTTAAATAAATATAAATAAAGCGAAGACTCACGAGCGTTTGTGAGGCGGTGAAGGAAAATGTGCGAAAAGTGTATCCAGTGAGCATTGCCACTAAACATAGCTAGTGAGCCTTTCCACTGTAACCATATAACTGGTGAACATTGCCACTGTAACCTTATAGCTAGTGAGCATTGCCACTGTAATTTTATAGCTAGTGAGTATTTCCACTGTAACCCTATAGTAAGTGAGCATTGCCACTAAAACTATAGATAGTGAGCATTGCCACTGCAACCATATAGCTAGTGAGAATTTCCACTGCAATTCTATAGCTAGTGAGTAATGCCACTGTAACCCTATAACAAGTGAGCATTGCCACTAAACCTATAGATAGTGAACATTGCCAGTGTAACCCTATAGCTAGTGAGCATTGCAACTGTAATTGTATAACTAGTGAGTATTGCCACTGTAACCATATAGCAAGTGAGCATTGCCACTAAACCTATAGCTGTGAGCATTGCCACTGTAATTCTATAGCTAGTGAGTATTGCCACTGTAACCCTATAGCAAGTGAGCATTGCCACTAAACCTATAGCTGTAAGCATTACCATTGTAACCATATAGCTAGTGAGCATTGTCACTGTATCCCTATAGCTAGTGAGCATTGCAACTGTAACCCTATAGCTAGTGAGCATTGCAACTGTAACCCTATAACAAGTGAGGATTGCCACTAAACATATAGTTAGTGAGTATTGTCACTGTAACCATATAGTAAGTGATCATTGCCACTAAACCTATAGATAGTGAACATTTCAACTAAACCTATAGCTAGTAAGTAATGCCACTGTAACCCTAGAGCAAGTGAGCATTGCTACTAAACCTATAGCTAGTGAACATTGCCACTGTAACTCTATAGCTAGTGAATATTGCCACTGTAACCCTATAGCTAGTGAGCATTGCTACTGTAACCCTCTAACAAGTGAGCATTGCCACTAAACCTATAGATAGTGAGCATTGCCACTGTAACACTATAGCTAGTGAACATTGCCACTATAACTTTATAACCATATAGTAAGTGAGCATTGCTACTAAGCCTATAGCTAGTGAGCATTGCCAATGTAATTCTATGGCTAGTGAGTATTGCCACTGTAACCCTATAGCTAGTGATCATTGCTACTGTAACCCTCTAAAAGTAAGCATTGCCACTAAACCTATAGATAGTGAGCATTGCCACTGTAACTCTATAGATAGTGGGTATTGCCACTGTAACGCTATAGCAAGTGAACATCGCCACTAAACCTATAGCTAGTGAGCATTGCCACTGTAACTCTATTCTCGTCGGTACTGTTAATTTTTTCCTCTTCTTATTTGGCTTTATCTTATCGAAATAGAGAGAGGCTATTTCTCCTGTATGCAGGGTTAGAAGAATACTCATGCTGTCTCCATGCACATGACCTAAAAGACGACTAATCCCGAATATGGGCCGCAATGGCTTTGCCACTCATTTCGGTTAATCCGTGTCGGTGTTTGAACTTGGTTGGAGTGTGGACTGTGAAGAGTATATGTGATAGAGGAAATAAGAGAGTGGTAGGAAATATGTTTACAGAGAGAGGTCGGAGATACTTGCACCAGGTGAGGCAAATATGAAAAAGAATGAATAATTTGTGTGTGGTGGAGTAAATGGACCGCGATCAAGTGTTAATCATGATTGTAGGAGTAAAAAAGAGTGTAGTAGTGTTTTTGAGTGGGGATTGGTATGATGCGATGGTATGAATGTTTGAACTCGAGAATTATGTGGGTGATGTTGAGATTTGCAAAGGTGAAAATGACAGGTTGTAGTTTATGGACCTTGTAATGATAAAAGTGAGGTTGAAAAGGAGACGCCCTGGAATGACCTGGGGCGAGTGGTGGATGGAATTGAGAATTGGTGACCAAATGAAAGATGAGAGAAGTGGAGTGGTAGGGGTTCTTGCTAAAAAAAAGATGCTGTCTTACATTTGAAAGTGAGAGAGTTCTTGGGGACTGGAAAAATGCTCTGATAGCACCGTTGTATTAGAATAAATGGGAGAGAGGTAAATGCAAGAATTATAGGTAGATAATGCGGTTGATTGTTGTTGGATAAAGTGTATGTAATACTTCTGATTGATGGTGTAAGAAAGATAACTAAGGGAAAGAACAACGTGGGCCGAGGCTGATGGATTTGGAGAGAGTGTAGGATCTTGTATACAATGAAGCATTATAGCAAGTTCTAAGAAGCATGGCGTGTGTGGCAAACTACTGGATATTATGAAAAGTATTTATTTATGTTGAAAGTAAAGTGTGCGTTTGAATGAAAGATAGCCGTTATGAGTAGTTTGATATACGAGGGGGTAAGCCATCGTCACTTAATGTATCTATGGATGAAGTTGGAGTACTGACAAAAGTACGAACATGAATGGTAGAAAGTAGATTAAAATTGATGAAGAATGGTGAGGAATGCGTTTTGTTAGAAGCTGAAGAATATTGATCGTAGAGTTTGACATGCTATGTGTTAATAGGGAGCTAAAAGTAATTTCTTGCATGTGTTAGTAGGGAGCTAAAAGTAAATTATTGCATGTGTTAGTAAGGAGCTAAAAGTAAATTATTGCATGTGTTAGTAAGGAGCTAAAAGTAAATTCTTGCATGTGTTAGTAGGGAGCTAAAAGTAAATTCTTGCATGTGTTAGTAAGGAGCTAAAAGTAAATTATTGCATGTGTTAGTAAGGAGCTAAAAGTAAATTCTTGCATGTGTTAGTAGGGAGCTAAAAGTAAATTCTTGCATGTGTTAGTAAGGAGCTAAAAGTAAATTATTGCATGTGTTAGTAAGGAGCTAAAAGTAAATTCTTGCATGTGTTAGTAGGGAGCTAAAAGTAATTTCTTGCATGTGTTAGTAGGGAGCTAAAAGTAAATTATTGCATGTGTTAGTAAGGAGCTAAAAGTAAATTATTGCATGTGTTAGTAAGGAGCTAAAAGTAAATTCTTGCATGTGTTAGTAGGGAGCTAAAAGTAAATTCTTGCATGTGTTAGTAAGGAGCTAAAAGTAAATTATTGCATGTGTTAGTAAGGAGCTAAAAGTAAATTCTTGCATGTGTTAGTAGGGAGCTAAAGGTAAATTGTTGCATGTGTTAGTAAGGAGCTAAAAGTAAATTCTTGCATGTGTTAGTAAGGAGCTAAAAGTAAATTCTTGCATGTGTTAGTAAGGAGCTAAAAGTAAATTATTGCATGTGTTAGTAAGGAGCTAAAAGTAAATTATTGCATGTGTTAGTAAGGAGCTAAAAGTAAATTCTTGCATGTGTTAGTAGGGAGCTAAAGGTAAATTCTTGCATGTGTTAGTAAGGAGCTAAAAGTAAATTATTGCATGTGTTAGTAAGGAGCTAAAAGTAAATTCTTGCATGTGTTAGTAGGGAGCTAAAGGTAAATTCTTGCATGTGTTAGTAAGGAGCTAAAAGTAAATTCTTGCATGTGTTAGTAAGGAGCTAAAAGTAAATTCTTGCATGTGTTAGTAAGGAGCTAAAAGTAAATTCTTGCATGTGTTAGTAAGGAGCTAAAAGTAAATTCTTGCATGTGTTAGTAGGGAGCTAAAAGTAAATTCTTGCATGTGTTAGTAGGGAGCTAAAAGTAAATTCTTGCATGTGTTAGTAAGGAGCTAAAAGTAAATTCTTGCATGTGTTAGTAGGGAGCTAAAAGTAAATTAATGCATGTGTTAGTAAGGAGCTAAAAGTAAATTCTTGCATGTGTTAGTAGGGAGCTAAAAGTAAATTCTTGCATGTGTTAGTAGGGAGCTAAAAGTAAATTCTTGCATGTGTTAGTAAGGAGCTAAAAGTAAATTCTTGCATGTGTTAGTAGGGAGCTAAAAGTAAATTAATGCATGTGTTAGTAAGGAGCTAAAAGTAAATTCTTGCATGTGTTAGTAGGGAGCTAAAAGTAAATTCTTGCATGTGTTAGTAAGGAGCTAAAAGTAAATTTTTGCATGTGTTAGTAAGGAGCTAAAAGTAAATTCTTGCATGTGTTAGTAGGGAGCTAAAAGTAAATTCTTGCATGTGTTAGTAGGGAGCTAAAAGTAAATTCTTGCATGTGTTAGTAAGGAGCTAAAAGTAATTTCTTGCATGTGTTAGTAGGGAGCTAAAAGTAAATTCTTGCATGTGTTAGTAGGGAGCTAAAAGTAAATTCTTGCATGTGTTAGTAAGGAGCTAAAAGTAAATTATTGCATGTGTTAGTAAGGAGCTAAAAGTAAATTCTTGCATGTGTTAGTAGGGAGCTAAAAGTAAATTCTTGCATGTGTTAGTAAGGAGCTAAAAGTAAATTTTTGCATGTGTTAGTAAGGAGCTAAAAGTAAATTCTTGCATGTGTTAGTAGGGAGCTAAAAGTAAATTCTTGCATGTGTTAGTAGGGAGCTAAAAGTAAATTCTTGCATGTGTTAGTAAGGAGCTAAAAGTAATTTCTTGCATGTGTTAGTAGGGAGCTAAAAGTAAATTCTTGCATGTGTTAGTAAGGAGCTAAAAGTAAATTCTTGCATGTGTTAGTAGGGAGCTAAAAGTAAATTCTTGCATGTGTTAGTAAGGAGCTAAAAGTAAATTCTTGCATGTGTTAGTAAGGAGCTAAAAGTAAATTCTTGCATGTGTTAGTAAGGAGCTAAAAGTAAATTCTTGCATGTGTTAGTAGGGAGCTAAAAGTAAATTCTGAAAAGAATAATTTGAGGGTGAGGTAGGGTGTGATCGTATAGCCCGTGTTGTGTTACCCTCGAACAAGTACGATATTATAAATATCTCGGAACCAATGTTAATGATATTGGTACAGATGAACCGGATAGCAACCATAAGGTTTTAAATGGTTTGTATGGGACGTTCCAGGAAGTCGTAGAGAGTAGGCTGGTACCAAAGTCGGTGTATGAAAGTGGGAGTGTGATATGGAATAAGGAAAGATCTCGAGTGAGAGCAGCGCAAATGGACAAGTTGAAAGTGATGCTTGGTAGCTGAGTAGGAGTGATTTAGGGTGTGAAGAAGGATGTGCGCAAGATTGTGACTGTTCTGATGTTGATATGTAAAAAGAATCGATGGAAATAAGATCATGAAGAAAATATACAAGAGTAAGTGTCAAGGCGTGGGAAAGGTTGGAGGATGGCGCAAAATGTAGGTGAATGATGTGAATATTTGAGGGAGAAAGGGGTTGACCAAGGAGGAGTTATGGAGATGTGTGGGGGGTGAAGGGGGCGTGTCTGAGGCCTTCTGCGGAGGGGTAAACCCTGAGTGAACGGAATGATCCAGCAAATTGTATGTCATCGCCATGACGGACAAATTTGATGTGAAGAAATGATTGGTGTCTTTTGGGTAACTTTTGAGTAGCGTTGATGCTCGCCGACCAGACTAAGTTTGAAAAGCGTGGATGATTATGATAATCTTTCTTTCACTACACCCTACCTAGTCTGAGCCATTGATAATTATCGAGGGCAGCACCGGGTGAAGAGCTTATTAATGAGTGGGGCCGAAGAGTAATTTGACGATGAAATGGCATCCGAGCGGCCCCAGCGAAAGGCGGCCTCTCGATAGCTCGCCGCAATTCCCGTGACCCGCGGTGACGAATCGGGTAAAAAGGGACGCCAAAATGCGGCCTCAGAGAGAGAGAGAAGAGTGCTCCCTGCAACATCAGACGAGTGCTCTGTGAGGCATCAGATGAGTGCTTTGTGCGGTATCCGAGGACTACTTCGTGCAGCAAGAGAGGAGTGGTCCGTGCGGCAGGAGAGGATTGTTCCGTGCGGCGTCAGAGCAGCGCTCTGTGCTCCGAGCGAGGAGTACTCTGCGCGGCGTCAGAGTACTCGTGCAGCAAGAGAGGAGTGCTTCGTGTAGCAAGAGAGTGCTCCGGGCAGCAAGAGAGGAGGGCTTCGTGTGGCATCAGATGAGTGCTCCGTGCAGCAAGAGAGGAGGGCTTCGTGCGGCATCAGAGGAGTGCTCCATACGGCATCAAAGGAGTGCTCCGTGCGGTATTAGAGAAGTGCTCCGTGAGGCAAGAGAGAAGAGCTTCGTGCGACATCAGAGGAGTGCTCCATGCGTTATCAAAGGAGTGCTCCGTGCGGCAAGAGAGGAGGGCTTCGTGTGGCATCAGAGAAGTGCTCCGTGCGGCATCAGAGGAGTGCTGCGTGCGGCATCAAAGGAGTGCTCCGTGCGGCATCAAAAGTGCCCTCGATTTTTCCGCGCGGTGGGCGGCGCGCGCACAGAAACACACTGATGAGGAGAGCGAATGTTTTTTTAAGGCTAGTCGTTGTGGCTTCTCTCTCTAAGGAGTCAGTACCTAGGGCTCCAAGTAATCCCCTCTTTTGGTAATCAGGGCTATGTACCTTCAACGCATTTTCACTTCGCTTGACTTAAACAATTTCATTATAAAACACTTTTTTTATACTAATTCTAACTTTGCTTTTACATGTTTTTTTTTAATGAAGCTCAATTTAGATAGACCAGACAATGGCTTCACCACTTTTTCCCTTGCGCTTCGCTACTAAGATTAAAATTTAAAATCTAAAAAAAGTAGCCATGTTTAAATTTTTATACATTTTATGAACTTCGCCAATTATAATAATTTTAAAAAGGAATTCTAAACTAAATTTCCCCCCTTTCAAAATATCACGTTGTTAAAATATAGTTATAGAAGAAGATATATAAAAATAAATTTTCTGAACTTCATTTGTAATTCTTTGGGTTTTAAAAACTTCATAAAATTTTGATACTTATATTTATTTCTGAACTTCACCATTTTGTTTTTTGATATTATAAAAGAATTATTAGAAATAACTTTGATAAAAACACATAAGTCACAACCAAACTAAGATGAAATTATTATTTAAATACTCAAAAAAATCCCCTTCTTAAATTATAGAGTTAGTGATGATTATGAAGTGATGATGATGATTAGCTGTTATTCTCTTCTACTATGATGAGAAGTGGAGCCGACCCTATTAATCTTTCTGTTGTATACTTCCCAAACGAGCCTGTAGATTCTTCTCCTACTCTATGTATGGTAGACGCATGATCGGGTCAAGTCTCCTACGTCCACTAAAATATCGTGAACGAGAATAAATGCACCGAAACCTGGCGTTTACGACTCAACGTGACTGATTGATGCTCTAAAAAAACATTCAGTTTGGGTCCTCAGAGTATTCATGCATCCCAGAACTTGATATGATCAATTTTAGGGCCAAACATCATATAAAGATTATTTTTGTAAAAAAGGCGGATTTTTTCTGTTTTTTTGACCGCCAAGCTACTGTTATTTTGGCTTATTTCCTCACGATGAGCCTGCGCTAACTTATTGTACCCAAGTTTGCAGAGTTACGTTTATATTTGTGAGCATATCTAGAAGAAAAAAAAAGCGACAAGCGACTTTGAGCTCAAACAGAATAGGTTCTAAGTGCGTTATTTAAGCGGTATATGAAATATGCAGAGCAGTAACATTTACATACATCTATTGAATAATAAGCGTAGGTGGCCTGGGATTTGTTTTAATGAGACTAGTTGTAAAAATGGGGGTTCGGGGCAGGGGAAGAAGTAAGCTAATCTGGCGAAGTGCTCGGGGGAAAGAGCAAAGAATTGCTCCATTTGGAAGTATTATTTAAGTACGAGGGGTGGGTAAAGAGGAGAGGGGTGAGGGTGCACAAGGGGACTTACCAAGTATGTTTAAACAAAACTGCAACAAAAAACTGCCCCCACACAAGCCCGAGCGCACGTCGAGGCAACGCACAGTTGAATTCAACTGACGGGCGGCAGCGGACAAATTTAAACCGCGTCTCCCGGCCAACCAACAAGTGCCTAGTCTTGCTTAAACCCAAACTCCTCTACTCGGCCCTGTATTAGAATCTTAGGAGGAGTTAAGTCTACAATCCGCTTTCTTACCACTTATGGTCTCGTTCTTAGTTACGTTGAGTTCTTCTTTGATTTAGCTTTATAATACGTATGAAAGGTAATTTCAGTGTGTAACTGATACTCAGTCCATTATCTCCTTGTCTCTCCTGACTCATTTTCTTTCATGGTGAACGATGTAACAGTTTACCCATCCTCAGAGACACAAAAAAGACGATAAGAGGACTAATCCCTAAGAAATGAAGAGAAGTAAACTTTACGTAACATACACATAAATAAATTACATACTTGTACAAGTGTGATATATTTATTAGTTTCTTCTCCGTGCAATCGGCTATAATTGTTGCATCTACAAGTGGGAGATAAACCGTTATTTTTATCCTGTCGCTTAGAGTGTATTATCATTTGCAACATTCGCGTCATTAGGTATCTTGCTTGATGCAAAGTAGGCGCTATAAACAAACGCCCAACATACCAGCAATTCTGAGATTCTCTCTCACTCTCTCAAACTTGATTAACACGTTGGAAAATTAATTTAAGTGATGTATTTCTTCGTAGGCTTTTCTCTCTTTCGTTCATGCCAAGACAAAGAAAGAAATATTTTCCAGCAGTAGACCCAAATGACAAGATATTCGAAGGAATTTGGTGTCCCCCCCTGAATACATTGACCCATCAATTTGTCCTAAGATCAGCGTCATGGCGTAAAGTTGAAAGGACAAGTAGATACCCATTACGTGCGCATATATAGCCATTTATTTATTATCCTACAAATGGCGTAAAATTTGTCATCATCCATCTTAATAATTTTTCTTCCCGTCTCGGTTCGGAGGAATGAGAGTACCATTTTTCCTCAAGACTCTACCGTTTATCATTCTACAGTGACTCCAGGCTTCCGATGACCTACTTGATAATCTAGGGTTACGTCCCTCTTGCCGTCTACACTCCATCATAGGATCCAATGCGTTTTCCCGTGACTGATTCTCCAAATGGACTCACGGTCACCGCTTGGCTCCAGTAATGCCATCTATGACTCCTTTCTCGCCTTTTCTGATTTAATCGGCTTACCTCTCCCTTTCCTTCTGTTTTCACTTAATATTTTATTACTTTACAAATTAATTTCAAGATTTCACATTGAAAAATAGCTTCCTTTCACTCCAATGCGACTCTTTAACAGCGACCAGGTTCCATCAGCGACTGGCACCGCAGCATCTCTCAGATATTTCACCTTCATGGGGACAGGACTGCTTAGAAAACCATCTTAAGCCTGATATCTTTTGAATTAGAATCAAGGACGAATGGGATCGCTCTTAATGAGAAAAACATCCTCATTAAACTTAACTCAGCATTGCATTAATGGGATCATGGCAATTAACCTCACATTTCAAATTGCAAGTGTTAGTGTTGAGACACACATTAACTTCATTCCAATTATTAATCATTCACTAAATTACTATCATACAGTATTTTCTCTATAGGGAAGAAAATTGTCAGCATCAATTTATATTTATAATTTTGCTTATGGTATTTGCCAAGAATTAGGCCAGGAGCCAAATACGGCCTAAAATGAACTAAGAATAAAGCGGAAAATATAACTTTTTTTTTCAAATTCTGCACCGCTTCAGCCACATGCCAACGAAAACATAAAAAGGAAAGTTGGAGCTACCGTAAAGGACAAAAATAGAATTGGGTAACTTTGCTAAAAATATGCTCTTACTTATTCTCATTAACACCACAAATTATAGATATATATATATATATATATATATATATATATATATATATATATATATATATATATATATATATATATATATATATATATATATATTAAGGATGTCCTGAAAGTTACAATAAAGATCCGGTGCTTAGTAACTTTTAGGACACCCTGTATATAAAAAGCGGAGCGGATCTTTGAATGGTTTCCAAATTGGATCTCTTGTAAACCCTCTAAGAGTTGCACTCTCGTCACTGTGATCTTGGCGGCACTATTTGTTTTCAGTGCATAGTAACTTTCCAGACACTCTGAAGAAACTTTAAATATTTGATTATCGCACCGTTCTTCCATTTCACCATCACAACCAAACCTAGTTCAGAATTGCATTTTTTTTTTACCTTAAAAGATGATCACAAATTCAAATAAACCTACCAAGTAGATTTATAAGCCAGTCCTTCTCCAGTTGTTGTAAATCGATTTAATGCCATTGCCCAAACCATACTCCAGGTAATCGCAATCTCTCAATGTCTGTTCTTTATTTTTAATATAAGTAAAGTACCTACATAAGTAGTCTTGAAGACTTTTTTGATGAAAGCCTGATCTGAGTTTCTTAAGTGAAAGTTTTCCATTTTACCTTTGACGAAACTTAAACTCAAATTTTGAAAACTTAAAAACGATTATCCTCTCGGTCACTTTGTTTTCCAAAGAATGAAATTTCCTGCCCTTCGATCTCTCTTCGAAAATACATCTAATAAATTTTGGGCTTTATTAGATGCTTTATACACTCTCTGGTAAATATCATGTTTTTACTTATCGCGACATAACTTTCTCAGTCATACCTCTTTGCAATACATCCAAACATGGCATGGACGAATTCTGGGATTTAAGTTAAAATGTCACAACTCCAATATTTTTACAAATGAATGTCATTCATCATTTAAGTGAATGTATGACAAGCTCGTTCATTATAGTCCCGAGTTTAGCCACTACAGTTGGAAAATTTCGATATCAGATATCTTTCTCACCGAATTAAATCTAATAAGCTTTTGGAACCATTAGTTTATAGCAAATTTCCTCTTGCTGCGATTTTTCGGAACTATAGTTGTATTTTCACCTTTTCAGGGGTGGTACAAAGGTTAATTCAACCTACAGAACATCTAATTGAGGCACTAAAGTCCGGATGCGTTGCTTTGTTTGCAAATATCACAAGATGATGAAAGAAGATGAGAGAAGAATAAAAGACACCAAAAATTTACCCCGTAAACAATATAAACTAATAACCACACATGAGGGTAGATTAAGGAGATACGGGATGGTTTCACAATAGCTCTGAATATAAAGGGAGACATAAAGTCCAGCCACATTAGTAATATTACTAAGATTTTGATTTTGTGTTACAGATATCAAGTTTATGAGAGACGAATGCGTTGTAGTAGTGGTGCCGCCGAGTGGAAGATAGAGCGTGCCATAATGATGGGAACAGAGGACTTCAGTACACGAGATGCTGGACGAGCTGTCAGTCATTTCTTTCAACAGGGTGGAAAATGAGATTAGGAAATTCATTGAAACAGACAGGATGCTGACCCAATCTTGTTATGAAGGACCACTTATACTCGACGAAAGGAAGAAACAGGTGGTCCCTCCCCCTTGTAGGGCAAGAAAATAAAAGTTGTAGAGTGGTCAGTCATTTCCAAGTGGATATAACACGACCACTCCACTCGGATGGGGGTTAAGCCGCAATCAAATTCCACTTCCTAGCTGTCAGATAGACTGCTAGCACAGGAGTGGGTGTACTGTAAAATTCACACAGCATGCAACAGCCTCCCTCAACTCTCAACCTAGTCTCTCATGACAGCGTCACATAAAGCGCGGTCACACTTAATTTGGTAACGAGGGTAGGGCCTACAGCGCAGGGTGGAAGATCAAAGCTTTTTTCCCTTAATCTCCGCAGCTGTCGGAGGGAGCAGAGATTCCATCTTCTCCAGGGAAGCTAAAAACAACAACAACGAAACAAAGATCACAGCTAACCTGGATAACTCAACTCGCCAGATATTCTTAGAACATAACATTACACTCAGTACTATTGGAAAGGGTTTAAAAAAGAACATTTTTCATCTGTACAAGTTTAAAGTATTGCAAAGTTTAACGAAGGATAATTTTGACGTGTTGAGATGTACTACAGGTTGTTTAATCGGTCGGTAACGATCGCTTCGTAGAACCCCCCTACTCAGGAAACTGTTTTTTTTTTCAAGTACACAGTGAAATGAGCAGGCAAAATAGTTGTTTGTTGTCACCTACCAAACAACAAAGAGCGCCGATGATAATTATTGGCCGGTGTTGCCTCTGGTAAGCACATGTGTTGCGAGTATTTACTTTGACGATACAATGCTAGGTCATATTTACCAGAACCTGTTAGGCAACCGGTAATATCCCAACTTTCGAAGCTAGTTTAAGATCACATTGGGGGGTTCCAGCCCGGATGCGCATCTCTCCATTATGCCGCAGTGGTAAGGTGCTGATTAAACGCTAATATCCCTAACTAGAAACCACTGACAGTGTAGAGTAGGTTCATCGCTCGCCAGAGCTTAACATCCTTGGTTTATTTCTCTGGATATATTTATTCAGTGAAAAATCACTGTCAGTGAACATCTGATGGAACGCATCACGAATCCTTGGTTCATATTTGGAGTGATGGAGATACTGTATTGGGGTGTCATGTTTATTACAACCCACCAAAAGGCGGCAAACCTTGTCTCACTGATTAAGGACAATATGCACATACTATTTAATAGTATAATGCATATTCACCTGTCTCTAGGCTTTATGCTTACTTGTATGATCCCTAATTTAATTAAAGTTGGTAAATAGTTCAATAGAAAAGGAGAATGGATGAGGGAATAAGAAAGAAACACCTTATGGAAGTAGAAAAATCTCAAAAATAAGAAAGATTGCAATTTAGTGTTTTGCTCTATAATTAAACAACATAGGGTAGGATTCGGATAAAACAGAACACACACATACACATACAAAATGAAGGTTGTAAACACCTTAATTTTTTCACTAAGACTCCCTCGATTCCTTTTTTTTTGAGGGGGGGGGGAGGCAGAGATCAAAATCTTACAATTTAATACTAATCTCATCTCAGACGATTTATCCCTATTCGCTGGTCATAGTTTCTGCTTCCTAACACCCCATTAAGAAAGGCGTCTCAGATTTACTTCCTTTGATTAGAAAGATAACTTTCATTTTCTGAGAAAATTAATAACCCATCAAAATGATTCCATTACGTACCATGGTTTCTTTCAAGTACCTGTGAGGGGTAATTCAACCCTACTGTCTTCAGTCTTTCTAATCTAAAGCTGTAAATTTGTTTGACATCACTTCTTAACTCTAGGCTTATACATAGTTAATTATTGGCTATATGAATGAGGCATGGCAAAGGCGATCCGATCGTCAAGATGGATTGGATGGCTGATGATGATAACTTCCAGGATTTTTCTACCTTTTGGCTGATTCAGCTCTTTTTAAGCATACATTCTTACGGAGACTAATGTTCTTTATTCATCTTAACCGCATAATGCATGACACCTCTCCTGCGGACATGATTCTGTGCACAACTATCTTCTAAACCCTTTCCTTTTTTCCACCTTTTTTTAAATAGTATAGATTTATTTATATAGAAGAAAGTACAAGATAAATTTAATGGCAAATAAAATATTATAAATAATAGCCAGTTTTTTAAGTATGTGTGCAGGCATGCAAATAATGATTGCATTCTCGAACAAATTGCAATGGAATTTTATATTTTGAGCTTTTATTTCAATCTCTTTAAGTTAATGTTTGTGAATGTTGTCCTAAATTCACTCACTGAGCCAAAATGCAAAGATGGAAGTTTATTGTATACATTTACGTCAACATATAGTTCAACCTTGCATAGTCTGTTCACTCATTCCATTCTCTTTTAAAAGAAATCCATGTGCTGTATTTGTTATAAGTAAAGGTGTAGTTTCACTTCTCTTAAAAGCTCTCGAAGCCACAAGGTGCTTAAGATGAACTAATGAGAGCAGTTCTTTTAAAGGGTAGAACAAATAGAAACTATCTCTTGCCTAAAAAAGGTTGCAGTGTTCTTTTAACAGGAAATTGCAAAATTCCTCTAACAAAATGTCTTGTTATAATGTTAATGATATATGAAAATATCACATAAAATATTACTATTTCGTTGAACAAAAAAAATACTGGCCCAAAGAAACATTTGAACATGCACTCAGAAAGTATAGGATTTGAGAAAACCAGACCACGGGTTTCGCCCTCCTCGGCGAAAGACTGATCTTCAAGGTAAATAGATGAGTACGATTGAATATACAGGATAAGTAAGGTAAAAGGATCGTTAATGATGATTACAATTGTATGATCAATCGCAGCATCTCTTGATGCTCGAGCCTGAACTTGGCACAATAACCAAAGAGAATGAATCCCTAAGAATAATGCAGATGCAAAATTAAAAGCTTTCATCCTTAACAACTTGATGTAGAGTGCAAGGATTGTAAAAAAAATGGGGATGCGGATATTAATATATTTATATGAGAAACATGGGTGCTAATGGCAAAAAAAAACCTGTAGGCGGACAAGAGTAGGCGAAGAAATTCTAGAGCGCCGACGTGTGTGCAGACAAATAGTAGCAGGTGAATCGTGGGAAGGTACGAAACCTAATCTGGCGCTTCCAAGAATTATTACCAGCGTCGCTGTGGCTATATTAAGGAAGGAGATTCTTACCCCAAAATTATCTTCTATAAATAAGCGAGAAACGTTCAGTTCGGGCAAATGTATGTCTGGCGGGTCGAGGGAGGTGGGAAGGCTGCCTTCCGAAGGTCGGTCTTCGGTTGGAGAAAGTGTGTCTTTGCGTGAGGTAAGGGAAAACTGCTTAACGGTTCTAGGTAGAAGGGGATGAGTGAAATTTAAAGTAGAGTAATGGACTTTTCCGAGACCTTACACCCGACCACCTGAAGTAACTTCCTCACAATGTTGGAGATAATAAATATGACGTTTTGGGAGTCTGACGTCATTAAGGCAATTAATTGTCTCATTTACACAAAGCCGAAATGCCATAGCAATTTATCATCATTGTCTTTGGGTGAGTTTTAAATTTAGATAATGAGGTTGGGGCCTCATGAAGTGTACATAAAACTACACAAAGGGCCTATGATACATGGCGCTGAATATTCTGAGCTATTTCAATTCTATTTAACACGCCCCCACCAATTAGAGCGAAGACAAATTTTATGTTGCTATAACACGAAGGACAATTCAAATCTATAGTAAAATTGTGACTTTTATTTATGAATAAAAAAAAGTTAAAACCACCAGAGGCATCTTTGCCTAAACGTTTGTGAACAGAGGTTCATAAAGAAAATAGTAGTGTTTAGGTGGATTTATTTAGTTTGAAAGATCCATAGATCGAGTGGTGAAAATAGAGGAAAACTTATAGAAATTGGGAGGGAGATCTCCCCAAACCTGCTCTCGTTCTGCAACCAAACTTGATCATGTAGATTTGGTAGATAAGACACCAAAAATAACTATGGCTAACTTTATTCAACGAATTTTGACCCAAGAATGATAGAACTGAGATAATACGAGCCTCTTGAAAAGTCCATGTCTATATTTTCCCCTAAACAGGAGAGAAAGAGATCACAGAAGCCCATAAGGGATCTTCGGTCAAATACAAAATGGTACATATTATTCAGTTCGATTTTGGAGACGTACCGCAATTTAAGGGGGTGTGTGAAGATGGCACTAAGGAGAAGTGGTTAATCTTATCTTCAAACCATCGACTGATAGTGGTCTAAGGCAACTATGGCATCTACCAATGAACATTCGGATGGCGAAATTATTCGTTCATTTGATAAATATCCAATGGCGTTACCACGACGTCGCTTTCTCGAGATGCATTGCTGGGTTAGGCTCATGTCAATAATTCTCTTCGCCTATTGTGAGTTTAATGCGTTTGTATTTACATGTTAATTAGTTCGTGCGAAGTTAAGTCAGGTTAGGTTTATTTAGGTAATGAACCATGCTCATCTAACCTAACCTAACCTGGTTCTTAATCGGCAGCCTTTGTTTGGATGGCTTGTATGCCTTGCTTATTTATTATCTCCTAACCTAACCTAACCTAACCTAACTTAACCTGACTCAACTACGGGTGAAACAGGACCAATTTGTTCAGGTTTCTGGTATGTACCCCTATTATTAAAGGCTAACAGTTTTATGTAACGGTCCTTCTCATCGCAGCTTCTCTGTCCCTGCTAGTGTCCTCTAGTATACTTTTCTTTTTTCCTGTCGGTTCTCTCGCGATTCATCCTACGCCATGACCCAGTTCATTACCGTCAGTTCCCCTTTACTTTTGAATAAGTCAAGAATTTGAGTGATTTCATCGGTCTGGCAATCAGCGCTATTAATCAGGGGCGCTGTCCTTTTTCTGACGTCGTAAACCGTATTTGGTAGCCTCCACCTCCATTCGCGGTCGCTCCGAATGTTTATTAATTTGGCAACTTTGAGATCAAATGTCTTACATTCGGAGCTTTAGACTTATCGCCAACAATATCTGACTGTCGACGTTCCTTTTTTTTGTCCTCGTTTTTTCATCAGAGGAGAGGAGAGGGGAAGATGGTTGCAAGGTCGAAGCAAGAGGAAAAAAGAGCTCACTCATCCCAGTGATCAGGGCGCAATAGCTTAGTGGTAAAAGATGAAAGAGATAACAAAGGGAAGGGGGAGGCAGTGGAAAGGAAATTTCAAGCGACTGAGAAATGTGAGTGTGGGCATATGCTAGAATCTCGGCCCAATCGAAAGATGAGAATAAATATAATAATAATAGAGGTTTTCTTATGGCGTCCTTTATGGCCTTGAGCCTTCGCAGGGCGCCCGTCCATCGACTAGGAAAAGACACGACAGAAGAAGTGGATTTTTAGAAAATTGAAAAGGTTTGAAAGGAATTTGGTCTATGTGGAACGGAGGCACAAAACTAGCACGTCCTTTTCCTCTGAGATTATCATAAAATGCGATTATCATAGCAATGGTTATCCCTCTTCACACTACATCGGGCACGACCTTGAGGTGGTCCTCATCCACGCCAAGAGAGCAGTGGCCTATGGTTATTCCTCCTCGCAGGAAAAAAAATAGGACAGAGAGAAGCAAAATTCAATTTGCAGCATGTAAGTAAAATAAAAAAATCTTGGGGGAGAGAATTGCGTTTTGGAATTCCGGTGTTCGCTAAATTTCAGGTCAATTTTCTTGCTAAACGTTAGCCAATGAATATACAGGGGGCGGTAATTTGTCGCTGTTGGCAACTCTGAGTTTACGCATGTATCTCGTCAGGCGGCGGTTTTCTCTTCTTCCTATGATAGTAGACTCAGTTATGCATCATCGGTGAGGGAAGCAATATCATGGCTGAATTTAATCCAGCATTTTTTTCTTTTTTCTCTAAAAGGTAAAAGATGTTCTGATTGGAGCCTAAAATAGAAGATCTCTGAGTGATTGGGTGCCAATCTGAGAACGGTACAGGAGCTCAGGAAAGAGCTGGATGAGTCAGGCTGTGATCTCGAGGGTAAAGTGGCTTGAAAACATCACTCTAAGCATTCTGATATGAAAAGAACCCTAGATTTGTCTCGGAGATCCAGGTCATCATAGCCAACGACCCAAGCGAGTCATTGTGGTCCATAGCCAGGGACGAGTGAGTGTGAGAGTCGCTCATCAGGCAGTTAGTGCATAAAGACATCCGCTACTACTCATCCAAGAGGAGAAAAGGTCTAGCTTCTGCCGCAGAAGTGGAAGAACAAGCGGAACGATCGTGCTGCGAAGCTTGGAAACAAACTGAAGCATACCCTCACCCTGGCATGCTTTGGTTCTTCTGGGACTAGAAGAATTTCTGCCAGGACCAGGTGATGAACTCTCAAAACAATCGGTGGTTTTGGGATTCCCAACCACCATATCATGGTGGTTGAGGTGGTCAGTAGCGACGGTCACGTTACTCGTATGTCCCCGTTTATCTTTCCGGAGGGCCTCAGACTCAATACGGAAGGCTACATCAAGTGCCTGGAGGAGTTGGTGTTGCGCTGGATCCCGGAGTGGCCGCTGGAAGGCCGTACATGTGTACCAGACAAGCATGAGGCCCGGGTCTTGGCTGCCAGATGAATTCTTTAAGTACATCATCTCGCCTCCCTCCCACAACTCACCAGACCAACATGTCGCCGTGTACCATCAAGGCCGTGGAGGCCGTGGCTGAAGCCGAGGGTGATTTGTGTGAATAAAATGAATAGTACAATCCACCACAACCTGTACTCTATACCTACAAGATAATTATAGTAAACGAATCATATGAAATAAATAATAACTCGATTAAATCATTACGCTTTACTGTACTGTTTAACTTTATTGTTTTTCCAATAAAAAAAACATCCATTGCATGAACTGACCGCGCGCCAGTACAAGTAAGTGATTGTATCTTATAGACTCGTAGCCACTAAGAAACACATATCTAAAAAAAAACATGGCAGCAAATTGCGAGCAGCAGAAAAGGATCTTACCTAGTTCAATTTTATGGCTCTCATCTTGACTTTCCGATAGGTACACACGTTTTTAAAGTATGAAGGCTTCCACGTCGCCAAGGTGCGTTCCGATAGGTACACACGTTTTTAAAGTATAAAGGCTTCCACGTCGTCAAGGTGCGTTCCGATAAGTACACACGTTTTTAAAGTATGAAGGCTTCCACGTCACCAAGGTGCGTTCCGATAGGTACACACGTTTTTAACTTATAAGTCGTCGAGGAACGTTCCAGTTTTGAACGCTCCACATTGGAACAATCTTTGTCCATTTCACGAGATAAAAGTCAAGAAAAAACAATTATAATCGATTAATTCTTGAAAATAGAAAATATAAACTACGCATTGCGGGTTTGTCTCTCATTTATGCTCACCCTATATATATATATATATATATATATATATATATATATATATATATATATATATATATATATATATATATATATATATATATATATATATATATATGATAACACCCACAAGGAAAATGGAAAAACGATTCCGAGCGCTTTCGTCTTTATTCTAAAAGACCTCTATATGGAATAACGTAGGTCAGGACAGACAATGTCTTACATAGTAAGGAGTGGGGGGTTAAAACGGCTACCTGCATCAAAACCCTAACTAAGGGGTACAAATTCTTTAAACACTTTAATTCGTGATTTAATATAATTAGATATAATAGGACCTAGGCTAAACAATCCCGGGCTAATATTAAAATTTGGGAAAATATTAATAGAGATACACTCCAAAATATTTCTTGAAATGTAGTTTGTACATTTAATAATAGGTTTAGCACTATTCCAATTAATAGTATGATCCTGGCTATAGATATGTAAAAATAATGCAGATTGTTGACAAAAATTACGAACATCAGTTTGGTGCGGTTTAACTCTAACATTCAATTCTTTACCTGTCTGTCCATAATAGCATTTTTCAAAATTATTGCAACCAATAGAATATACAATGCCTGGTTTAGGGGAGGGGAATATTTTACGAGAAGGGGATGGATAGTGTTTTCATATTTAAAAATAACATTTATGTTCAAACGTTTTAGTAAACGAGGTAAATTAATGAAACTTTGGTTAAAAGATAAAACTAATACATTTTTGGCATGAAATTTAGGGATGTTATGATTAGGTTGATAAAATGAACGCTTAGAGGAATTGTAACAATTTTTTATGTACGTAGAAAGGGTAGCGCAAATTTAAACCTATATTATATATCCGATCAACCTCTTTTTCCAAATATTCGGGTGAAACAATTCTCAGGGCACGGAGAAACATGGAAGAGAAAACACTTTTTTTGATACTAATATGGTGATCGGAATAGAAATGGATGTATGAGTTAATGGTTGTAGGTTTTCTATAAATTTCATATTTGAAACCTTGGTCTGTTCGGTGGATCAAAATATTTAAGAAAGGGATGGTGTTATCTTTTTCATTTTCTAAAGTAAATTTAATTGAGGGGACTAACGTGTTGATTTTTTCAAGGAAAGTATTGATAGTAAGATCATTAGGCCACAAACAAAGAATGTCATCAACATAACGCATCCATAAAATAGGGGTTATGTTGGTCTGGGGAAGTATTTTGTATTTAAAAAGCTCCATATATAGATTGGCCAGTACCGGGGACAAACAATTGCCCATACCCATTTCAAAGATTTGACGGTAATATTTTCCGTCAAAGGTGAATTTACAGTTGTTAATACAGAGGGGAATAAGTTTAATAATAGTGGAAGCCGGTATTTTATGGATGCATTATGTTGATGACATTCTTTGTTTGTGGCCTAATGTCATCAACATAATGCATCCATAAAATACCGGCTTCCACTATTATTAAACTTATTCCCCTCTGTATTAACAACTGTAAATTCACCTTTGACGGAAAATATTACCGTCAAATCTTTGAAGTGGGTATGGGCAATTGTTTGTCCCCGGTACTGGCCAATCTATATATGGAGCTTTTTAAATCCAAAATACTTCCCCAGACCAACATAACCCCTATTTTATGGATGCGTTATGTTGATGACATTCTTTGTTTGTGGCCTAATGATCTTACTATCAATACTTTCCTTGAAAAAATCAACACGTTAGTCCCCTCAATTAAATTTACTTTAGAAAATTAAAAAGATAACACCATCCCTTTCTTAAATATTTTGATCCACCGAACAGACCAAGGTTTCAAATATGAAATTTATAGAGAACCTACAACCATTAACTCATACATCCATTTCTATTCCGATCACCATATTAGTATCAAAAAAAGTGTTTTCTCTTCTATGTTTCTCCGTGCCCTGAGAATTGTTTCACCCGAATATTTGGAAAAAGAGGTTGATCGGATATATAATATAGGTTTAAATTTGCGCTACCCTTTCTACGTACATAAAAAATTGTTACAATTCCTCTAAGCGTTCATTTTATCAACCTAATCATAACATCCCTAAATTTCATGCCAAAAATGTATTAGTTTTATCTTTTAACCAAAGTTTCATTAATTTACCTCGTTTACTAAAACGTTTGAACATAAATGTTATTTTTAAATATGAAAACACTATCCATCCCCTTCTCGTAAAATATTCCCCTCCCCTAAACCAGGCATTGTATATTCTATTGGTTGCAATAATTTTGAAAAATGCTATTATGGACAGACAGGTAAAGAATTGAATGTTAGAGTTAAACCGCACCAAACTGATGTTCGTAATTTTTGTCAACAATCTGCATTATTTTTACATATCTATAGCCAGGATCATACTATTAATTGGAATAGTGCTAAACCTATTATTAAATGTACAAACTACATTTCAAGAAATATTTTGGAGTGTATCTCTATTAATATTTTCCCAAATTTTAATATTAGCCCTGGATTGTTTAGCCTAGATCCTATAATATCTAATTATATTAAATCACAAATCAAAGTATTTAAAGAATTTGTACCCCCTAGTTAGGGTTTTGATGCAGGTAGCCGTTTTAACCCCCCCACTCCTTACTATGTACGACATTGTCTGTCCTGACCTACGTTATTCCATGGAGAGATCTTTTAGAATAAAGACGAAAGCGCTCGGAATCGTTTTTCCATTTTCCTTGTGAGTGTTATTTATCATAATTTTGACTCACGTGCAAGTTGTGTTTCTTTACGTATAGATATATATATATATAGTACAAGAAGAGAAATTGGACGCGAATGAGCAATGAGACAAGAAACAAGAGTTTTTTAGAGGTAAGAGAAAGGGACATTAGAAGAAGACTAGAATCATAGAGAGCAGAGGGCGGCACAATGAAGGCAATCCTTTTTACCGAGAAGACAGAGATAACGCCAGGGGAAAAAAGTTTGAAATTCCTGGCCGGGACTCGAACCCGGGTCTGCTGATTGCCGGTCAGATGCTCTACCGCTAAGCTACCAGGAACAGTGACTCTACTTGCCCAAAGCGTTACCCCATCAAACCCAGTATCTCTCTAAGCTAGATTTAACAATTTCAGTCTTTGGCAATTTCAACCATGTAAAGCTTAACAATCGAACAACGTGTTAAAGTTATCGAAGCCTATTACAAAAATGGACGTTCAAACAGAAACGCATTTCGGGCACTTCGCGATTTTTTTGGTCAACATAATTGACCAACCGAGAGTGAAATTGGGAAAATTGTTCCTAAATTCAAATAAATGGGGTCGGTGGCTGATATGAAAACGCTATTGCGTGCTCGTTTACGCCGTTCAGCTGAAAACATTGCTGCAGTGCGGGAGAATGTGGCCGGAGATCCAGACACCTCTATTCGTCATCGTGCGCAGGAATTGAACCTCTCCACAACAACGTTACATCGAATTTTGACAAAAGATTTGTCTCTACACGCTTACAAAATTCAATTGACACAAGAACTTAAGACTGCTGCCTATTTGAAGCGCCGTACATTCGTCAATTGGGTGCACGAGCAAAGACAAGCCGATGATGATTTTTCGCAAAAAATCATCTTTAGTGATGAAGCCCATTTTCATCTTGGTGGATTCGTTAATAAGCAGAATTGTCGCATTTGAGCTGATGAAAATCCCAGGAAGATTGTTGAAAAGCCACTGTATCTACAAAAGGTCACTGTTTGGTGTGCATTTTTTGCTAGCGGAATCATTGGGCCGTATTTCTTCGAAAATGATGCCGGGAATTCTGTTACGGTGACAGGCGAGCGATACCGTGCCATGATAACCAATTTTTTATGGCCTGAATTGAATTCTATGGATGTCGAAGATTTGTGGTTTCAACAGGATGGCGCCACATGCCACACAGCCAATGCAACAATGGGTTTATTGAATGAGAAGTTCCCAGGTCGCATCATCTCTCGAAACAGCGAGGTCAATTAGCCACCACGACCGTGTGACTTGACGCCTTTAGATTTCTTCCTTTGGGGCCATCTCAAAAGTAAGCCAACAACAATTCAACAGCTGAAGGATGAGATAATAAGGCATATTGGCGAGATCGAGGAGCAACTATACAAAGACGTCATCAAAAGTTTTGACCATCGAATGGAGGTGTGCCGCCGAAGCCATGGCGGATATTTAGGCGATATTATTTTTCACACATAATTGCCATGACTCAAATAATATGATCCAATAGTGAAATCAATAAATTTTCACTAATAACACTGTTTTATTTACTGCTAAATTCGATCCGTCTTAATGGAACACCCTGTATATATATATATATATATATATATATATATATATATATATATATATATATATATATATATATATATATATATATATATATATATATTCACGTCAGAAGATTTCGTATAAAGATAGCCAAGCTAATTTGCTGCTCGAAGCTTACGCTTGACGAAAAATATTCGAAGTTCTCTTGAGATATGAATTAAGAAGATATAGTTTTGTTATTTAGTTCCGCTCAATGCGTTGAAAACACTTATTCTTCTAGACACGCTTTACGATATAATCGGCATCCAAACTTCAATTCCTTAATCTCTCATGCATAGAACCATAACAGAAGACTTACAAACGCACTTTAAATTCACTGCGAGTCGAGCCATCACTCAAGACAACTCTTTTAACTCTTTTATTGGAACATCATCCTTAATTAGCCTTTAGACTGGTCTTTTTAATGTGTTTTCTCAATCTATCTTCTGTATTTCTTATTAAATTATATTTTTAAAATGGAAATTTATCATTGGAACTTCTGTCCCAATCTCAATTCAAGAGATCAATAAAAAAGTCTTTTAAAGAAATTTCAATTGCTACAATAATAATAACCACTCTGCTTTATCGCCAGCCACTTTATCATTTGAGATTGGTACTAAGTTCCCTGCATTTCAACCCAGGTTCTTTCTACCTGACTCTTGCCTGGTGTATGGAAATATACCTCTTACACTCTGAAATTGATAAAGTTGGTAGTCGTGACAGACCTTTCATTTATTCGTCTCTCTTTTCCTCTTCATTCCTTCGACATACGAGAGGCGGTCAATAAGTTTTGCGAATCACTAGGGAAAAACAGAGGAAGGGGGATGGCTGTTTGTGAGGGTGTTAGGACAAGTTATGACAAGTCAGGATCTGCAGCCGCACGCTCCTGCCTCGTCTATTTAAGAAGCAGTAGCTGATCGCAGATCGTCAGTCACAAATTTTTCTACAATGGAGAAGGTTGAGCACCGCGCAGTAATCAAATATTTGACAAAGGAAGGCAAGAATGCAAAAGAGATCCATGAACGAATGGTTGAAGTGTACACCGACACTGCCCCTTCCTATGCAACCATTGCTCGCTGGAATAGGAAGTTCTCCCATGGTCGTGAATCCCTTTAAGATGACCCCCGTCCAGGACGCAAGTCAGACGTCACCAACGAGGACAATGTGGCCCGTGTGGAGAGGATGATCCTCGAAAATTGACCACCCCTCGCAACTCTGGTCAAACTAGTGTCAGTTGCGTCATTTTTTTCAAAACGGACCTGATTATTGGCACTTGATACCAATATTACAGATTGACTATCTCCAAAATGCGAGTGGGAATAAATTCCGCCCAACTACCAAACATGAAAAACGAAGCTCTTCCCGACGCTAGCGAGAAAATAATTACACCTTTTACCCTGTCACCAGAATTCAAAATAATATAAAACTAATAGCATTAAAATGGTTCTTCAATATGTGAGATATTCATGACCTCAGTGTCTATTGGAGTGGCAAAAACCTCTTTTAAGACAACACTGAAAGAACAGTGTATACTGGAGTGGCAAAAAACTCTTTTAAGACAACCGCAAAACAACAGTGTCTACCGGGATGGCAAAAACCTCTGTTAAGACAACACCGAAACAACTGTGTCTACTGGAGTGGCAAAACCCTCTGTTAAGACAACACCGAAACAACAGTGTCTACTGGATTGGCAAAAACCTCATTTAAGATACCATCGAAACAAGTGTTTACCGGAATGTCAAAAATCTCTTTTATACCAACACCGAAACAAAAATGTCTACTGGAGTGACAAAAAGCTCTTTAAAGACAACACCGAAACAGCATTGTTTATCGGGGTTGCAAAAACCTCTTTTAAGTTACCATCGAATCAAGTGTCTACTGGAGTGGCAAAAGCTCTTTTAAGACAACACCGAAACAACAGTGTCTACTGGGTGGCCAAATCCTCTTTTAAGACAACACCGAAACAACACTGTCTAGAGGGGTGGCAAAAACCTCTTTAAGATAACACCGAAACAACAGTGTCTACTGGATTGGCAAAAACCTCATTTAAGATACCATCGAAACAAGTGTTTACCGGAATGTCAAAAATCTCTTTTATACCAACACCGAAACAACAGTGTTTACTGGAGTGACAAAAAGCTCTTTTAAGACAACACCGAAACATCATTGTCTATCGGGGTGGCAAAAACCTCTTTTAAGTTACCATCGAATCAAGTGTCTACTGGAGTGGCAAAAACTCTTTTAAGACAACCCCGAAACAACAGTCTCTACTAGGATGGCAAAAACCTCTGTTAAGACAACACCGAAACAACTGTGTCTACTGGAGTGGCAAAAACCTCTGTTAAGACAACACCAAAATAACAGTGTCTATTTGAGTGGCAAAACCCTTTTTTAAGACAACACCCAAACAACAGCGCCTACTGGAGTGGCAAAAACCTCTTTTCAGACAACACCGAAACAACAGTGTCTACTGGGGTGTCAAAAACCTCTTTTAAAACAAAACCGAAACAACATTTTAATAACCTTGAACCGGCTTTGGCGGAGAAACAAACACCGTATGTCATGATGCTCACGTATGTAAAGGGACAAAGAAGGTACACTCAGAAGATGTCATGGCGCTGGCATCAAAATGAGCGGAGCCCTCGCTTTCTCAGCGGATACGGCATTGGAATTCTGGCGTCGAGGTACGGGTTCATGCTCAAGGATGCGCCAACACAAAGCTTTCAGCGGTGTCACAAGTTTGCCGACCATTGGCGGACATGTTTAAACATACTACAGATGGGTTAAGTAGCTTTAGACACATCATCATGCATATAGTCAATTAAACACTTCTATCATTCCTTTCCCTCTTCGCAGCGTAATCCATTCTCTCCTCTGTTCCAGCGCGGGAAATATTACATTATCCCATCTTTGCAACACAGTTAATAACCACATAAAGACTTTTTTAGTCTTGTCAAGTGTTTCTTATTTCCTCTTATGTATCTACCCTCTCCTGTTTATCGCGAAGTCTGTGGCGTGCTTTTGTTTCTTGTCAGGGTGTGAGCGCCGATAGACGCAAGTGTGTCTTACTCAGCGCACCTCTGTGACCCCAGCCTATGTAGGTGGTCCTAAACACCGCCTCGTTATTGCGACAGTCGTAGAAGAGTGAGGCGCAGTATCAGAAGAGGGGGTTTAATGCGGTGAAGTTTGGTGAGAGGCCGAGTTTGCAAGGCCACAAGCCATTAGATGTAAAATATGTACTGCCCCGGCCAAAGGTTTTGTATATTTTGAATTTTTCTTATTCCTTAGGAATATCTAAGAATATGTTGGTCTAGGTTTGCATGTATGTATCCAATACAACTGGAAAGTAAAATAAAAGTACTGGCTCCCTTTTAACGTGTTTTTTTGTAATACTTAAAATAGCAATACTATTTAAATGTATGAAATATTCGTATTAGTATGCGGAAAGTTGCATTCAAAATGTCGTTCTGGACGCCCCAGGATCAATACGGAACATGGCAACAGTCTCTGCGTCACATAAGCTTTCGGGATCGTAAGAAAACCGCAGTCCAGATGCAACATGAATGGACAGAGGGTGGCCAGGTTGAAGCATCCGCCAGAACAGTCGGGCGCGAACGGCTTTTACAAGAACTAAAGTAATGTAGAGCCTACCAAAGGCCCTGTTCAACGTTTAGCAGAAGCGTCATCGACTAGTTTGGGTACGAACTACGCAACTGGACTGTGTGTCAGTTGGGACGTGTCTTATGGTGCGCTCTGTAAAGGTATCAGGCTGCATTTCACGTTCATGGATTAGCCATCTCGCCGTTTGTTATGGCGTAATCAATTTATAGAAGTGCCAACTTCCCTGAGAGATTACATGTTACCCTAAACCCTAAACATCTGCAGGAGTGCCCGGAATGCGATTTTACAACAAGATAATACCGCATGTCACAAGTCTGCGTCTACCATACAGTAGTTCATGGACAACAATATTGTAGTGCTGGACTGGCCACCTCAGTTTCCAGATATGAATCCACTAGAAAACTTTTGTCAGGACTTGAAAGAGGCTTTAGCAACTGAAGGTAATCATCATCAAGGAATAGACCAGCATCACACCATCGCACCGTCCTAGACAGTATGCTATGAAAAATAAATGCTCCCATCACTGCCAAGGGATTCTAGACACTCCCCTGAGCTTTCTCTATCAGTTTAGTGATGTTGTAATTTTCACAGGGCTTCATCTACTAGTCTGTTAAATGTTGCTGATGTTACATGTTTTGTCAAATTATGTATTTTGTGAATTTTTGTTGATTTCTTGGGGCATATATAACATTGATATTTTTTCTTCCTTATTTCACTCATATTCATATTGATGTGCAAATATAATCTTTAAGACCATGCAATTATCTAATTTTGGCAAAATTTCTGACGTGTCCGAAAACTTTTGGCCGCGACTGTATATTCTTTAGATGTGGAAGAAGATCAATAAATGGAAGAGAGGACTAGGTATAATGTGGTAGTGCTTAGTCTCCACAAAGCTATAGCTATCTCTATTTTTTGTTCTTTCAGTTATTTCCTATGGCAACTATCGAGTTCCTGTTCATCTTTTCGGGCTTCAATTAAACCCAAAGCCAACGAATAAGGACTGATCCTGAAAACTTTCGGCCCATTTCCTTTACTTCTGTCATGAGTATACTCCTGGAGTCTATTATTAGAGATAGAATCGTAGAATATCTGTAGGTCATTGAATTAATGAATGCCTTGCAGCACATTATTTGACATGGACGCTTATGCTTAAGTAATTGGCTTGACTTTTTCACGAAATGATAACAATGTTTGACCATGATAAACCTGTAAATGTAGTCTATCTCACCTTTAAAAAGCTTTAGACATTGTTCCACATAAAGGAATCATGATAAAGCTAAGAGCGCACGGAATAGGGGAAAGCGTATTAAAATGGATTAAAGACTACCTAAAAATCGTAGGCAGAAAGTTGTAAATTGAAATACTTCCTCGTGGGCTCCGGTTACTCGTGTTGTTTCTCAAAGATTTATCTATACGGACTTTATTTTTTGATAGAATAACTCTGCTGAGGATGTACACAGTAGATGTAAGAAACGTCCAGATATCTTGAATAAATTTCCCCATGCATTGTGTAGGACTTGTGTAAAATTACAAAATTGCTGATGATACGAAGCAGAGTACTTGGGGAAGGGCAGAATACCATAGTGACTGCAAAAATTGCAAAAAGACCTGGATAGAATAAAAGAATGGTCGGAAAGATAGCAAATGCAATTCAACTTGAAAAGTGTAAAGTAATGATGTAGGTGATGGCACTCTACAAAGAGATTTTAAAGAGTCAACACGGTAAAGGATTTAGGTGTATTAATCTTGAATGATCTGAATTTTCAAAGCAATGTTTCGTAGCTTCACAAATGGCAAATAAGGGTCGATGCTACAGAGCTAGAATTCTTCGTTTAAAACTTCATTTGGAGTACCCGATGCAATTCTGGTCACCATATTATAGAATTCCCTATGGTGATTCCTAGAGAAAGCAGAGACGGTAAGGTAAGGAAATCTTTAGATGACCTTTGTAGTAAAACAACAAACAGCACGTTGATACTATAGGTTTATTCCGAGTGGTTTAATAATTATATAGATTTTCGTCCAATTTATTTTAAAACTTTGATTGATGCTCTTTGAACCTAATTTCCTGGAAGAGAATTCCAAGTTGAAAGGATTTTATAAGTAAAACGTTTCCCTACGATATTCGTCTATTAATGCTTTAATTTCAATTTATTACCATTTGTTCGCGTAATTTTTTCAGTGCGTTCAAGTAGTTTATAAACTTTTATATTATCGGAATCATTCAGAATTTTGAAAACTTCTATTAATTGGCCGCAAAGGCGTCTATCTTCAAGTGAGAGCAATTTGAATTCGGTAAGTCTGTCTTCATAGGGTTTCTTTCGCATCTCCGGAGTGAGCTTTGTCGCCCTTCACTGGACTCTCCAATGCCCCTTTTGCAGATAAGGGAAGCAGAACTGAGCTGAATATTCAAGCTGTGTCAACACTAATGAAACACATCCAGTCACGAAATTAATTCCTAAGCTTAGAAATAGATCGTATGAAGACATTGAAGCACTTCGATAAGTCGGTTGTTTCCTGTACCAGACGTCTCCTCACATTTACAATACTAAACCGCTCCATTAATATAACTTATAATTTAAAAGTTGAACTAAAGAACCGATCTACTAGAATTGGCGGTGATAAGCTAGTAAACAAAAGATTTAACACTGCAATAGCCCAGAATTTCTTTTCTTATAAAATAACACGAACATGGAATAACCTGCTTCGGAATACCTTTTAAAGCACAACAGTCAATATGTTTAAGTAAAGAATTCATGAATATTACTATAAAATATAATTTATAGAAAGAAGAGTTATTAATTTCATTTTTTTGCATATCCTGTATCCCTTTTAAGTTGTTCTTCATCTTTACCTACTACTCTTTTCCTTTCTCTCTTGAAACTCGAGTGTATCTTAGGGTCTTTGTGGGCCGTCATTCTGTAAAATGTTTTCACCTGATCCACAAATATTGTAGTAATATTTTCAATGTATAAGTTACCTTTATCTAAGCAATAGTAAAATGATGGATCAGACGAACGAATTTGTAAAGCGATGTTTTCAAACATCATAAAACAAAGGATGGTTTATACAGCTACATATTTGTTAACGGCCTCCCCCCCTCCCTAGAAATCAGCTTTGCTAAAGTGGGCAGTGGACAAACAAAATCCCCTGTTGCAAAAATACCTCCTGAAATTTTGGATCATCGAGACAGATTGAATCGAGAAACAATTTAATCCTGCGGAGAGATTTTCGAAAGGAGCAAAGGAAGAGACGTCGGCTAAGTCGAAACGTTGTGGGCGTTCGCTTGGTTCGAACAGTTATGGGAGTTGAAATAGAAATGACCGTGGAGAAGGATACTCATTAAAGATAGCTCTTCTCTCATACCATTCCCATGAGCTTGAAACCAAACAGAAACTAAGGAAGAAATTTACGAAAATGACTGGAGAACCCCCGTAGCCTTTCCTTTCGAGAACAAACATCACCCACACTATTTTTAAATCAGATCTTGGCAAGTGAATCGCTCGTGGGGAACCATAATACAAAATAAACAGGAAATGAGAGCGATATGTGTGCGCGTGCGAATACACACACACTATATATATTGTATGTGTATACAATTTGTTTTAACATGAATAAAAACAATCTGGGTAAGATACTTTTGGAAATGCAAGTTAAGTGACCTGTTTAATAACAGCTAATCAGTAATCGACATAAATTTGAATTTTATTCATTCACTCGTAGTTTACATGATTCAGAATCTGTTTAGATTTCGCATAAAACTTCCCTCTGTCGCCATGGCAATGCCTTATGTACAAGTTGTGCATTTCATTTAATCCAGGGATTATTATAGTATTTCGGTACAAGATACTGACAAAGACCAGCCCATGAGCAGGAAGGTTACAATGTCCTCACTCGCAACACCCAGGCCCGCACGGATGTGACCAATTTGATTTTATATAACGTTATTATTTGTAAAGTAAGTCTCCAGCCTATTCTTAAACATTTCACTGAAGTACCAGATACTACTGCAGTAGGCAAACTATTCAAAGAGCTTATTATCTTAAATAAAAAGAAAATTCTTGCTATTTTATTATTGATCCTAGGATGAAACAACTTAAAACCATTGTTTGTAGTAACACCTTCTTTATTCGAGGTAAAAAAAAGTGGTCAGGGGTAACATTATTAAAACCTTTTACAAGCTTAAAAACCTGGATCAATTGACCTCGCAATCTACGCGTTTTTAGAGATGGCAAACCTAAGTCTTTTAATCTATCTTCGTACGATTTATGGTGGAGTTCTGGAATTATCTTAGTGGCCCTGAATTGCGTCTTTTCGGTAACCGGGGACTCTTATCTCATCCAATCAAACCGGGCACACGAGGAAATATTTAAGCGATGATAGATGCCATTGCTTTCGTTAAAAGGAAGTTTTAAAGTCCTACCGCAGGATTCCTTAGTTGAGACACAAGGAGGTACAAGTAAATACCGTTAAATATTAAAATGAAGTCAACCTTCACCCAATTTAAGGGTGACTGAAAAACAGGACGTAACTACAAGTGAAGTTTCTTCCAAACATTCCTGATGGTTGGTTCCATTTCTCTTTCAACCACACACCCACCTTTTAAGGGAATGTCAGATGTAACATGAACAATCATGTAGTTGACATCTGTAGAATCGAGCCTCCCTCCCTCCTAAATGTTCTACGAGTGTATAATATCCACACATTTTCACATCCTTTGTCTTTATTCATTTCATTATTGACTTCCGTTCAAAACTTTCGGGTAGAGATTTCCTCGTTAGTTACCTACGAGTGAAATGAGCAACATTACTCTACTATTTGCCTTCTGCCATTGATAAAAATGGAACCCGTGTGCTATTTATTATTGGGTATTTATTTCAGAATGTTAATACATTATTTTTATTGAAAAAAGAAAGGAAACTTGTAACAAAGGAAGTCATTTTAGGTCGGCGTGGAAAGAATGGAGGAAGGGAGAGATTGATTAAGATGAAAAGACGAATAATTATAAAGATAAGGATTAGAGAAAAGGGTCGAAGATGCCAGAAACAAATTTAACCAATCCTTAATATTGAGGCCAGGAGGGCACAGCATAAATACGCGGTAAGTATGTTCTAGGAGCTCAAAAGTACAAATATGCCATATGGCACACATTGAACAAAGAAGATACGGAAGCGCATATGACATGTAGTGAACAAATAAGAGTCAGAATGGCATATGGCATGTAGTGAACAAAGAAGCGTCAGATTGGCATATGGCAGAGTGAATAACGTAGATGCATGATGTCATATTACATATTGAATAAAGAAGATGCATAATGGCATATAGTGAACAAAGAAGAGGCATAATGGCATATGACATACAGTGAACAAAGGAGCATAATGGCATATGACATACGTTTAACAAAGAAGAGGAAGAATGGCATCTAAAATAAGGTAAACAAAAAAAGAGGCAGAATGAATCGTAAAAGTGAGACTAAATATCGCGACTTGGCGACAACCTGCAACACCCGCCGCCTATTTCCATTATTAATGACGCTTTCCCCAATATTGACTTCATTATGGGAGAGCGAAGGTCGTGAGGATTTCGGGGGGCTGGGGGATGGGGTCGTGACGATTCGGGAGAGGGAAGCTTGATTGGTTTCAGGATCAGAGAGAGAGCGGAGGCTTTTCTTCCTTCAACGGACGAAGACGAACTCTCGAATCCTAACGGCGACCATCGCCGCCTAGCTTCACTCGCAGCTCGCTGCTGCTGTCGCTTCCGCATCTTCCTAAAATGCCTGGGCAGTGCCAAGTGCCAAGAGCGAATCTCGAAACTTTCCCCGGTAAGGAACAAAAATTACGTGCTATATATAAGTCACTGGGGTGACATCATCTCCCCGAAGGGCTAAGGGGGTTGAGGGTGAACAAAATACACTCGTGCCGCGCGCCGCGACACGAGTTGAACGCGGCGAGAGATGGCACTAGCGCCGCTGGCCGAATGAAATGCATAATGGGGCCGCTTTTCCGCGCGATTTGAAGTGGCATCACCATTGTTTGCGCCACTGCGAATATATTTTTATAACTGTGTGCGTTTATGTTTGTGTATGTAAGATTGTGTGGCCTCTTGAATGCGTATGCCTGGATGCTTGTGCCCTCTTGCCTCGGTGATTTTGCGCGGGCGTATCAAGTTAGAGATAATGTGCGGGAAAATATGAAAGTGTGGGAGAGAATGTGGTGTGAAGGAAAAATAATTGCATTTATTAATTTTTAATCTAAAATTTACGCCCACCTTAAACGAAGAGAAAATAACGTCGGAGTCGCGTGGGAAGAAATGCCACGGATATCGACGGCCCTTGGATTCTGGCAAGCACGAATGTTTCATTTAGAGGAGAAGATAGATGAGATTGGAAGTCAACCAAACTCCTTATATTCACTATTCCCTAACCCCAACGAAATTTAAAAAGAGGTTTTTATTGAAGGACGACGGAACAAATAACGTGAAAGTACGATACGCTTAGATAACCATATATTAGGTTGAGGAATAAGTTCTTGTGGTTTTTTTTTAATGTTGTGTTGATTTAAGTTTTGTTGAAGTGATTTGTGCACATATTAAGAAACAATAATAAATAATGAGAGCAAAATTTGTAAAGGTTAGGCTACGTCTCTTAACAGCGTAGGCTATTAGGCTTTTGCTTAGGCTACGTCTTGAAGTTGAGTAATAAGTCATTGCGGTTTATTTAAAAGTTGTGTTAATTTAATTTTTGTTCTGTACCCTCAAAATGGAATGTCAAGTTGAAAGAAAGGCGCATTTTCGACACTTGTTGTTATTCATTTTCAATCGAGACGGGAACAACGCAAACGCAGCCAAAGCTCGTCGCGTATTTGTGTTGTGTACGGAGAAAATGCTTTATCAGAAAGAACAGCTCAATGGTGGTTTTCACGTTTCAAAAGCGGTCATTTCAATCTTAATGACGAAGAACGTTCTGGTCGCCCCATTAAGTTGGATGAAGATCGATTGAACGACCTTCTTCATGAAAATCCTCATCAATCGACTAGAGAATTGGCTGTACAATTGGCGTGTGATCAGAAACCTGGAGTAAATCACCTTCATTCGATGGGAAAAGTTAAAAAACTCGATGCATGGGTTCCGCACGCTTTGAGCGAAAGCAACAAACTTCAACGCTCCACGATTGCTGCAGGTTTGCTTGCTCGTCACAAAGCTACTCGTGGATATAAGGACAGATTTCTTCACTGTATCATCACTGGCGACGAAAAGTGGTGTGTTTATGTCAACATGAACCATCGAAAACAATGGCTTAGCCCCAATAAAAAACCACTTCCGCGATTAAAGCAAGGAATTCATCCACGAAAGACGATAATGTGTGTATGGTGGGATTGTGAAGGCATCATTCTTTATGAGCTCCTTGCGAACAACGAGATTGTCAATGCAGAACTCTACGTTCAACAAATGTATCGACTGGCCAAAGCTATTCGTGGAAAGCGACCTCATCGACGTTATGGAGTCCTTCTGCAATACGACAATGCTCGTGCTCACATTGCCAATATGACAAAAGACGCCATCCAAACGCTTAATTGGGAAATCCTGCCGCATCCTCCATATTCGCCAGACTTGGCTCCATCGGATTTCCATCTGTTCCGATCGCTCTCCAACAATTTGCGCGGCGTTTCGTTCAATACTGATGTGGAATTAAGAACCTGGTTAGATGAATTCTTCGAGTCAAAATCCAGAGATTTTTATTTCAGAGGCATCGAAAAACTAGTTGAACATTAGGAAGAAGTCGTTAATAACCGAGAATACATTATTGATTAAATTGCATATTGTTATCAATTAAAAATGAAGTTTTTCTAAAATTGTTAATGGTAATGAATAAATTTGATAAAACCGCAAGAACTTATTCCTCAACCCAATAATTCCACGTTTCCGCACCGGTTGATGGCAGGCATCAAAAGTTGAGAGGTTAATTTTGACAATAAAGACGTCGTTCACTTATAAGAATATAACCCAAAAGTGGACATGAAAAATAAGGCAAAAGGCACAAACCATATTATTTTAATAAAAAAATAATATATCAGGGGTACCGGAAAGTAACGTCATCTCTTTTCTTGAAAAACAATACCCCTAAATAGATTTATTAATATACCAGGCAATGGCTTTGCTACTAAGTTTAAAATTTAAAATTATAATGATTTTAAGAGGGAACTCTAAACTAAATTCCCCCCTTTCAAAATATCACGTTGATAAAATATAGTTATAGAAGAAGATATATAAAAATAAATTTCCCGAACTTCACCATTTGTAATTCTTTGGGTTATAAAAAATTCACAAAATTTCGATACTTATATTTATTTCTGAACTTCACCATTTTGTTTTTTGATATTATAAAAGAATTATTAGAAATAACTTTGATAAAAAACATAAGTCATAACCAAACTAAGATTTAATTATTATTCAACTACTCAAAGAAATCCCCTTCTTAAATTATTAATATAAAACATTATTGCCTTATTAACAATGAAATTTTCCCAATGCGATTTTCCGGCTAAAAAAAAAATTCCTGTTCTCCAGGAGAGAAAATGTGTTAAGTAATTTCAACGTCTTCATTGGTTTTGAATGTCTTTCCACTGTTTACGTTTCAGGTGATCTCAAGGAAAGGGGATTTTTTTTATGTCTGATTACGGAACTGTTAAAAATTGCTGACTGTAAAGCTTTCCTTTCTGTGGACAACTCATGAGCCATCCCAGTTCCTTATTTGTACTCCAAGGTGTATTAAGTTTCTGGGCTAATTCGTTGATGCTTTGGTATGGATCCTCTCCATTTCAAGCTTTCAATCAGTCATTCCCAAGTGAAGTTGGTATTCCGGATTGATTCTTTCCGGAAAGATCAAAATCACTTTTCATATACTTGCTAAACCACTTCTGAATTTTGAGAACATTTACTCAATAAGGATGTACACTGATTATTTCTTATTGCTCATCTTGCATATTTGCCTATAATAAATTTGGAAAACTTTTAACAAATGGAGAACACCTCTATTTAAATCCTTTGTTATCCATAGCTTTTTCGACACACAAAAGGGGAAAGAAACGATTTAAACTCACCAGACCAACAATCGAATTGATATCTGGACATACAGTTCAATCTTTAAGCCAGATAACTTTCGTGTACCATACTCTTAAGCAGGGTTCCCAACCACCAGCCATATGGCATCCTGGGGGTTTTGGCACAATTGGAGGTGGGCAGACTCAATGAAGAGGGTCACAGAACTCAATCTATTGAAGCCTAAATTATGACTGGCCAATAGATAATTTCATGTAGTTGAATTACATTTAAAAGAATTATTAATATATATATATATATATATATATATATATATATATATATATATATATATATATATACATTTTCAATTTTATAGATATTTTATAATAGAATTTTAATTTATCTGTACACAAATATTTTGCATCTAAAAGTTTGTGCAAAATTGAGTTAATCAGCAAATTACCTACTCAAAATAATGCTTATGTGGTTCATAGATTAAAATAAGGTCCTTAGGGGGCCATAAGCGAAAACCAGCTTGGAACCACTGATCTAACGTTTTTTAATTCAAATGCGACACCACTTTTCGTGAGCTTAATTTATCATCAGAGTGTTGAATTCTTTTATTAGAGCTGCTGGAAGATCTTCGATCTTTCTCTGAAGCCTGAAGCTATTTGGGATCTTCAAGCATAAGGAAAAAGTTATCTGAGGGTAAGCTGCCGTTATTGATCTTAAGAACCTCGAAACTCAGCTACGCTACTCCATATTCATACCCAAATGGAACAGGGCAAAGAAAGGGAAAAGATTGCATGATTTTGGCAATATAATAATGATCAGTTCCACTTTATTTTATTAAGTTTTTCAAAAGAAACTTCGGGTGAAAATGAATTTCATTTTAAGTGAAGTTCTGAAATTCAATTAATCCATACATTTTAATATTACCATGTCAACAAAAAAAATAGTTATTAATTCAATATTGCAGTTTTTTCATGGCACGGATACACTAGTGTCAAATAAAGATGGGATCTTAGGAGAATTCGATTGAACCATAAAAGAAAAGGTAAGATGGAAAAGAACAGACAAAAGAATAATCTAAAATAATGAATCACAGTACGCGTGACAAAGAGAGACAGACATGAATGTCCATGCGCTCTTAAAAGATGCATGCAAACAAACAAAATAAAACACACAAATTCAGACCAACAGATCTTCCATTTGCGTTGCCCTAATGATGGAAGCATCTTTAATTCCCCAAAATGGATGCAAGTGCATACAAACCTAAAACATTTACACACAGAGTACCGTGTACAACCACACTAAATCGGTTATTTGGCAGGTAGTCTCTTCCAATTCCGTGATTGCTGTAATATAGGATAGTGTTTGGTTTGCCAAATAAAAGAGCTTTATTTATATGTTAAGTAATCATTTTCCAACAAACAAGTTTTCATCCCAAGCGAATTTCAGCGTTATTTCTGATTTTGGCTCGAACAAAACGCTTAAGCGCCAAACCTTCAATGAGGTGGTGGAAGAAATTCAACAGTGGGCATCTTACCCATGATACTCCCTTGTGAATGAATCCACTGCCCCATTTTTATACCCGTTTCAATTGCCAGTTAGAGCTCCCTGCTTTACCTGACTCCCGCTGAATTTCCTGGATGTTCCTAGCACTCAGAAACCACTAGAGAAGTATACAACCACCTAAAATAAACAACCTTTTCGCTAGCCCCAAATTTAATTTTTAACCCGCATTCTTCCCTTATTTTTATTAGTGGGAACTTAGGTCAATGGTGTTAATCTCAAAAACTCAAATTTCATCACCCGACACAAAACTGTCAAAAAGCTGTCAGCACTCAACTTTTACCCTTAGATTCATGGGCTAAGAACATCCGGGAATATTTGACTGGTTGCGATGAAACGAAGAAAGTGGTGATATGGAAAATACGAACTGAATACAAATGCCCAGAAAAGAGGCAGATATTTAGGAAATACCCCAACATCCCGAGACAACCCTAAACAGTAAGCTTACGCAACGATCCTCATTTCATAACTAAGTTTAAACCCGCCCAGGCGATGTCACACAGAATATCCGGGATTGCACTGAAATCAAGGCTACATTTCTTGATTCTCGCCCAGTTACTTTTTTATACTGGCAATCGGTTGAGTGTGTTGGGCATAAAGGGGGCCTCTCCCTACCATCAAAATACAGATTACGGCCCATCAATCTTTGTCATACTCCTGATTAAACCCGTCCGAATGTCTGGCTCGTCGTTATCAGAATAACTTTCAGCGTCGGCGTGAAGAACGACACATTTTGCTTATTTTTTTCCCCATTTGACAGAATCTATTTGATTTTTTATGCATTAATTGGATAACTGTGCCACTCCGGGGCTCCAGAATTTAAGGTACAAATCAAAGGCATGACTTAGAATTTACAATAAATTAAGAATAACATTTCTCATAGACGGCTTAGCCCTCTTATTTAAAAAGAAAGGTATGTTAATTAATAATGACGACTAATACAAAAGGATTGATAAAGGAAGATATTAATAGAATAGAATAAAATCTAAAGTAGGAATGAATAATGGACTGAGCCACTCTGCGGTAAGACGAAAATCACACTGCACCTACATAGATGAAAGAGAATGAGTGGATCTAGGATATAAAGGACGTGGATTTCTGAACATTGGCGAGTTAATTAGCGAAAATTATCTCTCTGGATATAGCAGAAAAAAAGCCTAACTCCCTCCATATCCAAAACAGCAAGCAACTTAAGGTTGCAACAAAAGTTATTGCATCAAAATGTTGTTTATAGCTCCTAAGGAACAGATGATCTCTGCTCTCTCCGATCATTTGGGATATTAAGGAAAAAAGCCTTTGATCCTACAGCCTGTGTTGTAGGCCCCCGTCAATGTTACCCTAATTAAGTGGGGGCACGCTTTTTGTGAGGCTGTCCTAGGGGGCCAGGTTAGGGGTGGAGGAAGGTTGTTGCGTGATGTGGGAATTTTATAGCACCCCCATGTGTTATCAGTCCATATTTACAGCTAGGAAGTGGATGTTCAATTGCAACTCTAGGATTGCATCAAGGTGGGATTAGCTTGTCATATCACTTGGGAGTGACGTCACCACTCTACAACTCGTTTTTTCTCTTGCCTTGCAGGTTAGCTAGAGTTAAAAAAACCCGCCTTTCGTGCGGGGCGGTCAAAATGTTAAAGAGCAAGCAAGTGCTCCAAGTAATTAAATGACATTTCATGAAAATTGGGGTTTGTATCTATTTGTCCAATAATTGTAGAGCCTAATAAATGGGTCAACTTGAGAAGGTAGGTGTTTCATCATTTATGCTATTCCTGAAAGACATCAGCCCTAAAACACACCAAAATAATACAACTATGACAACATAGATTGAAGAACTTGACGGAAATACAACGATTATTAATGTCTAGAATTTTCACTTCGAATAAACAATACATGAAAGTTAAGTTCTAACTTGGCTTAAAAAAAAAAACCTTTGACAAATCATGGCAAATAAGCTCAGACCCCCCAAAAGAGTGAAAAGATAAAAGTGACGGAGAGAGAAAAGATGCAATAGAGAATGAGAAAATAAAAGCCCACTTATCATACAATGACCTTATGTGACATGATCTCAAGAAAAAAACAACCCGACTTTGTACGACAAATAAAGTAACATTCACTTCTATTCAATTACATATTTATGTGCATAAAATTTGTGGGGAGTATTTGCAGAATTCGCGATAAAAAATGCACTATTTTTCTGGTTAAACCGTCAGTAAAAACAAGTCTGCATAATATAGCTAGAGGGAACAAAACCGAGTAAGAAAAAGAGAACAAGGAATGTTAAAGACGCCTAAATGTTGCTGTTTCTACAGGCATATTCCTGATTCCATTAAAAAATGTTTACTGTTCAGTAATGCGCTAAAACCTCTCGTAAGAAGACCAAAAACTGCGGAAAATAGATGACTATAAAAAGCATTGACTCAGCGAGATATCAAATAAGGCTAAACAAAATATATTCGGACGTCCTCTTGTCAAGTTGAAAGTGGTACATAAGCAAGACACAAAAACAAAAAAACAGCAATAACACAGTGGCAGAATTAAACGTAAAAGTGTTAGAATAGTTTTACAACTTAAGCCTGACAACAGAACTAGAGACTACGGCCATAATTTGAGTTATTCACCTTGACAGAATGAGAGATTTTCTCTCTTAAGTTCGAGCTACACTCTCTCTCTCTCTCTTCTTGAATAAGTACATTTTAACAAGAGTGCTTTAAATTTATCGCTTGTTTATGAACGTCTCAATCTATTGTAAAGTCACCATTTAAAGGGATTTATTGTATTCAGTACACATTGGTGAAAAGTCACTCGTAAATTATTGCGAAAAATTGGGTCGATCTCGAGAGCAAAACGAAACAAAGGCGTTTGCATAAACAGAACGCAAAAAAGGTTTTATTCTTGGGGGAATATTTTTAACTATAGTTTCCTAACGCTGCATTTAGGGGAATGTTTTTTCCAAGCCTTTTCTTGAAAATAGCACCGAAGCAAAATTTTGATCTATTCACAAGAGAAGTCTTTTAGTGATATCATAAAGAAGAGGAGAATCAGTCAACCTTTGTTGTTCCATATTCTATTTTGATTTTTAAATTTGAATTGCACATCTTCATTACCCTAGGTTAGGTTTGGCTAGGAAATGAAACTAATTAAAATGTAAAATACGAATCTCTAAAAATCAACAACAACTGTGAAGACACCATTAGGAGTAAGCTGATCCGAAAGGTGGTTTCAAACTTTTAAGCATAACTCTTTACTAAGTGACCCAAATATAGGAACATACACAACTAAGTTTCGAAAAACCTTTCTTTCTCTTCTTTGGCAAATGCAATCTTTCAGCCCCGAAACGTAAAAATACGATAAAATGAATCGAGAGATACATAGCCACTAGTACGACTTGCATGCCTAAATTCAATAAGACCATGAATCACATTCTATAGACATTTGTTTCGAAGAACAACATAGAGCCAGGGTAAAGAATATTCTTGCGCCCGAAATTCCCATATTTAGGTACCTAACGTGAAAGCAAACCGAAATAATCGTAGCAAACTACAATAATATGCCAAAATAAAAGACACGTTTTTGTGTGTGTTCATAAAGTAAATATATTAGTTTAATAAAGAGGAATGATAAATATTGAAGCCTCATTAAAAAAAAGAGGCGAATCATCCCTTTTCTTATGCTCCTACTAATTGTCTCAGTGTCTTCCTACTTAATTGTAAAAATGTCTAGTTTTTCCAGATACATTTGGTGCTCAGCCTTAACTTATTGACCCACCTATGTTTCCTCTGGGTGTCTAGACCTAGGGTTGAATTTGTGAAATTTCTAGTGCATACAGCTACTTGTTTTTGGTATCATTGATCCTAATACTAAATTATTGGCACCCATTCATTATTCTATAAACATAGCACTTGTATAGCAATTTTCCGTTCATTATTTAAGAAAAAGTTAAGTATGTTTAGTATTTCATCTAATTCTTACCTAACCTTCTGTGCCTACGTTGGTAAAAGTTCATCGGTCGTAACCTCCGTGATATTTCAAAATCTTTGATTTGGCCCTTTCTTTACAGCTTTCGTTAAAGTAAGGTTTCCTAGCTTTGGTGGGCATTGAAAACCTTGTTAATGCTGATGACATTTCGTTAGCATCTGAATCTGACAGTCAAGTTCATGACTGAAGAAGCAGCGGCATTTAGACCGTGTGTGTCTTCTTGGCCATTAAGTGCGGCCTTCTGAATGAAGTCAAATTTTGCAGATCAAATCATTTTATTACGATCCTACAAAAGGTACTCGCAGATAAATCTTTAAAAAGTTAGTTAACTTTAGAATTGATATGGTTGTTGTTGTTTTTTTGCTGATACATAGTCATAGTAACTAGTTATATACAAAATAATGTGCAATTTGCAATATATCTAATTAATATTTTATGAATGCAGTCTTCAGCTAACTTAATGTGTCCTTCAACAGAGGAAAGTTCACCCTCCTTTTGCTAAATATATGGCTGAAAGTGAAACATTCGCTGTGTGCGTGAACAGAGAGGTAGAAAAGTGATAAAAAGTAAAGTATTATTCTCAATGGTATAGATGTTGAGACTTGTATCCTGTCTAAAATGGTGTTAAACTAGATTTTGTGAGTGGATTTCGGTATTTGGGAAGTGTAGTTAAATGCAAGGGAGCGGATAAGGTTAAATTTAAGTCTAGATCGCGAAAGGGTACTCCCGAAGCACTTTTGAAGGAAAAGAGTTTGACTGTGGAATGCGAGTGTGTAATAAAAGATTAAAAAAAAACAGATTCAAGTGGATATTAGTGAAGCGTGATAGGTATCTTTTGAGGATGTAGGGGCATGGCGATCGAAGGGATCCACTAATTTAGCAGAAATGGTAGAAATAGTGAATACCATGACTTAGCCGGGGTCCGGTGAGAGGCTAGGATTTGTTACATAATTCTATCTACCACTTTTCATCCTATACTATTGGGTTCGCATACACCCACTTATGTACTGATGGAGAAAAAAAAGGATACAAAGAGGGATGTCGCACGCGCAGGCAAGACAATCGCGCAAAAGAGGTGAACTTAGAAACACTTATAAATTGCGGAACTTGCAGCTGTGGTAATGGGACCTGAACCCCTGACACGAACGAGAGACATAGGATCTTGGTTGCTAAAACCAATAAAGTTTATGAATGGGAAATGTCATGGTAGTGCCGGAGGTTGTTTCCGAGGTAGGGGAGGGTGCAATGGGGGCTTGCTGATTCTACTGCCTTGCTTTCTTTTCCATCAACTGGTATTAAAACATGTCTCCTTACAGTTATAAATGGGTACTGTGGTGGCGGGGATGAATTTTTAATCTTCCAGGAATGTTTTTAGGCTACCTCCTGCCACATCCATTCCATGCAAACAACTCCAAATTTGAAACGTCCAACGCGTGTAAAAGAATCACCAAACAATCTCTATACACTGCTGGCTTACGAAGCGAGTGCATATCCGGAGCAGATTGTTCTCATTTACCGTTGCCATAATGTCCACGAGAGCAGCCTTCAATGATTCCTTAAAATTGTGGATGCGTTGATGTTTTCCCTCTTTTTAAACGAGATTCAAATCTGGAGAGATTTCCGGAAGGCCACACGTTTGGAGTCACATGATCGCGAAAAATTCTCGGATAGTTTGTCTTTGGTTGGGTGAGCTGTGTGTAGGGGGAGGGGTTCATATATCTACTTAACGCGCATGAGACCGACAGGGCCATCTCCCTCTATCCAGGGCTTACAAACCTCTTCTCATTCGTGTTCTCATCGAATTGCTGAGTTCGTGAGGTCGTCGTTGATGGTATGCTGAAGCTGATAGAAGAACATGGCCATCTTGGCAGGGCCTACCCACTGCGAATGACTATTGATCTTGGTTACGGATGACATTCCTATCTAGGAAGAGAGTAGCTTTTGATCACGAAGGACCTGGAAATGCTTAAAGACGTGGTAATTTCCCATCCTTCTTCTTTAGTGGTTTAGGAGCCGAGGACGGCATGGCTTTACATTCCCTGTCTCAGAAACTGTCATGTTTGGACTTAAATACAGAAACGATACAGTTTGGGGCCATTTTGGCCTGCGAACGTTGTCAAATACCTGACGCTTAAAAGGACCGATGAAAAGGTTTGGTAATTTATGGCTCTATAAAGTTGCGATCTCGAATCCTTGGCATACCATGTATTTTGTCATTACAACTTTATACTTCCAGCTAGGAAATATAAATTTTTAAATTATTTACCCCTCAAATATTCTAAATATTTTTCTCTTTGCTCATACTGTCTTAGTCTTACCTTCACCCTGTTTATTGGCGCACCTACGAATGGAGGGAGATACAAAAGGTTGGCTTAAATGGACAACTCTAGTTTATATCTGACCAGAGAGAGCAAAAGAACACGCAAGATTATTCCTAATCTCAGCTTTTGTGGTCAGCTCAATTCAGATAACAAATTATACTGCCTTTCACACTAAATTCTTGAAATACTCTATGTGCGAATATAATAAATAAATATATATATATATATATATATATATATATATATATATATATATATATATATATATATATATATATATATATATATATATATATATATATATATATGTTTGCCAAAAATAGCCTTTTAACCGCATAATTAATTGCGTTACTGCTATATTTTTTCTTAATATATATATATATATATATATATATATATATATATATATATATATATATATATATATATAGTCATATGAGTTGCTGCTGACCAGTCTAATCTTCAATTTCACGGTGAAAGTAAGGACACATAGGAGGCTTAGGTACATGTGATTTATTTATGGAACAACGTTTCGGGCGTATCACCCATCTTCAGGTTCTAAAACATAAATTAATCTAATACAGTTAAAGAATATTAAAAATATTAAAAATAATGAGCTTATGACTATGTAGGTAAATCAAAAATTAGAAAATAACTCAGGAATTTAAAAGTCAAGAGAATCAAATTATCAATCAAATATAACACTATTGAAACGAAAAAAAACCCACAAAAAACAAAAGTAAATAATTACAGTATAATATTGCTTACCGATAATTCAGGAATTTAAAAAGCAAGAGAATCAAATTATTAATCTAATGTAATCACTATTGACACGAAAAAAAAGCAAAAACACAAAAGTAAAAAATTACAGTATAATATTGCTTACCGATGAAGTTCAGGAGAAATCACAAAGTGAAGAAATTATAAAGGATGTGGCTTAAAGAAGGATAGGAATTTGATTGGTTGGTTGTTTAATAAGAGAAGTTTGGTTGGTTGTTGAATGAGGTAATTAAAATTAAGAAATAAGAAGAGGAACAGCGGTATTATCTATTTTTTTCGTGTCAATAGTGATTACATTAGATTAATAATTTGCTTCTCTTGCTTTTTAAATTCCTGAATTATCGGTAAGCAATATTATACTGTAATTATTTACTTTTGTTTTTTATGAGTTTTTTTTTTCGTTTCAATAGTGTTATATTTGATTGATAATTTGATTCTCTTGACTTTTAAATTCCTGAGTTATTTTCTAATTTTTGATTTACCTACATAGTCATAAGCTCATTATTTTTAATATTTTTAATATTCTTTAACTGTATTAGATTAATTTATGTTTTAGAACGTGAAGATGGGTGATACGCCCGAAACGTTGTTCCATAAATAAATCACATGTACCTCAGCCTCCTATGTGTCCTTACCTTCACCGTGAAATTATATATATATATATATATATATATATATATATATATATATATATATATATATATATATATATATATGGTGCGGTTAAGGTAATGGCATAATAGACAACGGCTCTGCTTCAGGTCCAGCAGGTGATCCTATCCTCCTTGAACTGGAAGACAACACTTAGGGATGACCCATCCTTCAGCCCAAAAAAGCTGAGTTCAAAGACACGCCTTTATGTCGTCTCGTTTACCGTCACAGAAAACTGTTATTATTAATATATTAACAGCGTTGACTGAGCCAAAACGCTCGAAAGATGGAAAAATATCCAAGACAAATTGGTGCGGTTAAGGTAATGGCATAATAGACAACGGCTCTGCTTCAGGTCCAGCAGGTGATCCTATCCTCCTTGAACTGGAAGACAACACTTAGGGATGACCCATCCTTCAGCCCAAAAAAGCTGAGTTCAAAGACACGCCTTTATGTCGTCTCGTTTACCGTCACAGAAAACTGTTATTATTAATATATTAACAGCGTTGACTGAGCCAAAACGCTCGAAAGATGGAAAAATATCCAAGACAAATTGGTGCGGTTAAGGTAATGGCATAATAGACAACGGCTCTGCTTCAGGTCCAGCAGGTGATCCTATCCTCCTTGAACTGGAAGACAACACTTAGGGATGACCCCTCCTTCAGCCCAAAAAAGCTGAGTTCAAAGACACGCCTTTATGTCGTCTCGTTTACCGTCACAGAAAACTGTTATTATTAATATATTAACAGCGTTGACTGAGCCAAAACGCTCGAAAGATGGAAAAATATCCAAGACAAATTGGTGCGGTTAAGGTAATGGCATAATAGACAACGGCTCTGCTTCAGGTCCAGCAGGTGATCCTATCCTCCTTGAACTGGAAGACAACACTTAGGGATGACCCATCCTTCAGCCCAAAAAAGCTGAGTTCAAAGACACGCCTTTATGTCGTCTCGTTTACCGTCACAGAAAACTGTTATTATTAATATATTAACAGCGTTGACTGAGCCAAAACGCTCGAAAGATGGAAAAATATCCAAGACAAATTGGTGCGGTTAAGGTAATGGCATAATAGACAACGGCTCTGCTTCAGGTCCAGCAGGTGATCCCGAACATGACCGAGCATAGTTGAAAACGTCTGGGAGTAAACTTTGTCTCAGGCCTCTTTATACCTGCAGCGAAGCGCCAGGTCAAGGCGTCGCTTTTTTTTTTTAAAGGAGTAAAGTTCAATTGTACCCATTTAGAATCATGAAATGACCAATATGACCATGGGACATATGGTTATTTACCATGGAAATTTCAAATCTGCCATCTAGTGGCAGAAGCCTCATTTAGCCATTCAAAGGCACTTGTAAGTGATTTGAACCACGGGAAACCATCAATGCAATAACCATTTATCATTTGATCACAAAACGCCGTAGGTCATTGGAGGAACTTTCTCTCTTGTTATGTTTTTCGTGCATCTAAAACTCACCTTGCATATTTAGCGAAGACTCTCGTCAAGAGAATATAGAAGCTACTCGTTAAAGTAAACACTGCTGCTATCGCTGTAACCTTAAATTTATAACTATTGTGTATTCAATATCGTTATGAATAAGTAATATTACTAAAACCAAAGAACTTCGGAAGCAAAGAGAGTACAAATCCAAATTCTCCATAGCCAAGAATTATTCCAAGTAGAAGTTGTTAAAAAAGTAAAATGTTCACGATAAGTTGTCCAACCGCTATAAAAAGGTATCGAGAGACCAAGACCTTTGTATCAAGGAAGAGAACTGGCGAAAAACGGCTTACAAAAGCTAGAGAAGACAGATCTATGATTCGGGCTTCACTACAAAATCACAGGAAAATATCCTTCGAAGTTGAAGTGGAGTTCATTGAAGTTTCAAGTTCAAAACTATCGCCCAGAACAGTTAGAAGAAGACATAAAGATCAAGGGCCTAAAGGATGCAAGGCAAGAAGGAAGTCATGGGTATCTGAGGTCAACATACATAAATAAACGTCTTCAGTAGACCAAAAATCACAAATATTGGACAGATGAACAATGGTTTAATTCTGGCCAGATGAAAGTAATTATTAGTTATGTAAGGAATACTATATCTTTGTTTTATATATAATTTATAGAATTCCATTTAAATATATCATGTAAGGAAATTATTTACAAATTTAACGTTTTTGTAGAAATTTTGCAGAATTTCAGCACTTCTGGGGCTACCTTTGATTAAAGAAGAGAGGAAGATGCATTTTACCCAGTTTGTGTAGTACAAACTGTGAAGTAAGGACGTGGTTCTATCAAAATATGCTGCTATAAGTCTTCATCATTGCTAGGAGAGATGTTTTTCTGCCAAGGAAATATGAATTCCACAACTTCTATCATCATCTTGTTATAAGTTTTAAAGCCATCAATCCAAAAATTGCATCCCACCACACTAAGAAATGGAGTTATATGTCAGCAAGACTGCTCGTGACATATTCTTCCAGTTCATTCCACAAGGGAATCGCTAAATATTTTCCTTTTTAAGATATTTGTAATTTATATATTTTTTTTTACTAAACTGAATCTGTGTATTACAATGAAATAAACAGGATTTAAAGGCATGTTAGGTTATCTCTCGTAGTTTTAAGAACAACGCCATAAAATCAATTTCCCATTTTTTTTTTCTCTCTCTCTGTCTGTATATATATATATATATATATATATATATATATATATATATATATATATATATATATATATATATATTTAATATATAAAATCTTTTCTTAATCAATAAAGAATAGAAAAAATGTTAAGAAACTAGTTTAGGAGCGCAATGTTTAATCACGATACCGATTTTTGTATTGAATTTATCACACCATCTTCAGTCGTATAATGAAAAAATACAGACTTCTGAACATAGAAATTTAAGAAATCAGACAATATCGCTAATATATATATATATATATATATATATATATATATATATATATATATATATATATATATATATATATATATATATATATATATATATAAGGAGGTGTATATATGAATTGTTTTCTTACAGCAGAAAATGCATTTTAAAGCTTCTTGATGGATGTCTCAGAGGCAGCCGCCCTGGTGACGTCACAAGCCATTTTGGGTTTGTATCCCCTAAACAAAAAAGTGCCTAGCCCTGTCCAGCCTAGTATAGCTTAGCATAGCTTAGCGTAGAATAGCTTAGCCTAGCCTAGCATAGTATTACTAGCCTAGCATAGCAGAGTATAACCTAGCCTAGCATTAGCTATCCTAGTCAAGTATAGCCTATACTATCTTATTATACCCTAGTCAAGCATAGCTTAGTATTGTCTAGCCTAACATACTATATGCTATCCTAGCATAATATTTTATATAGTAAATTAGCGTAGTATATCTTACCTTTGTATATTATATATTAGCATAGCTTAGCATAGTATAGCCTAGCCTATAATATCCTAGCATAGTATAGCCTATTCTAGGCTTGCCTAGCAGAGTATAGTATATTATAGCCTAGTCTAGTCTAGCAAAGTTTCAGCCGAATAGTTATGATGTTATTGCGAAAACTAAATAATTCCCGGGCTAACCTTGGGAAAACTTTTACAATTATATCATTCGAAAGAGAATGTAAAAGAACATAAGGGTTTCGAATTTTGTTATTACAAAAACAAAAAAGAGCAAAACGGGGACCGACTGACAGACCGACATACTGAGAAATAGAGGCGCTCGCGACTAAAAACTGAAGCAGGAGTCTACTTAATCTTATGTTAAAGCAATAATTGCCTCTTATTCTACTGAGGTGAGACTAATGTTTTGATAAGAGAGTGTATGAGCACAAAAATGATATCAGGTGAGCTGGTGCTCCATCAAAGGCTATATTTTGAATCATACTATATAATTTTAACAATGGAAGAGATTTTTCCTTGGCCCACAAAATTTACCTAATAATAATGATTTTCGTAAAAGAAAAATTATTGAAACTCCATTGATTAAGGAAATCCCAAATTCCTACCTTTTGAAGGGGTAATTTAAATGTAGCCCTTATACCCTAAATATAATCTTAAAAAAACATTTATAATGATCAGATGATAATTCTGAAGCTTTGTTTTTGCAAGGGCACTCTCTTAAAATGATATTATTGTTATTAATAATATTTTTGGCCTGTTTTGTGTTTCTTTAATTAATAATCTTTTTTCTTTGGTTCAATAACTTTTTAATATCTTTTTTGATCACAGAATAATAAGATTCCGTAAATGACTCGTTATTCTATATAGGGGCGTTTGATTTGTAATTCTGTATAGTTTCCCCTGATTTTAATTAATATATCCTTCACAAAAATAGCACAACTGCTCACCATTTTGCCTTTGTTATCTAACTCTGGGCATTCTTGATTTTCATCTTTGGCAGACATTTTAGTTCAATTGTATGCGTTCTACATTTCTGTAGTAGGCTTGCTTCTATTGTATTATCGTATATATCTTTCTTGTTTCCCCATATCTCTCTCTCTCTCTCTCTCTCTCTTTTCTCCCATCTCTCCTCTCTCTTCTCCCTTATATCTTCTCTCTCTCTCTCTCTCTCTCTCTCTCTCTCTCTCTCTATATATATATATATATATATATATATATATATATATATATATATATATATATATATATATATATATATATATATATTTATAGGAAATGAGAAAAATGAGAATTGGTATCATAACCTAATGAAGGTAACCATTAAAAGCTTAAGGAAGAAAATTGGAGATAATAGAAAGGGAGAAATCGGGAAAACTATTTTTAACCGTTATATAAAAATGAATAAACTGGTTGGATTCGAACTTGTGTCTTTAAGTGCTCATCGCTATTCATTCAACGCCATCATCTTCTAAAAAGAACAAGAAAAACACTAAGAAGACTCGGGGCTCCTCTCCCTCCGCGGGAGCCACGGGAACGTATGAGTCTGCTACCGTTTTGGTAAGTGACCAAGCCAAAATCGGCACGTCCGGCCCCGTTGCTCTCCCAGGTGGAGAGTTCCAAACTAAGACCAGAACTGCGCACAGCGGAGCCTTCATTCAGAGGCTACCTGGCGTTTTCGAGCCCGCTGGCATCAAACGGTTTCTTGTTATTCGCTCCACTGATGGCAGCATGTTGGATAAGGGCAACAGGATGAGTCAGAGGAGAGCTTTAGCTAGTGTAATTGGTAGAGAGCCGAAGGTGACCCGTTGCTCGGAAGGGAACCTTTCGGTGAATGCGTCGATTTCCTCCGAGGTGGCTATGATTAGTGCCCTTCGGACAATTAATGGCACGCCGGTGAGTGTGACGCCACACTCCACCATGAACTACGCGAAAGGAGTAGTTAATGTGAGGGAACTCTTGGACCACTCCATAGATGAAATCACCTTAGAGCTGGCACTATGAGGCTCTCAAGGTCGAACGTGTGATAAGAAAACAGGGAGGGGCCTTGAGACCCACCCCTACACTATTCGTCACGTTCGACTGTGACAAGCTCTCTGAGTCGGTGCGTGCCGGTTGGTATCGCTACCGTGGGAAGGCATTCGTGCCACTGCCCCGGAGGTGCTACTAGTCACCGCTTCGGCATACTAATTGCTCCTGTAGACGCACAAAGTTGGGGTTACGCGAAGTCTGTGTAAGTTGCACAAAGGCCTCACACGATAAGTCCAAATCGTGTGTGGCCAAGTGTATCAATGACGGAGGGCCACACCCCCCTTCTTCGAAGCAATGTGGTGTGTATTTCCTTGAGAAGGAAATCCTGGCCGATCAGACCACGGATTGGTTCTAATTTTGCGAGGCTAAGATCTTGGTCCTGGCGCGCCGGCGCTGCCTTGGACGTCCTATAACTCAATGTTAAGAAAGACATCCTCTGTTCCTGGCCCCTCCAGGCCTACGACCACATTCGTTCCCGCGCACATTCAGGACCGTTCTGCGGGTTCTACCTAACCAGAGCGCTCCCCTGGTAAAGCTAGCGGCACAAAGATTCCACACCCATCCCCGGCTAAAACCAAGGCTTCCCTACCTTTCCTCGGCGTAACAGTGTCCGGTAAAGCGAAACGGCCGCACGCCTCCACCGAGTCGATAGACCACAGGAGGCAACACCGCTGAAATTGGTCGTGAGGCTATCTTCAGGGGTTCCTAAAGCTTCCCCCCGCAAAGAAGACAGCAATAAGGAAGCTTCGGCTCTTTCGCCAACACCCAGTGGTGGGCTGGGTGGCTCGGAGACGCTGGATCCTTCAAAGGTCGGATCTCGTCTCCGAAGCCAACCCACTCGCCTAAGGTTTTGAGGCGGAGGAAGGAAAAAACTCGCATGGAGAGCCAAACCTCGTCTGATAAGTCCTCAAAGGCGAGAGCGCATTCAGCACATTGCCAGGACTACAGCGCCCGGAGTTCTGCCCCCAAAAAGCGTACGGCTATTCCGGTGAGGGTCTTTTCTTCGAAGAGGCGGACTCTAGACAAACTGGGAGGAGTTGCGGAGTCTCGTTTCGTCCCGTTCACCGTTAGCTATCTTTTTGTAGGAGACCATGCTGGGCGTGTGTCCCTTGCCCACCCTCCCGGGGTATAAGGGTTTTGCGACCACACCACCACGGGATGGGGGCCGGGTGGAAGGATGCGCGATTTATACGCGGTATGATGTTTCTGTTATTCTTTTCGCTTTAGATACTTCCTTTCAGGCTATAGCTGTGCAGCTGCACGTGGATAGGAGATATACTGTTATTTCCGAGTACATTTCAGCGTCAGCCGACTTCGACGCGGGGGCATTCCGCCGCGTCAGCATGGTTGCCAAGACCCTTTCTTTTTCTCGGAGATCTGAATGGTAGACATCCCCTCTGGGGAGACTATTGGACTAATCTCAGAGGTCCTAAATGTGGATGAGTTTACGCATGACTGCCCGAGACCATCTATATTTTTCTGCCTCGATCTCTCCTTGTGCTCTCTGAATGCACAGCCAGATTTGGGGTGGGGGGGCTGGTCGATGACCTCCATGGTAGTCATCACTTTTCCATTCAAATATCATTTTATGGGCCGCTGCCGCCCGAGAGCCCGCCAAGGTGGTGATTGGCACGTGCGAGGTGGTCCGTATTTCAGGAAATCACTGATTTCTCGATCTCAGTCGAGGAGTTTAGGTCTGTAGATGAGGCCATTGAGTTCTTCTCCGGCAACCTCATAACCGTGGGCCTAACTAATATTCCTAGGACGTCTGGCCGTTTTGCACGCCAACTGCTCCAGTGGTGGTCAGTCGAGTGTGAGGTGGTTCTCAAACAGAAGCGTTATGCGGTGCCTGAATGACTTCACTCTTGTTGAATTTCTTCGGGCTAGGTTCCGAGATATTTCGAAGCACACGCACAGCTCTTTTTGGCTGGCATACGTGTCATCACTAACGGAAAGACACCTCTAGCAGAGGTGTGGAAGCGAGTCAAAATTATTCGGAGCAAGATCTCGCAGGACCCCCCTCCCGTTCTCAAGGAAAATGGAACCCCCATTCTCGGGCCCTGCATCCCTGGCAAAATCCTTCGAGAACGCTTTCTCCACATTCTCTAGCCGGGAGGCTGCTCCGCCAGCATTCAATGCGCGTCGTGATATCGCGAAAGGCCGCCAATTGGACTTTACCTCCAATGTGGAGAACCGTTCATCGACAGATTTACTTTAAGTGAGTTGCCTTCCGGTCTCACTTCGTGCGCTGACATCCTCCCTGGTCCAGACACCTGGGTGAGCGAGGCATGGCCTTTCTGTTAGATTTGTTCAATAGAATCTGAGTAAAAGATATCCTTCTAGATTCCTGGCGAATCGCTACTGTGCTCGCCTCTCGCAAACTGGGGAGAGACCACTCTACCCCAACCGGCTTCTGCCCAATCTCTTTAACTTCCTGCGTGTGCAAGTTGATTGAGAAATTGGTAAATGTTAGATTAACCTTGTTTCAGGACAGCGGAGGCTATCTGTCTTCTACACAGTGCGCCTTCCGCAAGTTCCATTCCACGTTGGATGCTCTAGTCCGACTGGAAAATGAAGTCTGCGAGGTCTTTCTTCGTACATAACACTACGCCACGTTGCTTTTCGATCCTTATGAAGGCCTATGATACCGCATGGCCATGTGGTATCATGGAGACCCTCCACACGATGAGGATGAGGAGACGCCTCCCAATCTTTATATCTGAACTTTTGCGAGATCGTTGATTCCGCGTACGGGGGGGGGGAGCCATCTCCGGCCCAATGAAGCAGGGATAGTGTGTCCCACAGGAAAGTGTCCTCAGTGTCACACTCTTTGCCCTGAGCATCAACGGCATCACCTCGGTGTGGGCAGAAGATGTTCTCGCTACGCTCTACGTGGACGACCTTTCAATCTCTTTTGGCACAGCGAGGAAGCCAACTCTGGAGAGTCGACTCCAATAGGCATTGAACCGTGTCTCTCGCTATTTCGAAGCGCACATGCTTCGCTTTTCTTGGCTAAGACTAAAGTGGTGCACTTCTGCCGTCACCAACGGCTCCACATAGACCCAGACTTTTTTCTCAATGGGGAACGCCTGGAAGTGGTGAGCGCGCACCGTTTCCTTGGTCTTGTATTTGAACGACGCATCAGATGGGAGGCTCATATTCGCTGCCTTAGGATCTCTTGTACCCGTGCCATGGATATTTTTCGTTTTGTGACGTTCAGCGCCTGGAGAGCTGATAGGGCTAATGCCTTACTTTTTTATCGCTCTTTTGTTCGTTGGAAGCTAGACTACGGATGCAAGTCTTATGCATCCGCAGTCGATCGTGTCTTGCGGAAGCTTGACCTGATCCACCACACCGGCCTTCGCCCGGCGACCGGTGCCTTCCGCACGTCCCCCTTTTAAAGCCTGCTTGTCGATGCTGGGGAGATGCCACTTACTTTGCGCCGTGCACAGTGCATTATTAGTCTATACGCGCCGGCCCGGCGCCTCCTGCAGTCACCAACAGCTCTCACTGCATCCGCAGCTGTTCTCAAAAGTGCCTATACCGCCGAGAGCTCAATATAGCTCTCGGGCTGGTATCGTCTCTGGTTTTTCTTAGGACGCCACCCTAAAGGGGAGCACCTTTGACTATTTGTCGCCATGCCTCTACTCCCAAAGCTTCTACAGCACCGGGATTATTGCGTATGGCCTTTTTAGAGCACATTTCCTGTCACGCTGGAACCGTGCCAGTGTATACGGATGGCGCCAAGTCACAGGAGGGGGTCGGTTTCCACAGAGTATCCCCTATGTTTGAAGTCAGCGGGGCTCTGCCTCCAGCTGCCTCTGTCTTCATAGCCGAGCTGGTTGTAATATACCACTCGATGCGGGAGATAACGCGACGTGCCAGATTCAGGGACCGGATTGTGATTTATAGTGACTCACAAAGACCCCTGAGTGCTCTCGGAGCATTGGAATCTCCGCATCCCTTGTTTCGCGATATCTGTGACGCCATGGTTTTGGCGAGCTGAGCGGATGTCGAGATTATCTTCTGCTGTGTCCCTGGACATGTAGAAATTGCTGGGAATGAGCGTGCCGATGAGGGCGCCAAAGAGTCCGCGAGGACACGGCGACGAGAACAGCGTTTCGCTCTTCCTCACACCGATTGCATGGCAGGAATACGGGCAACCATCCGGCTGCTTGGCAAAGAAGATGGGAGACGGTCAAGGGGAACCTAAAGTTGCGTGCCATTGCGCCGCGACTGTTTCAATGGACCTACCCTCCCAATGCCGCGATGGCTTCAGGCTGCTATCTGTTGTCTCAGAATTGGGCACACTCGCGGGATGCACCGCCATTTCATGGAGCCCTCACCTGCGCCTTACTGTGAAGACTGCGTTGTCCCCCAGACTGTTCGATACATTATTGTTGAATGTCCCAGTCTGGGTCATCTCCACGCATGTTACCTGTCCTGCTACCGGGATTAGCGGGGTGGCTACCGTTTGTCCCTTGTACTAGGGATGGGTTCGTGCATATCAACTTGTGGACTTTACGACTTTTTGGAGGAGGCTGGCCTCCTCCACTCTATCTGATTGTTTTTGTAGGTCGCATTTTCCTGATCCGGGGGAAGGCGGGCCACCCCCGAAGTAGAGCCCGCTTCCTTGTCGCCTTTTTGCTTTGCTTTCCTTTTTTTGACGTCGTTTTTTTATCGTCTTTTTTATCGTTGTTATTTATTTATATATCGTTATTTATTTTTTAATATAGCCTAGTAGTAGGCTCTGGTGAGTACGGCGACTTACGCCCTAATAGGCAATCGCTAGATGGGTTTCTAAATTATCCCCCCCCAAAAAAAAACCCCAATAAACTCCACGTCACCAGGATGAAGTGACAACCGCCCTTCACCACTCGGTCATCCCTGAAGTTCAAGAAAAGGCTACGTTCAAGTCCCACTTATAAGCCGCCTTCTTTCACACTCACGTCACTACCCGTTTCTACCACCGTCACCCACTGTCCTCACTCCAGCGGGCCAAAGCTCGAATCACATTCGAGTCAAGATTGTTCATTTTGTCCGAGTTGCCTTTATCAACCCTGACCAAAAATCATCGCTATATTGTATTAGATAATATTATATTTGAGGATAGATATTATATTTCAATCTTCTAAAGGCAGAGAATTCTCTTAATTTCCAGGTTTGAGATGACAGTCGTCAGCCATCGTATCGAAATCCGAGGTCAAGTTAGGTTAGGCTAATTTGTCAAATTATTTACCATATTTATGACATGACCAAGATTACATATTAAAAGTTAACTTAACCTGACCCAACTTAACTAAATCTAGATTTCTCCTGTACGAAGTGGAAATGGCAGAGAAGTTGACCAAATATCGTCTCATTCTCGCTCGAATTTATGACTGGGGAGCATATACGAAAACGTCCACGAATAATCCCGTACACACGCACAGAAGACCCACACAACAACAAAAATTTAGATGATAAAACCAAATTAATGGAATTAAAGTCAGATTGGCAATGTGTATGATTTTAATCAAGGGGTGAAAAATGATTGTGTCAGATTAATGAGGAAACGACTTTAATGTCCTTGAATTTATTTATCTTTACAAATGTTAAATCTTACTTCTATTAACAGGTGTGTGTTTCCTTGAATATTAATGTGATTCCGCAAAGTGGCATAGGCAATGGAGCAATAATAATAAATAAAGTTAAAAAAGGCAACAGCTAGCGAGGATAGAAGCTGCATTTTTTTAATTCATTCTCGATTAATCAACTGATTATCAAGGAAAAATGGCGTAATTCAATGGGGATATGGTTAGTGGTAAAGCCCTGAATCTGTATTAAAACAACAAACCTACCATATAAATTTTTTACGCACTTCGGGCCTATTCGTTTGACATTGCCATCATCTCACAATATTCCCATTAATCACTTTACTAACTTCTTTTAAGTCTATAAGTTTCTATCACCTAATTAGTTCCTCATACCACTCTCTTCCTCTAAACCATTCTACAGTACCGTGCAAAAAGATAAGAGCGTTTATATTTCTATCACATCTTCCAAAACTTTTGCCAGAGACATTCCAAGGTTTTCAAAGGTTATGAAAATTTGGATGAAAAAAAAATGATCGGCAGATAAGCAATTTACTAGAATGATTAAACAGTCTAAATTGATCTAAACGCTTAGGATTCCTATTAAGACAACTGGAATTGTTTATATAACAACTAACTTCAGTTCAATCGAATGTACGTTAAATCATTCTTTTGTCAGCTATCTTCCAGATAACATTCCTAAGAAATCTGTCACGCCTATCTCTTTCCGGGAGATGATCGTAAAGTTGTGTCGCCAAAATGCTCTTTCAAATTTAGCCATTAAAGAGACTTTTAAGTGCTCCAAACCGTGTAGCCCATAGTATTTTATCAACTTATGACAAGATAGTTTATGTAAGGCTGCTAAATCAACTAGTAGCCAAAGGAAAACCTCAAAAATAAAAATGAGGAGTCCGAGCCATTACCCAATTTGTGAAGAATGACCATTTCGAGAAGGCTGCAGCAGTTTCTCGAGAGATCAGTGAGATTTTGGCCATCAAAGGACACAGTCAGACTGTGTCACGTCAAATAGGGAAAGACAATCTTCACGTTCGCCCACCTGCGGTCAAGTCATTGATCATTCGGAAGAACAAGAAAGGCTTGTCTTAGATTCGCTACTAAGTACGTTACATGGATGGATTACAAATAGATCCAAGTCCACTTAGGTGATTAACTAAGCGTAATTTGTTAAGGAGTTAAGGGGTTAATTCGGCGCAGAGCAGGCGAAAGATTGCCTGCTAATTGCACCGTAAAGAGTGGGGATTTGGGGAGGAAGTGTGATGGTCTCGTGCGTGATTTCGGTAGAAGGCACTGTGAATGCACAAATGTACAGGAAATTGCTGCGGCAACATGCATTGTCTCTTTTGTGAGCTAACCTGCAATTTTCACGCAGTATACTGCCGCACTGTCACACAACTAATTCGGTCAAGACCTTCCGGGATGACGAACATAACACTGCTATAACCTGGCCTGTACATAGTACGGACCTGAATCCAATTGAGAGTGTTTGTAAGACACTCGGAGAGAGATCCAAAACGAGGAATCCGAAAACAGTTCAAAAACTGGAAAATTCTTCAAGATTGATCAAGAATATTTTGCAAGAGTTTAAACAGTTGGTTAGTTCCTCTCGCAGATGTCAAAGTAGGATCAAGAATAAAGACCTTCACACTATTATTATTATTATTATTAAAGTTCCAAGCCACAACCCCAACTGGAAGAGCAAATAGCTATAAGCCCAAGGGCCCCAGCGGGGAAAGAAACCTGGTATGGAAAAAACGAAACAAAGATTAAGAAAAACATAATAAATAAATAGAAAATTAAAAAAAAATTAAAAAATTAAAAAAAAAAAAAAAAAAAAAAAAAAAAAAAAATGCTATAATGTTAAAAATATTATAATATTATATATGTGTGGATAATGAATAAAATATTAAAGTTATAAGTTTCTGTTAATTAAAAATGTATTAGCACCCACTTTAAATTTCTGAAGTTCCAAGGACTCAACAACAACACTAGGAAGTTCATTCCACAGTTTAGTTGTGTTAGGAATGAAACTTCTTGAAAACTGTGTTGTGTTGAATCTCATAGGCGTAAAGGCCCTACTATTGGCATTTAGTACACCTCTGGTAACTCGTTGAGGGGCATATAAATTGGGCAGATCGTGATGCAGTGGATGATCTGCATTGTTAAAAATTTTATATAAGATGCATAAGGAGCTTATTGCTCGCCTGTGCCACAGATCAACTTTGAGGTCAGGAATTAAAAATTTTATTGCTCTCAAATTTTTATCTAATAAAATAAGATAAGAGTTGGCTGCCGAACACCAAACAGGGGCGCAATATTCAAAACACGGAAGAATAAAAGCATTAAAACAATTTTTAAGAACAGTCTGCTCTCCAAATACTTTGTAAGATTTCCTCATAATGCCAATTTTTTGAGCAATAGAGGAGGAAATAGATCGAATGTGATTCTCAAAAGTAAACCTAGAGTCAAGCATAACTCCAAGCAACTTAAAAGAATCACATATGGAGATGGGAATGTTATTTATTAAAAGATCTGGATGGGGAGGATCTAGTGTTCTGGATCTGCTAACAATCATACTCTGGGTTTTCTTTGCATTTAACTTCATGCCCCATGAAGTGCACCAAACATTTATCTTAGCCAGATCTCTATTTAAAGACTCTGCAACCGATGCTCTCAACTCAGGAGATGGGACTGGGGCTATTAGAGTAGCATCATCAGCATAGGCTATAAGTCTATTTTCCAGTCCAAACCACATATCATGGGTATATAATATAAACAGTAGAGGACCAAGAACACTGCCTTGTGTTTTCTCATGATAATTTACTCGTCCTATTCCTATAGAAATTTGTCTCAACTGTCATTCGGAACATTTTGGAAACTTTATTTTTACTATTAAATTGATAATTTGCTGATAACTTTCGACTTACTTACCAAAATTTGTATACTCTTTACTCATACCTAGGTTAGCGTACACCAATTTTGGACACCTTGGATTTTCGCTCACAAAAAATTTTGGAAAATGTTCTAAGTGAAATAGAGGCATTCTGATCTTTTGGGACGGTACGGTAGTTCTACTACTCCAGGTTCTAGTCTCACTCCTATACATTAAAGTTGGTACAAAATAATCCCATGGAGACTTATACTACACTCAACACTAAGAGTTCAGCAGTATCCATTCCTTTCCACTTACTGCGCTACCAGGATACTTAAATTCCTTTACAAATTCCAGTTCCACACAATTTATAAATAAAGTGTTAACTTCAACACATACCATCCTGTTATACCATCTCTAGTTGGTAAACCTTTCAGCCTTTAGCCTGAGGTCACATACCCATAAGGATACCGTCTCTCAAGAGTTAGGATTTGTCTAGCAATATTCGTGTGTACTTTTCGCATTACACCTTTTATGAACATAATACTACCACCAAAACAATTTATCCTGTAATATTTGACTACACCCCTATTATCTCAATCATATTCTATGTCAGTATCCACACCACTACACATACCACGAATTTACTATTGAACTTCTACTTACTAGCTGTTGAATGGACCGCTACCACAGCGGGATGCTATAAAGTTCCCACAGCATGCAACTCTGCACTCTAACCCGCTCCATCAGGACAGTATTACAGAGGGCGTGGCCTTGCTTTATTGTGGTAACTTTGGCGGGGCCTAAGGCAGAGGCTGTAGGATCAAAGGCTTTCTCCCTTAATCTCCCAAGCGGCCGAAGAAGCAGAGGTCCTCTCCTCCTGGGGAGCCATTAACAACAACAACAACATTCTATCTCGCAATAATCCCTTATGCTCTCATCTGTATGTGAAGCACATATAAACACGCTTACTGGTTCCCTTAAACAACTTGTTAGCCTTCTTCCGTCTATTATATGGCGCCAACCCTATTTCTAGCCAGTCGCCGCAAAACCTCATACTGTGTGCACCACTTATTTGAGAACACAATTTTAGAAAGCAGAGACTCGTTTGTGAACAAAACTTTATCAAGCCATAAATGACCCAACCTTCATCGTCTCTCTATTTCAGGTGAAACGAGGGAGCTTTTAATAAGAGAGAGGAACGGAGAAGGCACCCCGTCCTCGTCGCTGTAACTGCCAACCCCGTTGATTCTGAGATTCCCACCTTCTTGAACGCCACCGGGTTCTTCGGGTTCAAGGTTATAAAAGAGCTACTAGCACCCTAGGTGGATGTGTTATCGGGAGCTAGGAGAATCATTCTTAATGGCCATACGCCGTCAAGATGGTTGACTTTGTCCAGAAGATCCAGGACATCATCAATGATGACATAAGCAATTCGATGAGGGAATGGATGAGGACACGTTGTTCAAGACCAAGATCGAGGAGGCGGCCTTGAAGAGGTCAAACGTGTTTCACTATGACTCTAGTCCCTCCCTTACAGCTCACTCGACCCTGGACTAGCTGGTATAAAATCTTCAAAATTATGAGACACCTAAAATGTGTGCTCATGGTTCTACAAATTTAAACCCCCTTGGCTACAACACCAGGGGCGTCGTGGAGAGAGAAATCACGTAATGGACCCATACAACAAAGGCTAAAGCTACCATTGTAGATGTTATTGCTAAAATGAATATGAACAGCCTGAACCGGGCACACACATGCTTCCAAGGGCCCTATAGAGGCTGAGGGTGGTTTTATTAAATAGCTTTTACCATACGTACAGCCATAGCTAAATGTTTTGGACACGTGGAATTTTTCTTACTTCTTAAGGTATGTCTAGGAATATGTTGGTGTAGGACTGCATGTATGTGTCCAATACATCTGGAAATGAAAATAAAAGTACAAAATTCCTTATAAGTTTTTTGAAATATCAAAAATGGCGATGTTATTGAAATGGATGAAATCCTGGTATCAATATGCGGTATGTTACAGTCAAAATGTATTCATATAACACCACATGTTTCTTGATTAATATGATATTTCAGATCGATGGGATTTGCTTATGATATGAAAATGACGAAAACACGTAACATCGTAGATAAAAAGAAGTCTGATACGAACACTGCACGAGGAGAGTCTCAGCCATCGACAAATCGCCGAGAGGGTCAGCGGATCACATTCTAGTGTTGTAGATGTGTTGAATAGGATCCGAGAAAGTGAGGACACCTAATTATGGACGACCCATGGTCAGTAAGCAACGCGACGACAGGCCTCTGCGTGGCATGAGCATTTGAGATCATAAGAAAACGACCTCCAGCTGCAACATGAATGGGCAGATGGCGGCGGCCGGGTTAAGATATTCTTCGCAGACTGTTCGCACAAGGTCTGGTCATGTAAAGCCCAATCGTAGTCTTTGATCAATCTTCAGCAGAAACAACGTCGACTGGCTTGGGTGCGTGGTCACTACAACTGGACCACGCGTAGGTAGAGACGTATCTTATGGTTTGAAAAGTCCATGTTCCAGTTGTTCTCGAATCCAAGGCAATACTAGAGTCCACAAAAGGCCATGGAAGCAGTTGAATCGAGCGAAATGGTATGGAACTGCATGTCAAGTTCAGGGGAGGCTTGTCTCATCGTTTGTGATGTCACCATAAATTCAGAGAAGTACTAAGCTGTCCTGAAAGGTTACATGCTGCCCTCAGCCCGAGACCTCTCCAGAAAGACCAGGAATGTGATTTTCCAACAGGACAATGTCCCATATCAAGAAGACTGCGTCCGCCATAGAATTCTTCTGGAACAACAATATCACGATTATGGACTGACCATCTCATTCTCAGGATATGAATCTATTGGAAAACCTCTGGCAGGACCTGAAAGAGGGTGTAAGACTTCGTTAGAAAGCTTTCAATGAGCAACTGAAGCCATTCATTACCGAGGAATGGGCCAGAATCACACCCTTCAGATGTCGCACCCTCGTGGAGAGCAGGACTGGAAGAATAAATGATCCTATCACTGCCAAGAGACTCTCGATAGACGACCGAGTGTTTCGTATCAGCTTAGTGTGGCTGTAATCTTCACAGAGCTTCATCTGGTTATTTGCTATATATTTCTGATGTTATATGTTTTAGCAAATTATATAGTTATTTTGTTAGTTCTTGTTGAGTGTTTTGGGCATAAGTAACTGATTTCTATTTATTCCTCATAATTTCATTGTTATATTCATATTGATATGCAAATAAAAACTTGAAGACCCTGGATTTATCTCATTTCTTATAACTTCCGAGGTGTCCGAAAACTTTTGGCCGCATATTTGAAAACATATCTACAAATATATGGGAAATACTTCTTTTTTTTTTCATTGAACAGTTTTGTCTTTCCTCAAACTATAATTTGTTTTGTTTTTTTGAAATACGTGACGCAGGATTAAGAGAGAAAGAGTAGTCAACATCCAAATTTAGAACATAACTCATAAGAGTTGTGCTCATTAATGACGCGGAAGTTTAACTGCGGGTAATGAATGGGGCCTTATTTTTTCCGCAATCTTATAGCATTTTTGCTTTGTTCAAAGCTTTGGCAGTTGACATACAATTTCCCCCCACGTGAATATTGCCAAATAAATCCACTACTTTGATTAAAATTAATTACAACTAATGACCTTCAGAAGATGCGTATAAAGCAAGGAAACCGTTTATATTCCCTCTTTCTGCTCACCACCCACGCCATTTCCTTCCAAAGCCATTGTATTAATTTTAGACATTGTTTAATACCTTCATTAAATCAAAATTGTCTAGATTTTAGTCGCGTGCGACTCTATAAGTTACTATGTCGCTCCGAAGGTAGATATATCGGTCGGTCGGATGGTAACCATTTTACTATTCAATGAGATTTTTGGCAATAACATCCTAACTATTCGGCCAATTCTAAGAGATTTAAAATTTTTATGTTGCTTAACATTCTCTTTCAAATGATATAATTGTCAAGGTCCTCCCAAGGTTAGTTAGGGAATTATTGCAAGATTTGAATGTCGTAAGGTCATATGGTCATAAGCTCATAAGTCAGGATAATTGAGAGCACACGACTTAGGCCTGTTGACCTTGTTTTTATTCAAAACCTTTCACAAAATATTGTATACTTATAATTTTCATCAGTTACTGGAATTGCCCATTTTAAAACTAAAAGGGGTTGGAATTACTTGAAACTGTTGGGAAAAGAAAGATATTTTTTTTTAAAATTTAGGATCCCGTCTGGCGACTACCTACTTGGGCATAGGTCGCCGTACCACAGCCTAGTACTAGGCTACATTAAAAATAATAAATAATATGGAAACCACAAATAACTATAAAAAAGGACAAAGGCTAAAAAAAATAACAAAAAAGCAAAAAGGCAACAAATAGGAAGCGGGTTCCGACGTCGGGGGAAGGCCAGCCTCATCAGGTCCATGCCCCTTACAAAAAAACCCAGGCAAATAAAGTGGAGGGACCCAGCCTCCTCAAAAGGTCATTTAGTCCACAAGTCTATGTGTACAAACCCGTCCCTAATAAAAGCAACAATCGGCAGCGACCCCACTCGTCTCGGTACCGGGACAAGTAACGTGCGCGAAGATCACCCAAACTGGCACATCAGACAAGAATGTGCCGAACAGTCTGGGAGACAACGCAGTCGTCGCAATAAGGTGCAGGTGAGCGCTCCATGAAATGGTGGTGCGTCCCGCGAGTGTACCCAATTCGGAGACGACAGAAAGCAACATGAATCGTCACGGCATTGAGGGGTAGGTCCGTGGGAACAGTCCCGGCGCAATGGCACGTAACTTTAAGTTCCTCTCAGCAATCTCTCTTCTCCTTTGCCAAGCAGCCCAGAGGGCTGCCCGTATTCTTGCCATGTAATCAGTGTGAGTTGTGAGGAATAACGAAATGCTGGTCTGGTCGCCCAGGCTTCGCGGACTTTTTGGCGCCCTCATTGGCGCGCTCATTCTCCGCAATTCCTACATGTCCAGGAACCCAGCAGAAGATAATCTAGAAATCCGCCCGGCTCGCCGAAACTGTGGCGTCACGGATATCGCGAACCAGATGATGTGGAGATTCCAATGCTCCAAAGGCATTCAGGGTGCTCTGTGAGTCGCTATAAATCACAATCCAGTCTCTGAACAGGGCACGTCGTATTATATCCCGTACCGAGGGGTGTATTTCAATCAGCTCGGCCGTGAAGACAGACGCAGTGCCTGGCACTGTCACGAGGACTTCAAACAAAGGTGACACGGCGGCGAAGCTGACCCCCTCTTGGGACTTGGAGCCATCCGTATACACTGGCACGGTTCCAGTGTGACACAAAGTGCGCTCCAAAAAGGCCAAACGCAATACTCCCAGCACTGTAGAAGCTTTGGGAGCAGAGGCGTGGCGAAAAATAGTTAAGGGGCGTACTCTCCAGGGTGGCGTCCAGAGCAGAAACTGAGGCCCCACAGGACGGAGAGATATACCGAACTCTCAACGGAGTTTCTTAGCCCTAAACCCAAAGGGCTTAAGATATGACTGGTGTCTCTCGGCGTCATAGGCATCGGGCTTGCGCGTACAGGCGAATAATGCACTGTTTACGGTGCAGAGCGAGTGGCATCTCCGAGCATCGACAAGTAGGCTGGCAATGGGGGACGTGCGGCAGGCAATGGGCGACGTGCGGCAGGCACTGGTCACCAGGCGAAGGCCGCTATGGTGGATCAAGTCCATCTTCTGCAATACACAGTTGGCTGCGAATACATAAAACTCACATCCGTAGTCGAGCCTTGAAAGAACATAGGATCGATAAAAAAGTAAGGCAGTAGCTCTTTTATCGCACCAGGCACTGAACGTTACGGAGCGAAGAATATCCATGGCACGGATACAAGAGACCCTAAGGCATCGAATATGAACCTCCCAGGTGAGGCGTCGGTCAAATACAAGACCAAAGAAATGGTGCGAGTCCACCACTTCCAAGCGGACAACATTTAGAAACAAATCTGGGTCAGGATGGAGCCGTGGATGGCGGCAGAATTGCACCTTAGTCTTGCCCAAGAAAAACAGAAGCCTTTGAGCTTCGGCATAGCGAGAGACGCGTTGCAATGCCTGTTAGAGTCGACGCTCCAGAGTTGGCATCTGGGCCACGCCAAAAGAGGTCGAAAGGTCGTCCACGTAGAGCGTAGCGAGAACATTTTCCGGCAGCACCGAGGTAATGCTGTTGATGCTCATGGTAAAGAGTGTGACACTGAGGACACTTGCCTGCGGAACACCTTATTTCTACTCCATTGAGCCGGAGAGGGCTCCTCCCACCGTACGCGGAATTGACGATCCCGCAAAAATTCAGATATAAAGACTGGGAGACGTCCCCTCGCCGCCATCGTGTGGAGAGTCTCCATGATACCGTATCGTCATGCGGTATCATAGGCATTCTCCAGATCAAAAACACCATGCATAGTACTGTCTACGAAAAAGGCCTCGCAGACGACATGTTCCAGGCGGATCAGAGCATCCGAAGTTGAGTGGAACTTGCGGAAGCTGCAATGTGCAGAAAACAGATGGCCTCCGCTGTCCAGGAAAAAGGCTAATCTAATATTGACCAATATTTTCCATCAACCTGCACACGCAGGAGGTGAGATAGATTGGGTGGAAACCGGCTGGGTTAGAGTGATCTCTCCCAGGTTTGCGAAAAACGAGCACAGTAGAGATTCGCCAGGAATCTAGAAGGATACCCTCCACCTAAATCCTGTTGAAAAAATCTAACAGAAAGGCTATGACTCGATTACCCATGTGTCTACGCATGGTGCACGGGACATCGTCTGGGCTAGGGGTGGTGTTGGCGCATGAAGCAGAACTCAACTCGTCCAAAGTAAACCTTACAAAACATCACGAGACGCAGTGAATGCTGGCAGAGCAGCATCCCGGCTAGAAAAGGCGGAGATAGCGATCTCATTCTCCTGGAGAACGGGAGGGAGGGTCTTGCGAGAACTTGCTTCGAATCCTTTTTACTCGCTTCCACACCTCTGACAGAGGGGGTCTTCCCATTAAGTCAAGACATGTATGCCTGCCAAGAAGAGTGACGGGCCTGCTTCAAAACACATCCAAATCTTTCGGGCGGCGCTTATATCGCATGTGGGCATAACGCTTCTGTTTGAGGGCCGCCTCACATTTAGCTGACCCCCACGGGAGAGGGCAGCGTGAAAAACGTCTAGACGTTATAGAAATAGCAGTTAGGCCTACGGCGATGAGGTGCCGGAGAAGCACTCAACGGCCTAATCTACCGACCTAAACTCCTCGACCGAGACAGAGAAATCAGTCATTTCCTGAAATGAGGACCACCGCGCCCACGCCTAACTCCACCACGAGGGTTCCCCATCGGCGACGGCCAAGAAATTGATATATGAATGGGAAAGTGATCACTACCATGGAGGTCATTGACTACCCCCCCCCAAAAAAAAAAATCCGGCTCTTCATCCAGAGAGCACAAATATAGATCGAGACAGAAAAATGAAGCGGTTCTCGTTCAGTGATGTGTAAATTCCTTCACATTTTGGACACCTATCTCCATTGAAGTAATATGCATTCCACCCTAGCTAGGAGGAGATGCCTCCTTTCTGGAAGCAGCATTAGAAACCCCGCAAGATGGCCTCACGACCAATACCAGGGGTTTTGCCTCCCGTGAGTCTAACGACTCGGTGGAGGCCCGTGGTCATTTCGCCTTACGGGAACCGGTCACGCTGGGGAGGGGGGGAGGAGGATGGGGAGCCTTGGATTTAGCCAGGGTTGGTAGAACGCGCAGAAGGGTTCCGAATATGCGCAGAAACGACCGTGCTCGTAGGCCTGTATGGGCTAGGATCAAAGGGCGTTTTTCTTAATAGTGAGGCATAAGACGTCCCAGGAAGCGCCGGGCGCGCCCGGACAAGTCCTTTGCCTCGCGAAATGAGAGACGATGTGGGGTCTGAACGGCCCGATTTTCTTCGCGAGGAGATACGCACCACATTGCTTCAAAGAAGCAGGCTGCGGCTCTCCGCAATTGACACGCTTGGCCAGACACGATTTGTACGTATCGTGTGCGGCCTTGGAGCAACTTACACAGACTTTCGTTAACCCCGACTTTGCGCGTCTACAGGAGCGATTCGTATGACTGAAGCGGTGGCAGTAGTAGCATCACCGCGGCAGTGGCACGAATGCATTCACGAGGTAGCGATAACAACCGGAAAGCACCGACTCTGGGAGCTTGTCACAGTCGAATGTGGCAAATAGTGTGGGGGTGGATCTCTAGGCCCTCCCTGTTTTCTCATCACACGTTCAACTTTTACCGCTCTATGGTAGGACAGCTATAAGGTGATGTTATATATGGAGTATTCCACTAGTTCCCTCGCATAAACCACTCCTTTCACGAAATTCATGGTAGAGTGTGGCATAACACTCACCGGCGTGCCATCAAATGTCCGAAGGGCACTAATCATGGCCGCCTCGGAGGGATTTGGCACATTCGTCAGTAAGCTCCCCTCCGAAAAACGGGTCACCTTCGGTTCGGTGCTAATCACGCTAGCTAGAACTCTCCTCTGATGGATGATGTCGCCCTTGTCCAACGCGCTGTCATCAGTGGAGCGAATAAGAGGAAGTGTTTGAAGCCAGTGGGCTTGAAAACGCCAGGTAACCTCTGAATGAGGGGCACCGACGGAATCGAGGCTCCGCTCTGAGCACTTTTGGTCTTACTTTGGGACTCCCCACCCGGGGAAGCACATGGACTGGACGTGTCGATCTTGGTGGCTCGGTTGTATACCGAAATGTCAGCGGTCCCTTCCGTTCCCGTGACTCTCGCAGAGGGCTAGGAGTCCCCAGTCTTTTTTGTCATTTTCCTATTTATTTTCTTTTTAGGAGAGGGGGGCGGGGAATGAACCCGATTCTTCCCTCCGCCGGCAGGAGCCCCTAGACCAGATGGGTTAGCCTGCGCAAGATCTTTCTCTGAAATTGAGAAGGTCTTGGCTGTCACAGGTGCACCAGCCGGGGAAGGAAATCAATGGTAAGGCCTCAGGCACCCGCGCCTTCTGAGGAGAAGCTTTCACAGGGGTGGACTCGGGTTCTGTGTTTGGCACCGAACCCGTGTTCTACCTCATGAAATATCCTACTATCTGGGGCTTTGTCACCTCCGGGGCCATGTCCATCTCAAAGGGACCTCTATGTGGTCATCACCCCTAAGACATCACAGGTTCCGTTCGAGGTACCTTTTGTTCTATTCTGGGCCGGCGAGCCGGCCTCAGTCGGTGAAGAGAGCGGGGCACGTACAGTGACCCCCTGTAAGCTCGATATGCACGCCAGCAGGACCCTGAAGGGCACGGAGCGACGGGCCCTGTCATCCTTCACCCACCTAAGGGGTTTGGCCCTATCAAGCCACTACTGGCATGCGCTACTGGCATGCTTTCTTAGCAGTCTCCTGGGAGAGTAAAGTGGGGACTGTTGCTGTAAAGAGGCAGTCGCCAAAAGGGGATTCCAGGGGAGGGTGAGGGTGAGTCCCCTGCATCTGTAGACATATGAGAGGAGTAAGCCTCCTCTCAGGTTTAAGAGTTTTGGAGGTTTCCCTAAGAAATACAGGGGGGGGGGGCTCCATTTTTTCATGCAGCTGCTCGAAAGTGGTCCGTCGCTGGTGAGGAGGAGATTTTTTTTTCATTCAATGGCATGGTGACCTTATTAGTGACACGGGACGCAAACGTTCTCACCCTATGGAGTAGCCCGCTCTGCGAGGGGTGAACACAGGGTTGGCAAAACCACCTGCCGCGATTTGCGGCCACTCCTCCCGCCTAGTGACCTAGCAGTCCATCAGCATGGTGGCTCCACCTTTAGCTCGGCGTAGAATCGTTAGACAGTGAACGGAGAAAGAAAGGGGGGTGTGATAAAGGTGATGGTGCGGATGAAGCAAGTTGTTAAAAACCCACTAACCCAAACCGGAGCTCAGGGGTGAGAGGGCATTGTCTCCTTCCCTCTCCCCTCGATCCGGGATGGTTAGGTAAGGGGAAGCTGGTCGGCAGCTACCCTATGGAATTAGATGCCCACCAGAGAAAGTGCTGAGTCACGTCAGCACGGCGGCCAGGAAAGCAATTCGCTGTGGCCCTTACGGGGAGGGAGAGATTTAGGATGAAATTCTTTTGGAACTTTCTGTATGAATAACCGTATAAGTGGACGAATATTTTAAAACTTGTTTCCTAGTGATATATACTTCCTCCCATTTTCTATATTCTAGAACTAAGTCCTTTCGGGGTTCTTGTCTTTTGATTCTTGACACAGGGTTCTGAAAATAGAGTTCTTTCAACATCTATTTGCTTCCTGTCGTTTTCTAATTCCTATAACTAGAAATTGATTTCTAATTATTTTGTTTCCTGGGATTTTGCTGGTCCTAGATTTGCAGAATTTTTGTCATTTTACTTCTTATCATTTTCTAGGTAGAAAAATTAGAGGTCTTTCGATTCTCCATCTCTTTGCTTCTTGCCATTGTCTATGTTCAAAAGATGACGTCATCCAGAGTCTTCATCTATTTTCCTCTCTGTCTACTTTATTAGAACCCTTTACACTCCACGTGATGTTCGAGCAATTATTAAATATAATTGGTATTCCCATTCTCTCTCACTCCTCAAGGGTTTGTTTTGTGGAGTGCTTGTGTTTTTCGTCAGACTTGTTACTACAAATAGGGATAACTTACCACCGCTGACTCATATATGTTGACTCATTGCTGACTCAATTTCACGGTGAGCAACGTCATCACCAATTGGTAAGGCGTTATGCTAGGCTGCGTATTTAAATTCAAATTCTAGAGTCGGTTGATGAGATCAATTGAGTCGGTAGCGATGAGTCATACACGAGGTTATTAGTGAGGTCTGAAATATTCTTTCTCACACTCAAGTTATTAGGTTCTACAAGGTGTGGTATGAAAGAATTCCTAATTGCTTAACTGTTATCATTAGTGATATCTTTCTGCCCCCCCCCCCCCCCGTAAATTTGTTCAGGTTCGTAATTTAAAATACAAGGTGTCCCAGAAAAAGGTTAACCGTACTTTGAATTAGTATAACTCAAAACCTATTAGAGATTTTTGAGCCCTGCAAAACAAAAACAATTTAACAACTATTTATCTGTCGATTCTGGAAATTTTATTAAATTCCCTTTTACGATATTGATACACTATTGGATTTAGTGGAGGCTATCAAAATTATGTTTGCGCAAGGAAGTAAAATAATGAAAATTCGAATTTTAAAATCAACAAATATATTTAAATCCATTTTTAACAAAAACACCTCTTCATAAGGGTAATACAAATTATTTTTTTAATTTTTATAAGCACCGTTTCCTTCCACATGTCCTCCATTTCTTTCCAAGCACAGTTGCGCCTTTGAACGCATTGATTGAACAACTTTTTTGATTAACTTGTGATTTTCTTTAAGTCTATTGACTTCACGTGTGATACTATCTCTTAACTGGTTGATACTTTGTAGTGGAGTAGAATACACTTTATTCTTTAGAATCCCTATAAGAAATAATCGCACGGTGTTAAGTCAGGGGATCTTGGGGGGCATTCAATTGCATGATCTAGCGCGACAATGCGGTTGGCAAACGTTTCTCTTAGTTTTGTTCTTACAGCAAGCTGTCTATGAGCTGGTGCGCCGTCCTGAATCCACCAAAGTCTATTGAATTGATTGCCATAAATCTGGCGGAGTTCCGGGAAGATCCTTCCATGGATCATGCTCAGGTAGGCAGCACCATTCAAGTTATTCTCGTAAAACAATGGGCCGACAAGATAGCCATTCCCGCATATCCGATTCACAGACACTTTCTGCTGACAAATACGTTGTTTGTCAAAATTGAATGCTAGGGGGGGGGGCAGCGGCGCATATTGCCGACTCACAATGTTTTCCAAGAAACGAGCAGGTTTATGGAGAAGCCATTCGACAAATTGTATACGACGATGAAAATCATTTTCAAGAAGCTGGTGTCTTGCATGCATCTTATAGGGATGCCATTTCAAGTCATGTTTAATAATGCGGTTAAATGATGACTTTGACAATTGTAACCCATTCTTTCTGACTGATACATGTGGATTTTGAAGAAGTGTCATCTGAACATTTTCGATATTTTCTGTTGTTCTTATGGTTCTCATACGACCCGAACGACCTTTTATTTAGATTTAAAAAAGTTCCTTCATGTTGGTATTTGCGAACATTTTTTTAAAATTGTGAGCTTGCTTGGTGGGTTCCTACCTGGAAAACGTTGTTCAAATGAACCTTGTACTTTTTTAATACTGCCAGTCTTAATAAAGTTTGTGACTACAAATACGCGTTGATCTTTTGTTAACTGCATGATTAAAAAGGTTCTATGGAAGTAAACTTTTACACAGAAACCCTTCAATTTGCTTAGTAAGCAATAATGACGAGTCCATATTACAGAGTGGCTGAAAAACCACTGTAAAATGGCCAAGGCTTTGCTTGAAGAATCGCTTCTCTTGAAAGTACACGATGGCCTAGCCTTTCTTTTCATTATTTTACTTCCTTGCGCAAACATATTTTTGATAGCCTCTACTAAACCCATTAGTGTATCAATATCATAAAAGGAAATTTAATAAAATTTCTAGAATCGAGAGATAAATAGTTGTTAAATAAAAAACTTTTTTCAGGAACGAAAAATCTCCAATAGTTTTTGAGTTATATTAATTCAAAGTACGGTTAACTTTTTTCTGTGACACCTTGTATATGCTTTTATACGAATTCAGAAACTCTTGTAGACTCCTCCCCTCCCCTCGGCCTTTTTTGAGTTGTCTTTTCTTCAAATCGGATGAGATTACTTAGGTTAAAATAGTAAAGATTAGTTTAACCTAATAAACTACTATCCAAGTTGACCTAAATAAGGCTAGGAATCTCATCTTTCTTAAAGAAAAGGTAATTCTAAAAATGCCGAGGAGGAAGGTTATGCAAGAGATCCCGAACTCGTCTCTTGATATATATATATATATATATATATATATATATATATATATATATATATATATATATTAAGAGAGCAGAGGGGTTGCGCGTTGCCAGGCCTATACGCATTTTTAGGATGAATAAGCAGGCTGCATTTAGGAAGTTCATTATTGTATTTTAACTTCTTCTCTTGGTACCGACGTTTCGGGTAGGAACCCATTTTCAAGGATTGATATTAGGAATATATACAAACCTAAAAATTTTTTAGAGAAGTTATCAAATATTTATAAATTAATTATATGGGAAATGGGAAGCAGCAGAGGTAGCAATATTCAAATAATAAAAATGTAGGGCTTTGAACTATTAGGGATTGGGAAATATGTTTTTGTTTTCCAAATAAAAACTGAGATTAATTAATTTTGGGTGTCTTCGTTGTAGAAAAGGAAGATGATTAAAATATTGGAACAATATGGGTTTTTTTTTGTGGGAGTGGTTTTGGCGTGTGTGATTCGTGGTTCTTTATAGGTGTAGTAGAAGTGGAAATGAGCTTTTGTCCGAGTTTAAAGTGGGGTTTGTAAATCTAATATAAAAGGATTCCAGTGTACGTAATTGGTTTGCTGTATCTTTAATTGAAAAAATATTTAAGTTTGGTTTATGGTGTGTATTTTTTGTGTAATGTAATGTGATTCGGGAGTAATGAATGGGGCTTCAGATCTGTTGATGATGCCTACATGTGCGCATATACGGGAATGTAGTGTGCGCTGTTTCAATCCCAAATAAGTCTCAGAAAAAACAATCCATATTGTTCAAATATTTCCATTATCTCTCTTTTTTACAACAAAGACACCCAAAACTGATTAATCTCAGTTTTTATTTGGAAGACAAAAACATATTTTCCAATCCCTAATAGTTCAAAGCCCTACATTTTTATTATTTGAATATTGCTACCTCTGCTGCTTCCCATTTCCCATATAATTAATTTATAAATATCTGATAACTTCTCTAAAAAATTCTTATGTTTGTATATATTCCTAATGTCAATCCTTGAAAATGGGTTCCTACCCGAAACGTCGGTACCAAGACAAGAAGTTAAAATACAATAATGAACTTCCTAAATGCAGCAGGCCTATTTATCATATATATATATATATATATATATATATATATATTAAAAATAGGCCATGTTGGATATAGTAATTGTTATATTTGACAGCAGAAGAGGCATTTTTTAGTTTCTTTAACTTTCATAAATAATTATCCCTTAAAAGAGGGGGGGGGACCATAAATATCATTTTAAATCATTATTTATTATTCGCCCGAGTTCTCAAACTTTACATTAACCGTACCAATTTGTCTTGAATTTTTTCCATCTTTAAAAAATGTATTTAGCAAAGATAACTCAGAATTATTTATAAATATTCAATTTTCAAAGGGAGCCCTTTGAAATTTACTTTTAGGGGTACATTAGAAGTACCCCCTAAGTGTTATTTTCCAGTTCCAGGACTAGGGCGTCCCGCTGGATCTGAAGTAGAGTCCGTTGTCTAATATTGCGATACATTAACCGTACAAATTTGTCTTGATTTTTGTTCATACACACATATATGTATATATATATATATATTAATATGTATATATATATATATATATATATATATATATATATATATATATATATATATATATATATATATATATATATATATATATATATATATATATATATATATATATATATATATATATATATATATATACCCTTCCCCTTACCTCTCTGTCATAAATTCATTCTCTAGGCATTCCCTAAATTTGCTCCTAGTGCCTCACTATATAAACTATCGTGTATGTCTTTCATTAGAACAATTAACCGAGGGGCAGGCAATTGGAAGTGTTTTTCCCTGAGGTAGAGAGGTTAAAATGATTAAAATTAGGTCTAATTTCTAGTCGAGTAGATCTTGTTTGCTATTTACTACTGATCCGCTCTTTCTGGATACCGATCACACCTGGGATCAACACTTTTAAGGAAATCCCACTAATCCACTTTAAAGATATTAAAAGAGTTGTGGACTAAGTCTATGCACAGCGCTTTCATATGATCTATCATCACTGGATTTTTTTTCTATAGGGTTGTCGAAACAATTGTTTGTTCAACAAAATCTCGTTCATTGAATGAACCTAAAGGTTAGAATAACAAATATAATTCAAGCAATATCAATGAATCAATTAAGGAATAGGTTCCCAAAGTTTTAGAATCAGCTTATTTTGAAGTATGATAATTAAAAAGTACATAAAAAATAACCCTTAAGAGTTAATCTTTTATATAGTCTTTACTAAATCATTCTGTGATTTGTACAACGTGTTATTAAACTTTAAAACTGCTGCAGGACTTTAATAAAGACTATATTTCTACTGAATAAAGTAAAATTTTATATAATTACAAATGAGAAAGTGACAAATTTGTCATTTGGTTCCGACACGCTTGACAAGTCTTACGAACAAGATCCCGAAGACCTGTCACTTTCTCACCGCATCTCACTCAATGATCTCAGAGCTAAAAACTAAGACATCTGCAGTAAACCTTTTTAATTAAATCCGAACGAGAGAAATTGCATATTTAGACGTTAATCCTTAAATTACTGTTTTTTCTCTCGGTTTAAAAATGGTTTTGAAACCACATATAAGATACTAACAGATCTCTCGAAAATACAATTTCCCTCGTTGCGCGCGCGGTAAAACTCTTAACACTAGCCCTGGAAACCTCCAGTAAATCGCCATTTAGCAGAGAAGATTTCCTGAATGAGTGATAGATTCAGAAACCGGCTTCCTCTCCTTCTTTGAATCTTACCTCATCACAGGCGGAACAGCGAGGCTTCAACTTTTCGGCGTAGTGGCGTCCGCACTGCAGAGAATCTCCCCAAATGCAGTAGACAAGATCGACCAGAAATTCCTTGCACGTAGCGCAAGAAAAGCACGCGGGGTGATAATTTGCATTGTCCCCGAGACGGGGTGCCACCACCACGACAGATCCTTTGGGAACGACCCCACCGCACCCACGGCACACCTGGAAAGAAAATATTAGTTTAATAATAAATATACGTGAATAAAACTTGATATTTGTTGTAATTAAGGCCGAGTTTCAATATTGCCTCTGATCTATGCATTATCTTTCAAATTACTGGATCTGTAGTTCTATTTTGGTTCTATGGTTTTTGCTATTATCCCTAGAATCCCTGGTAACTCCGAAATGGAGTTCTACTCATATATTTGAGTGCCTTTATGCCGTCTGTTGTTGGAAGACCATCGATGTCTGTACGACCGAAGTATTCAGGGTTAAAGTTTTGTATTAAAAGCTTAGTCATCCTCCACCTTTTGCAGTATCCGTGATCTCTCTATGTATTAACTCTTTCCATTCATCTGTTTGTTCCTTCCCTTATTCTTCCTTCAATGAGTAAATGTACTCATTAGTTACGCCAGTTCGATTTTGTCTCTAAACTAAAAACATAGTCTTTGGAAAAAGATACTTTTACGGTAAACATAATGATCTTTACCAAATTATGTCCTGTCAAATCTACACATGACTTGACTTATTTACTTTACTCTGTAACCCTCTGGTTTTCTTCATTCAAAACAGGCAGCCCTCAGGAAAGATGCCACAGCATGTGGTCTTTTCCAGAGGTCTTTCCTTCCGAGATGGTCAAAGGATAGGAAAGTGAGGATGAGAACGGAAGTATTTTCAGTTTGATGGAGTTTCAAGCGGAGGACAGTTAGGGGGAAGAGCCAGTTTGATGGAGTTTCAAGCGCAGGACAGTTAGGGAAAAGAGCCAGTTTGATGGAGTTTCAAGCGGAGCACAGTTAAGGGGAAGAGCCAGTTTGATGGAGTTTCAAGCGGAGGACAGTTAAGGGGAAGAGCCAGTTTGATGGAGTTTCAAGCGGAGGATAGTTAGGGAAAAGAGCCAGTTTGATGGAGTTTCAAGCGGAGCACAGTTAAGGGGAAGAGCCAGTTTGATGGAGTTTCAAGCGGAGGACAGTTAGGGAAAAGAGCCAGTTTGATGGAGTTTCAAGCGGAGGACAGTTAGGGGGAAGAGCCAGTTTGATGGAGTTTAAAGCGGAGGACAGTTAGGGGGAAGAGCATTCTATGTGGTTTGTATTTGTGTGTGGAAGAGGTGTGCCTGACCATAGATGCTCCATAAAAACTCTAGTTCAAATTTCTAGGGTGGATTCGGATAAATGATTGGCAGGTCGGGTGTTTGAAGGGTGATGCCTAATAGTATGGAGAGGTTAGTAGTGAAGAAAGATGCGTAGGTGGAGGTTTGATTCAAGTTTATTGTGGGTAAAGAGAATGACTTGATTTGGGGGGAGGTTGACATTCTGTTTAATGTGAACCACTTTTTTTTTAGGTGTTGGTATGTGTTTAGGTTACTAGAGGCTGTGCGTGCAGAGGGGGATTGAGATGTGTGAGATAGGTTATATACGTACCTGTTTAGACGAGAAAATGGGACCCTGAGGGACCCCCTTGGAAATTTTTCTTTATGGATTGTATATGTTGGGGTTTGTTGATGCATTGGTGTTAGAGAGTTGCTGATCGAAACATTTGACATGTGTCAGGAGAGAATTAAAAGGAAATGTATAAAAGAGGATGGATGGGTGTATTATTAGGGTTCGTGGTGTTACCTTTGAAAAGTGAAAAGTTGTAACTATCTAGGAAGTGTTGCGAAGGATAGAGGTACATACGAAGCAGAGTGACAGGACCTGAAAGCCTCTGAGGCGATCAAATTGAGCGATAAGGGTTTGGATGTTGAATGTGCCAGGAAGCTGCATGAAAGTATGATGGTGCCAACTTTGTTGTATCGGAGTGAGATTATGGTATGCAAGGAGAAGGAAATATTTCACGTGAGAGCAGTGAAAATGGACAACTTTAGGAGGTTGTGAGATAGAGTGAGAAACGACTGGATACGAGATGTTTATGATGTAAAGAAGGGGGTAAAAGAGGTTATACCTATAGGTGTTCGTAGGTGCTAAGGGTATGTAAGAAGAACTGCTGGAAATTGAGTTGTAAAAAAATTATTGTTGTTTGTTGTTTATAGTTCCCTGAGATAAGGTGACACCTCTGCTTCCTCCGACCGCCTGGGAGATTAAGGGAGAAAGCTTTTGATCCTACACCCTGTGCTCTTATACACCGCCAATGTTACCACAATTAAGTGTGGCCACGCTTTATGTGACGCTTTCATGAGACACTAAGTTAGAGTGGAGGGAGGTTGTTGCATGATGTGGGAATTTTATAGCACCCCCATATGTTAGCGGTCTATGCGACGGGTAGGAATTGGGAGTTTGATTGCAGCTTAACCCCCACAAGGTTTCTTCCAAGTGGGGTGTTGTGTCATATCCACTTGGAAATGACTGACTACTCTTCCACTCTTTTTCTCTTTTCCTACACGGTGGCTGGAATTTAAAATCCACAGCCTTGCCTGAAGGGTGTGGTGCATTGTGGGCTGAGGGCGATTTTGGTTGAAGCTTTCTAAGATATGATATTTTAGAGCGGTCAGTAGTGAGGTTATCGACTGTTTTTATCTAAAGCCGCGTTGGGTATGTGAGAGGTGGAATGCGTTAGATAAATTCTATTAAGGAATAGCTTTTATATTTGTTGAGGTGGGTGGATGGTTGAAAGGAGTGAGATTAGTCTATATGGAGTGAGGAGTTTCCAAGACAATGTATGCGTGTTTCTGGGTATGGTGGTGGGGGTCGGGGTGTGTAACCAGGAGCGGTTGAATGATTGTCTGTAAATGTACGAGTACATAGATATGATTCTGGGCTTCCAAATACTAAGAGGTAAATGATGGTCTCGTGAAGAAGTAAAATAATTGTAACATGTCCTCGCTTCTTCACTAATTTCCTTAGAATACTGACCTTTAAGTGTTTACACACACACACACACACACACACACATATATATATATATATATATATATATATATATATATATATATATATATATATATATATATATATATATATATATGTATATCAAGATTTAAAAAATACACTCTAGTAGAATGGGTTTATTACATTACATGACTAGTTTCGGTATCTCCTACCATCTTCAGAATAATATACTATGGAAAATTTTGAACCGCACAATATGTGAAAGAAGAATGGAGTCCTTGGAATCCGCGCCGTAAGCATAAACCAGGAGATTTCAACGTTAGCCTTTTATTACTTGGGAGCACATTTTATTCTCGTACTTTGAGAATATTTGAAACTGGTCATCGCATGACAGGAGTTATTATTTATAACCTTAAAAAAGTTTAGGTATTTAATATATTTAGCAACTTTATTAAACAATTGCATTAGGTTAAAATAAGGAAAGATATATAAGGGCACCAAAATAGTGGGAACACCTGCTAATTTCACTGGTTTTTATGACTATATTTCAGATTATTATATTTTATATTATAAGCTTCATGAATATTTTTAAGGCAGATTGAAAGAGCTGGAATAGATGAGGCATCTGGAACAAACACCGTTTAAATATTTAATGTTTTAAAAAAAACTGTTTTTAAGATCATGATTGCTTATGAAAATCATAGAAAAACAAACTCCAACAAGAGTATTAGCGGACAAAAGAAAAAGCTTAACAATAGTTATTTTATATAGAATTATAATGAACATATTGTTTAAGATCATAATTCAAGTGCTTCAGAGGAGAATACAGAGCTTAATCAGTATCTAACAAGTTATGACCACTGCTTCAAAGGTAACTACAGAGCCTAATCAGTATCTAAAAATTTGACTACGTAGCTTAATCAATATCTAGGAGCTGATGGCCACTGCTTCATAGATTAACCATTATCTAACAAGTCATGACAAATTGTTCAAAAGTGACTACAGAGCTTAATCAGTATTTAACTCTTCAGGATTATACCAAGACTGTTCGTCGAGAGCTTCACAATGCCGAAAATTCCGGAAGAGCTTCAATTACAAAAACTTTGTTTACGCTAATCAACATGGATCGTCGTAAGGACCATAAAAATTGGACACTGGACCAATGTAAGAAAGTTATATATTCAGACGAATCTAGCTTTTCATTTTTCCATGTTCTAGCCGAGTTTACGGCTGGAAGGGGTTTAAAGACACATCATTCTGATTGCCTCACTCCGACAGCTAAGCTTGAAGCTGGATCAGTGATAATTTGGGTGCCAAATATCATGGAATTCTATTGGTTTACTATTAGTACTCGATGGAAGGGTTGGATCCTGAAGCTATGTCATTTTGGCTGACCAGGAGCATCCGTTGGTGTATACGCTCTTGCCCACTAGTGGCCCCATCTTTCTTGATGAAGACGATGTAGTCATTTACACGGCTAAAGTAGTTAACAAATAATAATAAATGTATGAAAATGATATTAAACCCTAGGATTGGATTAGACAATTGCCAACTCTTAATACGATCGAGCATTTATGTTGTCAATTAGAGTAGCAACTAAGGATTTGATTTCATCCTCCGTCTCTGAAAAAACTCCGAGATGGTTTTGGTCGATGAATGGGTAAAACTGTCTAGATACTACACGAGAGGTGTATTATTCGATTCCTCAACTTATTAAAGCTGTTACTAATGCCAAATGACGGCCAGCTCCATTTTTAAAACAAAATATATTAATTAAAATATTATTTCCATTACTTTGTCCAATCCCTGTACGTATGGAAACTAAAAAGATCAGTACGCCACCAAACCGAGAGAGAACTAGTCACATCCTCGCAACAAATGAAGCAACATAACATACACTCTTTTCTAATGGCGGTCAGAGATCGATGTATAAGGATAAACTAAAAGGGTAAACAAGTGTTAAACAAAATGTCGGATCAAAACTCAATCGCTTTCATTATATTTTTACATCTGAGCTACATTAACTTCAACATGTGGTGTGTGCATGACTCCCCTCTTTGTTTGCTCTTACATACTCAGTATGCCCCCGTAAGGGGCACGGAGATGGGTTTCCTGTTCAGCCCCAGCTTAACCTCTCCTCCTTCTTCCGCTAACATCTACTTTCTGCCTCATTGTACCAACTCAAAACATCTTTCCAATTTTCATCTAATCCTTTTAAATAGTAGACCAAAGAGTATTGAATCTTTTGAAAATTTCTCCTTACGACATGATATAAAATCTCCTCAGCTGTCTATCAGAGCAAACAAATGATCTATTTTCAACTCTATTTAAGCTCTGCCATTTGAGAAGCATTAATCGTGGATATACACTACATACGATTTTGATTGCGCGTCTTGCAGTGTTCATTTATGAAATTCTTAATGGAAGCATTGTTATATGAGATTAAAGTCTCTTTCATCCGTAAGTTATGCGATATCACATAAAAATGCAACTTTAACAGACTTGCAAGGTTACCATCACACGGAAACTGAGAGTGTGACATTGAAACCTGAAAACTTATATTGAGCATAAATCTAAACTGCATCATTACTTCTAGTGTCCCGAGTATTTACTCTTCTTAAATTTATCTGTCCTTTCATTCATCGTTTGTTAAATTGAGAAAGAAATGCCCTCATTTTATACTCCATATTCTATACTTAATTTAAATATCTCATCTAAACATTACCATCACCTCTTCCTAACCAGACACAAACATTCCCATCTTCATCTCTTTTAATTCCGCCAACTGAATGCCGTTTATTTTTTCTCAATTATTCTCTTCAAAACTGTAGGCCATAATTTTCAAACGTCTAAATCAAATAATGAACCTTCCATTTGAAAGCCTTTAAATTAGTCTCAAAAATATAATGCAGTTTTCATGTCATTAGGATAACACTCCATCATTTGAGTACAAGGGCCACCACCACATTTATTCATTCTCATATTTTAACTTCAGTCTTACAGAGCCAAGAATTTGCCTTAATCCATATATTCCTCTAGTCATTTTCTTTACGATTCGGGTAATCTCCTTTGGTCTTGCAGGCAAAAGTGGAGATTCGTGGGTAAGCAGTTTTCTGGTCGTCGCATCGTAAGTGGAAAAGGAAACTGTTTCTCACTAACTCTTGTAAAGGGTCCTTCAACAAGGACGCTCGAGCTTTGTCAGGCGATGCAGTAAATTTCTCGTCGTTCACAAGAACTTGGCCTTTCTACGACTGCACTTTGGCCAATTATGCGTAGGGACTTGGGTCTGCACCCGTACAAAATCCCACTTGCCCAGGAACCTAAGGTAAACGACAATAGACAACGCCGTGTGTTCGCTGATTGGGCTGTAGAGCAGTTGGAAGTTGCCCCAAATTTCCCCCCAAAATTCATCTTCAGCGACGAGGCCCATTTTTAGATGAATGGATTTGTGAACAAGCAAAATTGTCGGATTTGGAAAAAAACAATCCACATGAGATACACCAAGACGAATTGCATCCCAACAAAGTCACTGTTTGGTGCGGATTTTCGTCTAACGGAATCATCGGTCCGTATTTTTTTGAGAACGAAGATGGGATTGCCATAACCGTCAACGGCGAAACCTACAAATCAATGATAAGCAACTTCTTGTGGCCTCAACTGGATTATATGCCTAATATGGATACTGATGACATGTTTCTCAACAGGACGGTGCTACGTGCCACACTGCGCACGCCACGATAGACATTTTGCACCAGCGATTTCAGGGTAAGGTAATCTCGCGTGGCGGCGACGTCAACTGGCCACCGAGATCATGGGATTTAACGCCATTAGACTACTTTCTTTGAGGCTACCTTAAATCGTAGGTCTATGCGAATAATACGCAAACAGTTGATGTCTTCAAAGTCAACATAACGAACACCATCCAGCAAATTCAGCCAGATTTATGCGACAGAGTCATCGAAAATTTGCCCTCCCGAATACGTTCCACCAAGCGAAGCCGCGGCCGACATTGAACGACGTCATATTCCACCCTTAATACCATAAAATATACTTTCAAATTTAAAATAAATTGAGTGCATATATTACACACAACTTGTTTTATTTACATTTAAAAATAGAGCGACCTTATTGAAAGACCCTTTACAAGTAGCTATATCTCACATGAATATTCCACATGAATATGTGTTCCTCATGAACGCTTAGGCAGGTAGTTTCCTCTTTCATGAATGGCTAGACACACGATGGCAAAAGGAAAAGGACACCTTTCCTGAGTATTTGCTTTTAGCCCGTGCATCTATCTTTCCCGCCGGCTGTGGGCACCAATAGAAAAATCAAAGCTCTCAATAGTCAGGCTACAGAACCCTCATCGGAGGACGGAATCTGAGTCGGCCACGGGGAAAACATGGTAGAGCAGAGTGGCAAAGGATTAGGTCAGGCCCTTAAGTGTTGTTTTGCTAAATGCCCGTTCCATTCTGAACAAATTTTCTGAGTTGCGCACGCTGGTAGTTACAGAATAACTGGATATCGCGACAGTCACAGAATCATGGTAATAAGCATCGACATAATGAACTTTGCCAACGAATTCAGCATCACACAGTACGTTATGTTCCACAGGGATGGCATAGTAGGAATGAGGGTGGAAGTTTTGGCTTAGCCAAAGGGTCACCTTCCCTAAATATGTCCCCCTAACCTATGTCAGAAGACTATGGAGATAGATTTAAAAGTCCATTGAAAGGTATAGTCTGAGTGATATATAAACTGCCGCATCGAAGAAGGGAGATGAATGAAGACCTGTATACAAAATTGTCAGATCTAGTGAACGATCCTCCCACCACAGTGGCGTTAACTGGGACGAACGGACTTGTGACAGTAAAGCGTGGTGGTTAGTGGTCTTTACGAGAAATCTTTGACCCACTAGTTCAGCAAGAAAACCAGAGGAAGTGGTATTTTTTATCTCGTCTTCACTACCGAGGAAAACACCGTCACGAGTCTGTTCGCGGATGAGTATTTTAGAGATAGTAACAACGATATTGTTAGGTAATCCCAAGGAATCCTTTTTCGGAAGAGCACTATATAGGCAACAAAAACCCGCCTAACGATGGTAAAAGCCTAGCAAGGGACTGTTTCCTGGACATTGTCGTCCTTAACGATTATTTTTCCTCGATGTTTACCAAAGTAACTGCGAGATTACGAGAATGAGCGTGAGGCGAAGAAACCCAAGAAAATTATGATGATCCAGATGGTTTCGTGCCGCAAATAATGCATGGTGGTCACAAAAGATGTGTCTCGCAATCTACCTGCGATCTTCAGCGAGTACCTGGATAATGGTGAGGTTGTGATGGACTAGCGGGTGGCTGATTTCACTTCGATCTATAAGAAAGGGGACCAAAATGGGTGGAAAAATACTGGCCGATAAGCCTGACCTCAGTAGTGGAAAAGGTGTTGGAGGAACTAATATTAGATAGGATCACAGAGCAGGCAGATTCGCACAATAAAATTAATATTCCCAGCTTGGGTTCTGTAGGAAACTGTCAGGCCTAACTAATTAGACTTTTCCACGACATATTGGGAAAAAAGTACCATTGTCAGGGGTGGACATACTTTATTGACTTCAGTGTTGTTATCAACAGCATACCTCTTGCTGGTCGTCCGCAACAAGCAAAGTCACTCAGGGCTGTATTAGGCTCTGTTATTCATCGTTTATATCAACAATATTTACGATGTATTGTTTGGCCAAATAATCTAGTAGGCAGCTACAAAATATTGTGTGGGGGTGTAGGGTTAGTCGAAAGCGACGAAAGATTAATGGCTGACCTGCACTGGATATGGGGGTGGTCTGATACGTGGAAGATGCCTTGCCACTTAAACAAGTGTAAGGTAATGCACATAGGGCAGGCAACCCCCGGTCGGACTGTTCTCTACAAGGACTAGAGGTCACCGACGTGCGAGAAAGGCTTAAGTGTGCTGATTAGCAGCGATTTAAAGTTCTCTGACATTGTGTTGAGAGAGAAAATCAGCGACTTTAAGGGTTACATTAATAAGTAGTTCAGTTGTCGAACCAAGAAAATTGTGCTACCATTGTATAACTCGTTGGGGCGACCTCAATCAGAATAGGCAGTCCTTCCTCCGGCCAGCCTTTGAAAGACATCGAACAGTTGTAAATGTTATAGGCCAAAGCCACGAAGCTGATCCGGTTGATTAGGCATAAAGTCTATTAGACTCGAATGAAAAACTCCATCTATTTTCGCTAAAACGTCGGAGATTGTGCTCTCAATCTATATATGTTTCCAAAATTTCTTTGAGGCTTCGATAATATTGATCACCAGAAATGTTTACCTTTATCTAGAATACGACTATAATTCACTGTTGGAAGCTTTAGCCTCCGCGTTTCAGTGGGAAAACTGCTGGAAGCCTCCGCGATCCATCACTACTTTAGTGGGAAAAGGCATAACATATAGAATATGTGAGCCTTCGAACGATGTAGTTAATACTGGCAGCGCAGTGGTTATGTAGAGCCTTCATCTTTCCTATGATACTTTTTTCGTAAGCTTAATGTTAGGGTTTTCTCTATATAGTACCTCTTCGGTATGGATAGCAATGTCTTTTGAGGCACTGCTAGTTTTTGTTGCTCATTGTGGACAGGAATATCTACCTCTCATGAGCGCTTGGATAGGATGCTTTCTCTCATTGACACCCCAAGAAAAGGTCTCTCCTGAATGCTTAAACAGAATATTAGGTCTCTCATGAGGTCTTTGACAGGAAATTTGTCTCTTATGGATGCTTAGAAGTAGGTTGCGATTATTATTAACGTTTATATATGAAGCTATGTCTGTCATAAACGCTTGGGTAAGATGCGCGCTCTCTCTCTCAAGGACTTTTGGAGAGAAAGCTGCATCCTGTCCAAGTGTTTGGAGAAAGTGCAGTGTCTCTCATGAGTGTTTATACAAGAAAATGTCTCTCTTATGAACGTTTGAACAGGCTATTGTGTGTCTCATTAAAAAAGCTGCTCCACCTATTAACGCTGGGGGGAGCAGTTGATGACTGTGGGCTTAAAACCCGCAGACGTGTCGTGGTCGGGATACTCCCAAGACGAGGTCCATCCCGCAATGCTCACCCAAGGAACGTCTCCATAAACCAACGCCTGGGAGATCTTTGTACGGCAGAAGAAGTCTCTTTTGTAGACCCCTAACGCACCTTTTACGGGAGAAACGATCTGTACAAAAGGGACGGAGCGCATCTACCCTTTGAAGGGAAAGCTGTACTCGCCAACATCATCCAGGATGTAGTGGAGCGGACCCAAATAAGTGTCAGGCCCCGAGTAAAGGAGGACGTACGCCAGTACACCCGTGTTACTCCAGGAACAACCTTTTCTGAGGTCACAAAGAGGGGAGATACCACGCCACAGAGAAACAAAGCCAGAAACGGAAGAGCGTAGGGAGTCCTACAGTCGGAAACTCCCTCACAGTTCTTCTGTTTAATGCGAAGCCTATCAGAAACTTCGTGGCCTCGTATTAATGGAAGAACCAGGGATGGTAGCCACTATATAGTCGTGGATAAAAACTTCAAACCGAGATTTTTAAGGCGAATTCACGATTCCAGGTTACCGACTTTTCTTAAAAGATAGGCCTGACAGAGAGGGTGGCGGTGTAATGTTGTATGTCAAGGATACATTCAACTCGACAAAATGCAACATCATATCCCACCACGAGCTCCTAGGTGTGTAGACCTAGAAATAGGTCCTGCCAAATACAGGACCCTGGTGCTTTATAGACCTCCTGCCCAACTCGTTGAAAAGGACAGAGATCTGTACCAGCTACTAGGAGAACATTTCGAAGACAGAGTATGTATCGTCATGGGGGATTTCAACACAAAAGTTGACTGGGAAACCAGAGAACCCTGTGGCGAGAACGCGCTACTCCTGGAATTCGCGGACAACGAGTTCCTGATTCAATTGGTGAGAGAGCCAACGAGAGGAAACAATATTCTTGACTTGGTTTTCACATCAGAGGAAGACATCGTTGAGGAGCTCTCTGTAGGCGAAGAAATAGGTGGTAGTGACCACCGACTAGTTAGATTTGTAGTTAAAGTCCCCAGGTACAGTTCGCGATGCAATAATCGAGGCAACTTGATTTGAGAAGGGCATATTTTGTATGTCTCCGTGCAGGACTGGCTGATGTGAGATGGGAAGGGTGCGATAATGTTGAAGACTTGTGGAACAGTTTAAAAAGTAAATTTATAAGTCTTCAATCACAATTTATCCCTATGAAAAGCTTACGTTGGTCTTCCATTCAACCAAGGTGGTTCAATCGAGAAATTGGTCAACTACTGAGGGAGAAGAGATCTGTGTACCGCCAGTCCTAGATTTCTGGTGACTTTGACGAGTACCTTAGGTTAGCAAGGAGAGTGAAGTCTACTATAAGGGCGGCGAAACGTGCCGAGGAGCTCCGAGTGGCGAGACTGTGTAAACAGAATCCCAAGGAGTTCTTCGGTTATGTAAACAGCCGTAAATCAATCCGCCGCACGATTGGCCCTTTGGTAAATGAGGAGGGTGCATTAAAGCACTCGGATGCAGAAAATTCAAACCTCCTAAACGACTACTTCTCTCAGTGTTCACTGAAGAGCGTGGTCCCATCTCCCAGCCCATTGAGCTCACTTGGGTGAGAAGCTGGAGGAAATGGACTTCACCTTAGCCGAATTAGAGGAAAAAATCTCCGACCTAAATATGAATAAGCCTCCTGGTTCAGACGGGTTTCTCCCTAAAGTGTTGAAGGAAGTGCGTGATGAGGTGGCACCACATCTGACCACAATCTTCAACACTTCGATCCGACTGGACGCGTTTCTGGAGACTGGCGTGAGGCAGAGGTGACTCTGATCTTCAAGAAAGGAGACCAAAGCCAGCCGTCCAACTACCGATCTATCAGTTTAACGTCGATAGTCGGTAAATTCATGGAAAGTATCATGGTGGACAATATAACGTCATATTTGGAGTCAAACCTGCTATTGAAGTGTTTCCAGCACGGCTCCTGAAGGCACTAGTCATGCCTAACAAACCTTGTAGAATTCTTCCACTTCGTTTTCAGTGATCATGATCGGGATAAAGCGGTGGATGTTGTCTACCTAGACTTCCAAAAAGCCTTTGACAAGGTACCACACTGCCGCCTTCTCCGTAAAGTGCGTGCGCCGGGCATAGACAGAAATGTAGCAGCTTGGATAAAGAACTGGTTAAGAGGCAGACGGCAACGGGTAGTGTTGAATGGGCAAGCTTCTAAGTGGGCGCCTGTAACTAGCGGTGTTCCCCAAGGTTCTGTCCTGGGACCACTGCTGTTCATCATCTATGTTAATGATATGGATGGTGGCGTAGTTGCGAAGATTTCTAAATTTGCCGACGATACCAAACTTGGTATGAACGTTGCAAAGGAAGAAAATACTGCCCGGCTGCAGGAAGATCTTCAAAAGATTGGGGAGTGGTCGGACACGTGGCAAATGCCTTTTAACGTGAACAAATGTAAAATGGTGCATATCGGCCACCGAAACCCCCACTCGCCATATATCCTTAAGGGCACTGCTCTCGAAAGCACTGATACCGAGAAAGACTTGGGTGTAACAATCACTAGTGACCTCAAGTTCTCGAAACAGTGCATTGAGGCGGAAAAAAGGGCCCAAAGGATGCTAGGCTACATAAAGCGCCAGTTTGGATATCGGAACAAGGAGATTAAACTGTGTTTGTACAACTCACTTCTCCGACTGCACCTGGAGTATGCCGTACAATTTTGGAATTCTTCATTTCGAAAGGACATCGCGAGATTGGAACGCGTGCAAGCCAGGGCAACCAAACTGATTCCGTCAATCAGACATAAAAGTTATGAAGATAGATTAAGGGAATTAGATCTGTTCTCGTTGGAAACCCGTAGACTGCGTGGTCAGCTCATCGCAGTTATCAAAATACTTCGAGGGTTCGACAATGTTGACTACAGGGATATTTTCAGCCTTAATGAGAGCAGAACAAGAAATCACGGCTTTAAACTTGAGCTAAAGCGTTACAACCGCGATCTGTGTGGGAAGTTTTTCACGTACAGTATCTGCGGTAGCTGGAACGCACTTCCGGTGGAGGTTGTCAACAGCAATTCTGTTGACCAGTTCAAGTCAAGACTAGACAAAGTCTTGAAAAGTGGCCGTTTAGGGAGGACGTAAGGCAATTAGGCGGGGATGTGCCTGCTCGACGGCTAGTCCAAAGGTACCTTCATTGAATAGACCCTAAGGCCTTCTAAGGTACTTATTTTCCTTGTAACTCCTTGTAACTTTCATGACTGCTTGGAGACGAAGCTGTCCGCTATGAAGGCTTGGAGGGTAAGCTGTGTTTTTCATGAATTTTTGGAGAGGAATCTGTGCTACTTATGGATGATTAGAAAGTAGGTTGTGATTCTTATTAACATTTAGATAGGAAGCTATGTCTCGTGAACGCTTGGGTTGGATGAGCTTTTCATCCACACTTTTCTCCATTCCAATGGCTCTCATGGGCTTTATGGGATCATTGTTGATGATCTGGATTTCAGCGACGAATAACATCGTTCTGACGGCGTCATATGGTCGACCATGTCATTTCTCTTTGTTGTCGCCTCGTATTTGAATCACGAATCTTCTAGCTCCTTTTTTTACTTTTTCCGCCATCCTTCTACTGAGGGTGGGGAAGTCTGAAATCTCCTTTTTTGTCCTTTCGGCGCGGATTCCAAGGACTCTATGCCTCTATCACAAATTGGGGGTTCAAAATTTTCCATATTATATTATTCTGCCAAAAAATAAATAAAAAATGGTAATTATTTTTAAGAAGAGGAAACTTGACAACAAAGGTGAAAAAAAGCCTAAAATTAGCAGTTAAAAAGTGCGAACGAATACCATCCCCACCCTGTATCTACAGGGTGTCCATTAAGTCTAGATACATAAGAAATGCAGATTTTAAATAAAAAGTTAAACTGCATTTTATTTAAATTGAATTACATTTTATGTAAGTTAAATATTAATATACAACATCTTCACTGTGATTTGCACCATTTTTGATGCCAAGTTCGATGCGCTTGGCGAGATTCACCCGATGAATCCGATGCATTAACTCCAAATTTCTGTCAATTTGAGCACATTCATCTATGATGCGCTGTTCGCTCGGGTGTCTCGTATCTTTAATTTTCATTGTGTACACCTCCTTTATTTAGCATACCCAGGTAAAAGAAGTCTAGGGGGTAAGGTCTGGTGAACAGCAAACCATTGTTATATTTGCTATCTGTCTAGACTTTACGGACCCTCTGTATAAAAAAATCAGGCCGAGATTCACATTAACCCGATGCATTACCTCAAAATTTCCGTCATTTTGAGCACACTCATTTATGATGTGCTGTTCCCTATAGTGTCTCGTATCTTTAACTTTCATTGACCACACCTTCTCCTTTAGAGGGGTAGAGTAAAAAGTCTGATGATGAATAAACAAGGAGACCAATGTGATATTTCCTATGTGTCCAGACTTTAGGGACACTGCACAATTAAAAAAGCTCTTTCCTTGTTGGTTATCCCTTTCATGGTTTTATATTTAGTTGAATTAATATAATGTCAAACACAGAACCTTTAGACATTCATAAAAGGGGTCCCTTTATATAAAACCTGCCATAATTTAATACTTGTATAAGCTCTCTTGTCAAGCTGTTCTTTCGATCGAATTTCTCCGCATAGACTTTCATCATGATACTGAACCTACTTAGCACTTTTACTCATGCTTGAAGAGAGTGCATCATGATACTAAACATAATTATCACTTTTACTCATGTTGAAGAGGTTGCATCATGATACTGAAACTACTTATCACTTTTATTCATGCTTAAAGAGGGTGCATCATGATACTGAACCTACTTAGCACTTTTACTCATGCTTGAAAAGGATGCATCATGATACTGAAACTACTTATCACTTTTACTCTTGCTTGAAGATGGTGTATCATGATACTGAACATACATATCACTTTTACTCTTGTTGAAGAGGTTGCATCATGATACTGAAACTACTTATCACTTTTACTCATGCTTAAAGAGGATGCATCATGATACTGAACCTACTCATCACTTTTGCTCATGCTTGAAAAGGGTGCATCATGGTACTGAACATACTTATCACTTTTACTCTTGATTGAAGAGGGTGTATCATGATACTGAAACTACTCAGCACTTTTACTCTTGCTTGAAGAGAGTGCACCATGATAGTGAACCTACTTATCACTTTTACTCCTGCTTGAAGATGGAGCATCCTGATACTGAACCTACTTATCACTTTTACTCATGCTTAAAGAGGGTGCCCAATGATACTGAACCTACTTATCACTTTTACTCATGCTTGTAGAGGGTGTATCATGATACTGAACCTACTTATCACTTATACTCATGCTTGAAGATGTTGAATCATGATACTGAACCTACTTATTACTTTTATTCAAGCTTAAAAAGGGTGCATCATGATACTGAACCTACTTATCACTTTTACTCATTCTTGTAGAGGGTGCATCATGATACTGAACCTACTTATCACTTTTACTCATGCTTAAAGAGGGTGCATCATGATACTGAACCTACTTATCACTTTTCCCCTCTGATTGAAGAGGGTGCAAAATGATACTTAACCTACTCATCACTTTTATTCTTGCTTGAAGAGAGTGCATCATGATACTGAACCTCCTTATCACTTGTACTCATGCTTGAAGAGAGTGCATCATAATACTGAACCTACTTATCAATTTTACTCATGTTTCTAGATGGTGCATCACGATACTGAACCTACTTATCACTTTTACTCATGCTTGTAAAGGGTGCATCATGATACTGAACCTATTTATCACTTTTACTCATGCTTGAAGAGGGTGCATCATGATACTGAACCTACTCATCACTTTTACTCTTGCTTTTAAAGTGTGCATCATGATACTGAACCTATTTATCACTTTTACTCATGCTTTAAGAGGGTGCATCATGATACTGAACCTACTCATCACTTCTACTCTTGCTTGGAGAGGGTGTTTCATGATACTGAACCTACTTACCACTTTTACTCATGCTTTTAGAGGGTGCATCATGATTCTGAACCTATTTATAACTTTTACTCATGATTGAAGAGGTTGCCTTATGATACTGAACCTACTTATCACTTTTACTCATGCTTAAAGAGGGTGCATCATGATACTGAACCTACTTATCACTTTTACCCTCTGATTGAAGAGGGTGCAAAATGATACTTAACCTACTCATCACTTTTATTCTTGCTTGAAGAGAGTACATCATGATACTGAACCTCCTTATCACTTGTACTCATGCTTGAAGAGGGTGCATCATAATACTGAACCTACTTATCAATTTTACTCATGTTTCTAGATGGTGCATCACGATACTGAACCTACTTATCACTTTTACTCATGCTTGTAAAGGGTGCATCATGATACTGAACCTATTTATCACTTTTACTCATGCTTGAAGAGGGTGCATCATGATACTGAACCTACTCATCACTTTTACTCTTGCTTTTAAAGTGTGCATCATGATACTGAACCTATTTATCACTTTTACTCATGCTTTAAGAGGGTGCATCATGATACTGAACCTACTCATCACTTCTACTCTTGCTTGGAGAGGGTGTTTCATGATACTGAACCTACTTACCACTTTTACTCATGCTTTTAGAGGGTGCATCATGATTCTGAACCTATTTATAACTTTTACTCATGATTGAAGAGGTTGCCTTATGATACTGACCCTATTTATCACTTTTACTCATGCTTTTAGAGGGTGCACAATGATACTGACTCTACTTACTACTTTTACTCATGTTTGAAGAGGTTGCATCATGATATTGAACCTATTTATCACTTTTACTCTTGCTTGAAGAGGGTGTTTCATGATACTGAACCTACTTAGCACTTTTACTCATGCTTGACAAGGGTGCATCATGATACTCAACCTATTTGTAACTTTTACTCATGCTTTTAGAGGGTTCATCATGATACTGAACCTACTTATCACTTTTATTCATGTTTGAAGAGGTTGCATCATGATATTGAACCTATTTCTGAATTTCACTCTTGCTTGAAGAGGGTGTTTCATGATACTGAACCTACTTATGACTTTTACTCATGATTTTAGAGGGTGCATCATGATACTGAACCTATTTATAACTTTTATTCATGATTGAAGAGGTTGCATCATGATACTGAACCTACTTATCACTTTTACTCATGCTTGAAGAGGTTGCATCATTATACTGAACCTACTTATTACTTTTACTCATGCTTGAAGAGGTTGCATCATGATTTTGAACCTATTTATCACTTTTTCTCTTGCTTTTATGTTGATGGATAAAGTTATCTATACTGCTATCATAATTCATTTCACATACATCAAAGCCAAATAACTACAACTGTAGTGTATGCAGTGATGCTTTTGCGCTAGTATAGCAATGAATACCCACCTTCGCACACCAACGGGCAGGCCTCGGAGAAGCTCTACATCCAGACAAATTGACTGTATCCAATAGACCAATCTAACAGGCCCTAAAAATAACTGTAGCCATGGGGGTATTTGAACCTTCACTTTTGCCGTCGCAGTACAAGGGATCGTTTTTAGCCACCGCTTATTATTCTTATTTTACCTGCAGCGAAGCGCCAGGTGAAAGCGTCGCTTTTTTTTCAAAAAGAGTAAAATTCGATTGTACTCATTAAGAGCCATGAAATGACTCATATGACCATGGGACATAGGGTTATTCACCCTCGAGTTTTCAATTCTGCCATCAGATTTGGCGTTGGGTGACGTCATCTAGTGGCAAAAGCCTCATTTAGCCATTCAAAGCCACTTGTAAGTGATTTGAACCCTGGGAAACCATCAATGCAATAACCATTTATCATCTTATCACAAAACGCCGCAGTTCATTGGAGAGAATTTCCCTATTGTTTAACCCTGAGTTTTACCCTTTCCCCTCTTCAATGAATTGATCTCGAGTGCCTCTTAAAGTTTTTGCTAGTCGGTAATTCCATGATTCCATGTCTTAGACTTTTGTTATCCGAGAATCACCAGCATAATGGAGCAATCCGACAACCAAGCAGACGCACGCACCCCAACTGTACTGCACTCAAAACAAGCGGAGGAACGAACGATGGCTATCCTATGATCTCCACTCGGTCCCACAGTTTAAAAGGCAGAAGCGTCGAACAAAATCCGGGCCCAGTACACAGATGCCGCCCTTGTGCACTATTCTAGAAACTGAGTTAAGCCCCAATCTAGTTTATGAGCTATGGAAGACTGTCTCACTCTACCATACGCTGCGCTGGTTTCTTCTATGGCCGTCACACAAAGCAACTTGGAAAACTCCTACCAAGCAATCATCTGACCTCTCCCAAATTATCATACAAATCAGCCACTAGAGTCAATACTCCAATCAACCTTAACACTTACACAAACTACAACATAGTGGCCAAGTTTAGCTACATAAACCCAACAATTTTGAAAATTGTCTATCTATTCACAATTAGCATACAAGAAATACACAGAGAGGAAAAGCAATCTAAAATTTCTCCCTTGGTACACTACAGCTCATCAAAACCAGAAATGGCCCATAAAACAACCATGAATCAGCAACAACAAATGCCAAGCCCTCAGCATCACATCACTGATGCACCATTACAGAACAAAACTTGAAAAACCAACATTGAGCTACCTATACACGAAGCTATTAACTTGATTGCGCAAAATCCCAACCCCAATAAGCAATTTAACACATCCATAGAACACTACGCAAAAAATAGCAAGAGAATACCTAAACAAATTCTCACACCCGCACGCTAACACATTGTACAAAAGACACAAACCACTTGAAAAGCTAAAACTACAACATGCGTTAAAATACCCACTCTAAATTCCCTACAGTAATAAACTAAAGTACTACTTCCCATAATAACACAACCATAACATAATTTACTGTAGAAATGTTATCCCATGTTGTAACCCAGGCGAAATCCTACTCCACCTCATTGTTTCAGAACACATCATACACAAACCAACCTCCGAAAAGCCAAGACCCAGGAGCTTAAAGCCCCCACACCACACAATACCCCCAACCCTGGGGGACGCTATTCATCCACGCAAAGTAAGTGGCCATACCCAATACACGAATCTAACAGCCAGAAAAGTCGAAAGATAAAATACCCAATTAATACCGTTCTTTTTAAGGCTCTAAAATTGGTTTATGGGTTACTGCCACTTGCTTGGCGTGGAGGAAGAGAGACCCCCTCCCCCAGGGGTTCCGGTTATAATGTGAAGATGACGACTCGTTGCTCTCCCGCCCGCGAGAGCGATACTCATCAACATTATTTAGCTCATTCATGAGGGCATCATTCTACCTAACCCACCATAGAGAGTTGTATGGCAACATCAGACATAACCCCTCGATGCAGTACTCATGAATGTACTCATCAATAAAACACTCAACGCCACACAAGAACCAAAACACACACAAAATATCTCGCCAACTTCCTCACATGCTAATACGCAAGAATAATATACTACGGCAATCCATCACGAACACATCACATACACGAGAACCCAGAGGACTTTGTACTCTCCCCTACCCCTAATACAGGGGTCCCTAGCCTGCAGAGTACCGCAGGCCGCATCGACAAGCCCAGGAGAGCCAGGGCGATGTACCAGTAAATAACTATGAAAACCACTTATTATACAGAATTAAAAAAATCAAAGAATTTATTAGACACCTGATGACATTTCTCAGCACAAAACTTATCAAAATTAGGGATAATGTGGAACTGACCTCCTAACCTGAACTAACCAATTAACCTAACCTAACCTAACCATAACTTAACCTATCTTAAAACAAGCTCTTGAAAAAAAAAATGTTTCAACAAACGTTTGGAGTGACGGAGGATCGCACCGATGACCCAGGAAATGATCTGGCGGGCCGCACGCAATGTTAATTTTGACAAGTGGACGCGGGCCGCGGGTTAGGGACCCAGGCCCAAATAACTTATATATTACATCTCTCCTCACTAACCTAACATTATATTTTACGACTACTTTCCAAACACACCAACTATACATCGCTACGCTCGAATCTAGCTAAAACAGAGCCCGCAAAGATATGATAGGTGTAGCCATGGGCAACTAACTATAGTGTAGCTGACATCTGGCCACAATGACTGCAGTTTACACTCTCGGTCCCAATGTTTGCATGAAGAACGTGGCTATAAACATATCTTCCACACATTTTCACTTCCTCTGCCTTAACCTCTTTGTTTACAGATCTTTCCCTATAAACTTACTTCGGGGTACGCCTTAGTTGTAATTGTGCTTCTAATTCTAGTACAAAAACATGGCTGAAACGGAAACTGATGACTATCTCCCCTCTCAAACCCTTGTCATATTGTTGAGGTCCATGAAAAATGCTCAGAATCGTCATTCACGCATCTTGTCGAATGCGCCACTCCCCTTGAACAAAGCATCAACAGTATTTGGTCTCATCTTGGATATGAGAAGCTTCACCATTGGCACAAATAAAACACAAAAATACGCCATTCCGAGCATCCACACGTAACTAATGCGGACAATCCAAGAGATTTGATAATGGCAGCTATAAGCATTCCATCTACCCCACTCCTCTACTCCAGTATGGTCCTGGCTTCCCTTTAAAACAAATGATACAAAAAAAGCAATACTTTTCGACATGGATTGCGTTCAAAGCACGTCACTAAATCAAGAACACTTCAAAACGAAAGCAGCGCCCTCATAAACCACATTGACCTCTGCAGAGCAATCAATTTCTTAACATCTCAAGAAACGTGGAAACCACCCTATCCCCAACATTAATCATAGAAATTTTACCCATAGAAAACAGACCCTTATCGCACTCCAAACAATACACACGCACACAACACAGTAAAACACTCAATCTATGGACCTAATCTATCTCCCTAATGCCCGTCCACCAGAAAGGAACCCGTCTCACAATGATCGCCTTGCTAAGTCTCCGATCCAATTAATGTCTCAAACTAAAAAGAATACTGCACCTACCTGACCACCACAAACATTTTCCCTCGCGTCAACCAAAAAAAAACACAGTTCAAGACATTACACTGGAACTGCAAACTGCGCATCTTTGACTGAACTTACAGATACAAGGTTACACGATGACTGGAGCAACCACGTCAAGTCGGTGGAGCTCCTCGAGGAGGTTGCCCATGTGGGTATGGCACCATGAAGCTAACACACGCATAACAAAAGTCACTGGATTCTGTACTCTCCCTTACCCTCTTCACAACATCACTCTCACGATCCTATCAAAGCATTTCACAGCTACGCAGATAACAACACTATAATCGTCTAACAACCAAGGTATCTGCATTCATCTCGAGTTCTAACACCACTCACCACTAGATTCGAACTCCTGCTACAACAGAACATGCTGGCTGTTTTACGTATCAAAATCTTCTGCCATACGTTTTACGTCCCCACAATTATGTAGAATCGTCCCCCTCGCATTACATTACCAAACAACCGAATCCTTGTAAAAATCCAACACATAACAACGACAACCAATAAAGAAAGATTACACAGCATTTTTCACGCACCAAATTCTGATATCTAAGGAATCTAACACCCATACATATAATCATTGCATCCATTGCAAACTCGTTTATGCAAGCATTGCTTGGATGCCTAATCTCACACCCACACGCCAAAACATTGTACAAAAGACAGGAAGGACTCGATAAGCTCCACTACAGGATGTGTTTAAAGTTCCACACTAAATTCCCTACACTACTGAACTAAAGTATTTCCATAATAACACTTCCATCTCCACTGAATTTGGTTGCTCAACATCATACGAAACCCGATACACCTCCGTCCAACTGCATGAAAAACCAGTACCATACTCCTTACAAAACTCCAAGGCCATACCACAGCAAGTTGCTAAATGGTCTCTCCCAAACGCCATTTCAACACGCTTCGATGGAGTCATTATCCAAAATTGAACATCTAGAAAAGGCGCAATGACGTCTATAAATTAAACTTCTTCACTGGCTGGTACCAGGAACCAGGCAGTTTTACACATATTCACAGCATCCACGAAACTTGCATACATCAGACAAATATCTGTAGATACAGGGAGTGGTGGACCTGTGAGAGAGTCACGACCTGTAGGCACAGTTCATCGAGGTGGCTGATTCAGGGCTAGGACCGTAGGCCAGTGTTGAAGTTATCAACGCAAGATTTTTTTTGTTTTGTCTCTGTTTTTTTTTCCTTTACAATAAGATTTTAATTTTATTAAAAGATTTCCAAGTTTTATTTTTAATTTGCGCATTAAAATCTTTGAACTCATCCATGAGAGGAAGATCAAAAAGAATTTTCCTCTTCCGAGCCAATCTTCCCTCAAAAGCCCCGCCAACTTGTCCCCCTCCATATTTCTCACACTCACAGACAAACGCTGATTTTGGTGAGGCATCTGACTTTGCCTGAAGATGTTAAATATTCATAAAATGAAGGACAAATCTATCTTCTCTCCGAAGTCCTTCTCTTCAGCCCTGAGCCATCACTCTCCATCTTTCGCGAGTCGCTGTCTCTGCTACCTCATTAAGGCAATAAAGCACCGCTTTTCTTCCAATACCTTTCAAATGGAGATCGTCAGACTTTACGTATTTCACCACTTTATTTGAGTTTAAGCAACTTTCAGGGCCGGATTTTGGCTTCCCTTTACCCTTCCTCACAAAATGGTTCAAGATTGTAACTAGTATTTAGAGTTCAAGTTATCTCCATTTTCCTCCATCTGTGTATTCCAATCCTCATATTCACTCCAATGAGATAAATTGCTCCGGTCCGTTTAGGTAATTTTACTCCTATTAGATTAAAATAAACCTTTAACCTTGGTTAATGCTTTTCATTAACTATCAACACTTACAATGTTGGCCTGTTGCACCTTTCCTTCCTACCTATTATTCACTAGCTCGCGAAAACTCTGCATTTAAAAAGCGATTTAATCACTTTATTTACATCCACCCCACTGTATGTTTTTTAACATCTTGAGTTCCTCTAATAGTATTTATCTCTCTTTTCCTTGTTAATATCCATTCTATTTCATCCATGTATCCTTGACGATTAAGTTCACTTGTGTAAGGCATACACACATTCATTAACTATAGTACCTTTTATGACTAGAGAGTAAAATTTGACACAACAAAGTGTATCACTAAGGACAAAGAGTTGAAGCATTAAGCTTTATCGCACGATGGACAACCAATAAATACAAGAAAATTCAATTACTATAAAAAGTGAATACCATCTTGAATTAGGTGAGTCCATCTTTCGTATAAACAAACATGCTATAGTTATTGATCCATTGGGGTTTAATTATATTATTTCCTCAGCATTTCCAGGAGAAAATGGAGAGACGAGTTCCTCTGCGCTTATGGCCGCCAATGTGTTATGTTTCAAATAATGGTGGCTGGAGATAGAGATTGAGAAGAGACCCTAACCTAATAGTATCTAAAATGACAACCGAGATGGAAAGGGAAGTCCAGGGCTTCTCTTGTCGCTGGAACTTATTCAAATTCTTGAGGCTAAAACCTAATGATCCTTGTGTCTCGCAAAATCCAGTCACACCATTCTTCTCCCATTTGGTACTTCACCTCCATTCTTTACTTTCACAGTCTGGCACTCCTTTTTTTTCGCCAAATGGTTAGTCCACTTAAATTAGTCATTCTTCTTTGATATTTTGTGTCGGGTATATCATGGATGGGTAACTACCACCGTAAACATCTTGAATTATAGTCCCTCTAAACTTTAACTTAAATCCTAGAATTTCTGGTTATTCCCCATATAACCTTTTTATATTACAAACTGCATTCACACCGCTTTTAACCACTCTTTTTATAGAGGAACCCACTCACCGTTTCGTTTGGAATGTGATGTTTTGTAATACCGATGTCAAGAGCGATGTCGTTTCTTGCTGCCACGAAGTCTTTGAACGAAGTGTGGTACTGGGATTCGACGTGACGAGTGAATGCAAGGGCTAAGTCCTGGAATTTATCACAGAATTAGACCATTGATAAATCATCAATTTTGAAAGTTGTAAAGCTTTGATTATAATTATATTGACGAATAGCTAGGTTTCTGCTCCAGAAGTAAAAGTTACTACTACTTGATATTGCAATAATACTCGTTTGAAGAGCTTTCAAAGCCATGATTTGACTCATAAGTCTAAAGAGGATCCATAAACAGACTTGCAGATCAAAGACTCTATTATCTGTGACCCAGAGCGATAGTCCTTTACACCTACTACGACATAATACCGTGGAATCAAAATGAACTGATGAAGCAGATCAATGCACAGTGCTTTATACTTGGAGGGAAAACGAAAATCCACATAATGCAAAGATATGTTACCGGGAAATCAACACCACCACATAATATATTTTACAGCCGAATCGTGTCATGTAAATCACTCTTTCCCTGAAAGCAAAGTTGGCCTATTTATGACCGGCAGCCCTCGTTCTTTCCCACAAATATAGAGGCGATAAATTTGAGGCAAAATAAAAGCTAATAAAAGAGGCTCTGAAAGTTCTGAGTTCGGTAGGTAGAAGTGCATTAGAATGGGCACTTAGAAATTACATAGGTTGTTTGAAGATAATCTGAAAAGGAAATCGAGAGGATAAAAATATTCCACACTTGGATAAGTAAGAAAAATCGAATAAGAGTAGGCAGATCACTCACTAGAGAAGGAAATAGTGAAAAGAGAGAAAAATAGGGCATAAAAATACAGAAGAAGCAAAAGAAAATAACAGCCTGCTATAAATGGTGTGGCCAGGGAGACGTTATTTGGGAGCGGTATATTTACGCAACGAGAAAAGTATAAGTAAATAGAAATAGTAAAAAAGTGAATGAGGATCAAAATAAAAGTAGGGAAATGCATCTGGGCGTAGAACTGCTTCGGCAAATCTCATTTCCTCTTTAATCCCCGAAGTGTCAGATTCCCTATCCTAACTGATGCTATGAACAATTTCCTGTACAGTTCAGAGGGATCCAAAATAAGAGGTTAACCCCCTTATGAACCAAAGAATATAGCAGGTAAGAGAATGGAACACTGGATGAGAGAATGTTATCTGAATTCGGAAATAAAAAGCTACCAACAGAAGTAACGTAAGCTGCTCAGTTCAAAGTGATGGTATGCTTAGTATAGCTACGAGTAGCCACCCTCACACTACTTCGGGCACGCCTGGAGACGCTCTTCATCCACGCCAAGCAAATGACTGTATCCAATAGACCCATCTAATTGATGGGTGAAAACGATCCCGTGTACTGCGACGGCAAAAATGAAGGTTAAACTAAACGACTGATACAGTTTTTTTAGGGCTGTAAGATTGGTGTATTGGATACAGTCACTTGATTGGTAAGGATGAAGAGCGTCCCCCAGGTGTGCCGGATGTAGTTTAAAGGTGGCTACTCGTTACTATACTAAGCGTCCACCAAGAGAATCATGAGACAAAACCTTTGGCAAACGAATGACCAAATATAAGGAAGGTTGTATAAAAAACAAGACTTCACCCTCCTGTTTTCTCATTCTCACGGAGAGATGGAGAAGTAAATTACTAAAAAATAAAATGGTTAGTCATCTAGCAACATTTTGCAATAGAGGAGTTGAATTATTTTTCTTGGTGTCCTTTTATTTGGTTGTTTTCCTCTTTAGATGACCTCTCCTATTTGAGTGTCCTCTTTGTTTGGGTGTGCTTCTTTATTGGTGTCCTATTTGGGTGATCTCCTGTTTTGGATCATCCTGTTTAGGTGTACTCCTTTTAGGGTTCTCACCAGTTTTGGTTTAATCATTTTGAGGTACAGGAGAACACCCTGCTTTGTTGTTCTCGTGTTTTGGTTTACTTATGTTTGGGTGTTACTGTTATGGTTTTCTCTTGTTTGGATATTCTCATACTTGCCTGGCATTCTGTTTAGTTATGCTCCTATCTTGGTGTTATTTTGATTGTGTTTTATATTGTTTAGGTTTCATCTTTTGGGGTTTCCCCCTGTTTTGTTGTTTTCCTGTTTAGATGTCCTCCTCTTTGGATACGCTTCTGATTGTATTTGCACGGATTGGATGTTCTCATGTTTGTGCGTTTGACTGCTTGGGTATTCTCTTGTTTGTGTACTATATGGGTGACTGACTGTTTGAGAAGCCCGATGTTTGAGTGTCTTCCTTTTGGGGTGTCCTCCTCTTTGGGTGTTCATCTGTATAGGTTTTATCCTGTTTAGTACTCTCCTGCTTGGGAGTCCTCCTGTTTCGGTGCCCTCTTGTTTGGGTGTAATCTTGTTTGAGTATTATTGTCTGATTTCCCCCTTTTTTGTGTACTCCTGTTTGAATTCCTTCATTTCAAGGTCTCCTTTTGTTTAGGTATCATCCCGTTTAAGCGTTTTTTGGGGGGTATCTTCCGGTGTGGATACATCCTGTTTTCGTCTTCTCCTGTTTGGGTGGACCGAGACTAAGGGAGTCAACTTCTGCCGCGAGCCATGGCTTCAATCTAACCGGACCTGTTTCTAAATGGGGCTCAAGTGGAAGTGGTAGAGATGCACAGTTTCCTTGTTCTTGTTTTTGACCGACGATTCCCCTGGAAGACGCACATTCGTAGCCTTAGAGAATCTTGTACCCGGGCAATTGACATTCATCTTTAGGTGGCACTCAGTAATTTGGGTATTGATAAGGCTAGATTCTTACTTTATTTATCTCTCCTTTGCTCATACTAAGCTAGACTACGGATGCGAGTTCTACGCATCCGCAACCGAGCGTAAATTTTAAAAGGTGGACCCGATTCACCCCACTGATGTCCGCTTGGTGATCGATGCCTTCCGCACGTCCACGGTAGAGAGCCTCCTTGTCGATCCTGGAGAGATGCCGCTCGCCTTACAACGTACACATTTGTAAAGCGCCTCCCTCGATTGCCAACCTCTCTTATTTCTTTCGCGGCCGATCTCGGCGGTGTTTATGCAGACGTTAGAAGCCAATCATAAAATAAGAATTTTTGACTTATGACAAGTAAACTCCTTGGAGAGCTTTTCGTAGCTCTCGGGCCGGTGGCATTGCTGTTTCTACCTTGAAACGTAAATCTCTGAATAGTTGTCGCCACGCTTCTGCTCCCAAAGCTTCTACAGCACTGAGGGTACTTCGTCACGCTAGAGTCATGCCAGTGCGCTCGATGGCTACAAATCCAAATAAGGGGTAAGCTTCCACGCCTTCTTCCTCTATTGAAACCGGTAGGGGCTCTTCCGGGCGCTGCATTAGTTTTCACAGTTGAACTGGTAGCATTATAATGCTTGGTGTACGAAATTACGCCCTGTGAACTATTCGGAGACGGAAGTGTGATATATAGCGACGCACAAAGTGCACTGAACACCATTGAGGCATTGGAATATCCGCATCCTCTAGTTCGTAGTATCTGTGAAGCCTTGGCTGCTGCAAGACAAGAGAAGGTTGAACTTCTCTCCTGTTGTATTCCTGAACATGTAGGAATTGTTTGAAATTAACGTACTAATGAGGACGCCATACAATTTACATGGACTGGGCGACCGGACCAGCATTTTACTCTTCTTTAAACAGAATTTGTTGCAAGAATCAGGTAAGCTCTCTTGGCTACAAATCAAAGAAGATGGAAGGCGGCCGATGGGAATCTAAGGTTGCGCGACATTGTGCCACAAACGGCCTTGAGGATTTCTAGTCATTTTTTTTTTAATCCGAATAGACCAAAACCACGGAATGTGTCGTCATTTGATGGAACGCTTAGTGTGACGACTGATCGGTCGCCCTAACTGTTCGCCATTATCTCATCGAATGGCAAAGCGTGAAGTAACTTCGTACGGGTTGCTCTTCTCGGTAACGGGACGAGCGGGCTCGCTACCAATTATCCTTTCTACTCGGGACGGGTTTCTGGGGATGACGGGTCTCCTCTAGAGTATTTGGTTTTGGGTGTTGAGTGCACGCTCAGGCACATGAAGCAGCGGGCCTGTCTTGCACCTGAGCGTGTGTTTTTTTCTTGTTTGTTTTAGTTGGCATTTTCTTTGTGTTAGTTTAGGTTTGTTCTGTTTCTTTATTGCAGTTTTATGTAGAATATTTGCAGTGTAAAGAATATTTTTTGTCATTTAGGGGGGTTACGCCCCTGTTGTCAGCCGCTAGTAGAAAAGTTTAAAAATAACTCCTGTTTAAGTATTCCTCTGTTTCGGCGTTCTTCTGTTCTTGTACCCCCCTGTTTGGGTGTTCTCCTGTTGGAGTATCCTCCTGTTTGGTATCCACTTGGTTGGGTGCCCTCTTTTGGAGTATCATATGGGTTTTCTCTGTTTTGATGTCCTCCTGTTTGTGTGTCCTAGAGTTTGGGTATCATCCTTTTGGGGTCTCCTCCTTTAGGGGTTTCCTCCTTTAGGGGTCTCCTCCTTTTCGGGTATTCTACTGTTTGGGTGCCCTCCTGTTTAAGTGTCCTCCCGTTTAGGGTCCTTATGTTTAGGTATCTTCCTGTTTGGGTGTCCTCCTTTGGGGTATTATGCTTTTTGGTTGCCCTCCCGCGTGGAGTCCTCCTGTTTAGATGTCTTCTCTTCTTTATCTGATCCATCTTGAGCGATGACAGCGCGTTAGGATGGGTTAATATGATGGAATAAAAAGAGACTATAATATAGAGATATTTAAAATATAAAAAAGAAGTAATATACTAAGAACAGGGTGAGTCCCCTGACACAAACTAAGGCTATTTTAGCTATTCATTGGATTATTATATTTAGAGGAGAGCGAGAGGATTTTCAACTGAGCATCTATGCCCATTCTCGCATGCATGAGATCTAACTTTTGTTTTCTTGCAGTAAAGATCAACTGACAACCCGATAATGGCATTCTTACCTCCTAAAACAAATGTGAGGGGTAAATAGGTAAATTTTGTAAGTATAGTCGTTATCTAACACCTCTTACTTGTAAACAACCTATTCGTGACTGTGAAAAAGTTGGTCATTGTCAAAGGAACACTTGTAACGTGGAAAAAATCCCAGCATCTCTAATCTAGAATCAAAAATTACATAGAACCAGCATTTGCAATCCAAAATCACATAAACTAGCACCTGCAATCAAAAATAAAATAATACCACAATCTGCAATCAAAAGTCACATAAACCAGCATATGCAATAAAAAAATCACATACAACCAGCATCTCTAATCATAAAATCACACTCTAAAACTAACATTTACAATAATCACATAAATCAGCATCTACAATCAAAAATCTCATAAAACTAGCATCTGCACTCAAAATTCACATACAATCAGCATCTGCAATAAAACCCCGCATGGAATCATCATCTACAAAAAATAACATAAAACCAGCATCTGAAATAAAAAATCACCTGCAATCAGCATCTGCAAAAATATCTCATAAAACCAACATCTGCAATCAAAAATCATCACACGAAACCAGCATCTGCAATAAAAAATCACATACATTCAGCATCTGCAATCACATACAACGAGCATCTACAATCAAAAAGCACATACAACCAGTATCTACAATCAAAAATCACATACAACCACCATCTAAAATCAAAAAATCACCTCAAACCATGAATCGTATTGCCATTTATGCATTTTATGCCTTAGTCACAAGATTCGAAGTCCCGCTTACCTGCTTGGGAAGTTGAAGCATAAGCTGCCTCTCTCTGTACTTTTCTCCAGGGGTTCCCAGTCGTGGTACTTTATGACCAGGAAGGCAGCTCATATAATCATAGATCTGAAAATCAATAGTATAAATATGCGCCAAGATCTATTTTCCACAGTAGTTCCTCTAATTAGGACCGTTCACTATAAATTGTATACTTAAAATTAGTCTTATTCTTTTTACCCTTCAAGATTTTTTAAATCCCGCGTTTCTCTGTCATGTAAGCATTTTTATGGTCACCAGAATGAAATGTCCTGAGTTCAGCTCAGGGTATATGTTGTGGTTGTTTGATCTATTTATTCTCAACTCCAGGACATTTACTTATTAATTTAATGTGTGTATTAAGCTTCATTACAATTGATTTTTTTCTGATCTTTGCTTTTCCTCGAACTCTGAGTTTCGTGTTGCAAGGAGTTTATTGATAATCTCCTATTGACTTTCACTAGAGTCAGATTTATACTGGCTGATACGCTTAAGATGAAGCCTAAATGTGCTCGTTTGATCTCTGCCCCAGGCGAGCAATCCTTAAATTTTCACTGGCATCATTGATTGAGGTTTCGTTCGTTCATTAAGAATTACTCAATGGCTCGCGCTTCTACATCATGGATTGGTTGTGGAAACAAATTTGGAAAATGGATGAGTTCTGATTAATATCCTTATGTTTGACTACTTCGAAGCTAATCTTTAAAACAATGTCACATTTTATCAGGAAGCTTATTAATATATGAGTATTACTATCAATGAATATAATTTTATAATTTAATTTATTTATATCGGTGTTTGAAGAAAGCAAGTTTGCTTGTATACATGACTGATCACTAGATCGAATTTTGCCTTTACCAGTTTAATTTTGCTCCTAAGAGAAGAATACGGTTCTTATTAATGGTTGGAGATAAAAAATCAGTTGTATAAGGTCCATTTTTTAATATATATATATATATACATATATATATATATATTATTCATTCTTATAAACTATTTCATTATCTAAAGAAACTTCTTTAAAATCTTGAAAGTTATCGATACTTTATTGTTTGTTGCCCTTTTACTCGTCTTGTCTCCTTTATCAGGTGGGTTGCGTTGTGAATGTGAACATGATTAACTGGATGTACAGAGCCTTTAGTGGTTTCTTACACAGCATTCAAAAGTATATATTTAGTTTTTTGAGAAAACGTAGTAAACACGATCCGAGCCAACGCGCCCGTATCCTTCCTAATTTTCGCCTAACCAAAACTGATCCTTCTACAACTATTTCTGACCACTTTCTCATCAGATTTTGTTTTCCTCTTCCTCTTGCAACCAACACTCAAACACACTCCGCCAAAAAATTAACCAAGAAAAGATGACAAGGGATATCGCCACTTTCCTTCCGCTGTTAGACTCTGCCGTCACCATTGCTGACGTCAACATAGTCATCTGATCTTTCTTCCAGATCCTCTCTTCCAACCTTAACGCCCATTCACACCTTCTTCCCACATTCGCTCGCCGACAACGTTCCCCATGGTTCTCATCCCTACTTTGGGCGTTAAGAAACACAGGCGAACATGTGAGAGACGGCTTCAGGCTGTCCGCCTCCGCTGCCTACTCCTACAGTGCCCTAATAAAAGTCCGCCTGTAAGGTTCACACCCGCTGTATCCACACAGAAAACGAAAATAAGCCACACCTTGTTTAAGCTAATTGATAATGTCTCCCTCTCTAAAACAAAAACCCCATCCTATCTCCCATGCTGAATTATTTGTCTTCTTTCCTGACAAGATAGTCCATCTCCACTATAACATCATCTATGCTTCTATTCCTAGCTACCTCCCCTAACCGAACTTCCTTCTCTTGCTCTCGTGTGGCATGAGAGTTTAACTTCCCTCTATCTCTTATTGAAAGAGACTTACTCCCCATTAGACTCATCCCCTTTTAGTCTTTACCCATAGTTTCTTCCTGTTCTCCCTTAATCACTGATATTTCTAACACGCCCATCTCGTTTATAAAGTAACAAGTGACTTCAAACACGTTAATTTTTGTTTTATCATAAAAAAAACAAATCTGAACACAAAAACCCCGACAAGCTCCCGCCCATTTTCTCAGCTGCCATTCCTGTCAAAAGTTCTTGCAATATTGGTATCCTCCTCCAACGCCTTTGAGTTCTTTCACTCTGGCTTTAAGGCAGAAAAAAAACCTGAATCTGCTTTCTACATGCAACGGACCGCCTTCGGCGTGCGGCCGAGACTGTTCAGTATTCCATTCTGGTACTTCTCAATCAGCATTTGACACTATTGAAGACACTGTTCTTCTTCACGGTTCTTCTTCATGGTGTCGCTAAAATTACCATTTACTGTTTCCGTCCGTATATTTTATATCGTATTTAATGTATCCATAGTGGTAATAGGTGCAATTCTTGGATGTATCACGCGTGAGGTTAAGTTGCAATAGAACTTCTTCTTCGCTGTTTCATTGGCCGCTATCACAGGGATGAGGGCGGGGGGTAGTTTCAAAACACTGCAGCATGCAACAACTTTTCTCTATTTTAACCTGATCCCTCAAGATAGAAGACGCAGCCTCACTTAATTTTGGTAACGTTGACAAGGCCTACAGCACAGGCTGTATGATCAAAGGCATTCTCCCTTAATCTCCCAAGCGTTCGGAGGGAGCAGAGGAAATCTGATCATGGGGATCAATTAACAATACTAACAACATTGGTAATGATATATCTCGGCCGGCGGAGGTGCGTCTTTGGTGTTCCACAAGGGAAAGTTCTTGGCCTGCTTATGTTTTACATTCATTTACTTCTTAGTATTCTCATGCGTCGTCTAATAGGCCTTCGATTTGATTTATATGATGATGACACGCAAATCTCTCTCCCTTCTTTCCCCAGCCCCTCTTCTGAGACTCATAAAAGCTACTATTTGCTTATAACATCATCACTGAATGTTTCTCGGACAACTTTCTGAAACTTAACGCTGAAAAACAGAGGTGCTACTGGTAGACAACCCTACGAACGTGGGTCACTTCAAAGCTATTCCTCCCACTCTTAACGTTGGCGCCTTTCAACCCCACTTGTCTGATATAGTTAAAAATCTATGCGCCACATATGATAGTTAGTTATCTCCTAAAACTCAAATTGTTTACGTCTGTAAATCTTCTCTATGCTTCCTTCCAGAACCCAGGCGGATCCGTACCCCTCACCCCTTGAGATTGCCATTCATGTCTTCGTCACCTTCCTTCTTGACAAATGCAACATCATTCTCACTGGATCACATGATTCTACTCAATAATCTATGATAAAGTAAATATGCGGGTGAGCTCACATAAAAAATGCCAATTTAAGATTTCTGTGATAATATTCGGGAATAAGAGTCATGTCTTTAAGCTGGTTTGTGATTCCTCAACGACTTCAAGAGTGGACAACTCATAGTTACTGGTGTTACCATTTCAAATGTTCTCGAAGAGCTGAGAACATTTAAAATAAAGATTTATCCATGTACAAACTTTCATTCAATGCTATGCACTCGAAGATCACAAGTTCAAAAGTTTCCCCCAAAGGAAAATAAAGTATGGTGCGAGTGTGTCCAAGAAAGGTATATCTGAAGTGAATGCAATGAGACCCCCTAGAAGTGCATCAATTGCTGTTTTGCACACAAAACCAGTTTGATTTACTAAGTAGGGAAGATGCAATAAACAAAAGAGAAGCGGAAAGCATCTAAGAGAAAGATAAAATAAAAACGAAGAAGCGAAAAAAGTTATAAACGTAAACGACGGAACCGGACTCAACATTATGTGCAATATGTATGCACAGAATAATACCATTGCTAAACTGGGATCATTCGCAGACACGAAATTTACTGCTTGAAAAGTATGGCCTAAATAAGAAGCGGTTCCTTCCGATTGCAAACCCTCCGTCAGCTGAAATTTTCGGACTTTCAGCTAAAAATGGACTCGATTTAAATACAAAATTGACCAAAGTATTGAGCTAATTAGAACTGAAATCGGAGAATGATTAGAATGATTCATCAGAGAGACAAATTAAGCAATAAAAACTGAATCTAGAAAGGAAAATAAGAACTACGCAATCGTGAAGAAGCGAAGGAATACAACTGAGACATCAAGATCGGAAAGAGAATAACACAGAAATAGAAAATCGCAAAAAAAATAAACAAATAAACATGAATCAATGGGATGCGAAATAGAGGGTAAAGACTTTAAATTCAAAATCTTTGTAAATGATTCCTACCCCAACCCCAAAAGCGACACGATTAAAGATAACAAAAGAATGATAATAATAAAGAACGTACGAGAAGGGGTATACGATACTTACCAAAGAGCTTGCCATTGAAAAAGATTAACAGAAAACAGGATTAGAATTTACAGAACAAACATTTTTACCATAAAAAAAATACTCCTTCTATCTGTTAGAAAACGGAAAATGGAAGAAAACTGAGGGTAAATCTAAAGGAAAGAATTGAAGTAAACAGAGTGTACCCCAAAACACTAGCACAACTCTCATCCAAAATGGGAGACAGAAATGCAAAATAGAGCAAGAAAAATTAACCAACTCAATCCAAATAATATTCATAGACCTCATCAACGAAAATGAGAATACTAAAAAGACTGACTTAAAAGAAAAATGACATCTAGTAGATAAACGGAATGAAAATGAAAGGCATTAATTAATTGCTAAACGAGGATAAAAATCGCCTCGAACGGCATGGCAAATAATTAATAAGAGAACTAAAAACAAAACAACCCAAATAGAGGATTACAATAGAAAATAATCAGAGAAATGAGGACCAAGAGATTCACACCACATCCAAAATTTAAAGAGCATTGAGACGACATTTTTAATAATCCAGAACGATAATGCAGGATTTGATCAATACAGAGAAAATAGAAAAAGCCCATCTAGGACTCATCTCCCAAAGATCCACTCCGTCTATATAAGTTGATGAAAAAAAGGAATAAGCTAATGGGTCCGAGAGCTACAATAACGAAAAAAGAAAAAAAAACTAGTGTAATACAGGTCTTTGAAAAAAGGCCGCCTCGATTTGCACGACGAACGAAAACGGTCTAAAAGGATTTAACATGCTGTTTAATGCGTGCCTAAATAGCCTAAGATCATGTGTGATTTTCATTCCCAAACCAGGAAAAAAATCCATGTTAATTTACGAGCTACAAACCTATCTCATTACTTAATTTCCTTGCGAAAGTATTTAAAAAAAAAATCATAACTCTTAGATTGACTGGTTAGGTAGGGCAACCATCAAATCTGATTTAGAAAAGGACAAATGACGAAATTGGCGCTTGACACAATTACAGAGATGATAGTAAAAGCTAAAGCCAAAATAAGTTACGTGGATATAGTCTTAAGTGGCGTCAAAAGACTGACATGGTATAGACAGAAGCGCTATCTTTCGAGTACTCTAATAAATTTGAATGAATAATATTTTGGAGAGAATGTTCTGTAAATATATTCGTAACAGAATAGGTATAAATAACCTTTAACAAAAGGAAATAATTTTTCCTATAAGAAAGAAATTTAAAAACATCCCAAATGAGAAGCGAAGATGTACCACCATGCATGGAGTCTTGAAAACCCGAGTGTGGGATCTCCTCAATAAGATCACAATTTACACAAAAAAATCAACTTACCTTTAAGTAAAACACTAATCCACATCAAAACAAACCATCCACATGAAAACATAATAATACAAAAAAAAGGTCTACAAGAAAAATAAATAGTCAGTCATTATAAGAAAAACCCGAAATAAAACTTTTGGCCTGATTTTATTCGCGTAAGTTCATAAGAGATCATACAGTTCTCCTGACAAATTTTCGTACCTCTAACCTCTTTTCCTTTCCCCTACAACCTCACCCAACCCAGAATCTATACTTGCATCAATTTTTCCTTAAGTCATCTATACCAGTTAACATCATTCGTCTGTTACTGATCGTCACACTTGGCTGGTAAAGGAAGCAAAAAGCATGGATATCGACTTAATCATCGCGTCGATAAAGACCAATACTCATCAAAAGATGCCTTACCAAATTCGAAATTTCATAGAAAGAATTAATAAAAAAAAATATATGAAGCTAACTCTGCTATAACTGAATTTTCATCTGCAATTGTCATTTATAAAGAAAACTAATTAAACTGGTGAAAACAAAATAAATAGTCAGTCCTCATAGAAAAAAAAAAACGAAGAAAAAACTTTGGGCCTGATTTTATTCGCATAAGTTCATAAGAGATCATACAGTTCTCCTGACAAACTATCCTACCTCTAACCTTTTTTCCTTTCCCCTACAACCTCACCCAACCCAGAATCTATATTCACATCAATTTTTCCTTAAGTCTTCTATACCAGTTAACATCATTCGTGCGTTACAGATCGTCACACTTGACTGGTAAAAGGAAAAAAAAACTACTTTGATGCATAAGAATAAAATCGGAACCTAATAAAATGGTAGCAAATTATATGTGGTAATCTGCCCAATCATCAAGCAATTGAGATTTCCGAATTCACAGACTTAACCATTCGAATGCTTATCCTTGAATAAGGTTTGAACCGTAAATGGTATCTCAAAGCTTCAAACCTGTTCACTGGTAAGGCCAGGTGGTACCCACGAGTATCCTTCTTGCAAACACTTCTCGCGACTGGTTCGTCTGAAAGAAAAACACACAATGAAATATTCATGATTATAATAGATTGATGAACAACAACTACCATATTTATTGTTATTATATGTTTGCCATGGAGAAAATCAGACTGACAAAAGTTCATGAATTTAAAACGGACGAAATAAGGGAAGTTTTTTTTAACTTCCGAGTAGGTCCATCAAAGTCTCCAAGTTTGTACTTTTATAAAGTTAAATGCGTCATATTGACGCCGGCATTTACAAAAAACGCCGGTTACTGTAACGATCAATGGGATTGCGGTTAGTAATGAGTAACCATTACTAACCGTATCTAACTGTATCTATTTGATACAATCAAACTATATCGGGAACGCCTGAAAGACGGTACTCCTCCACTCCAAACATGTGACTGTATCAAATAGACCACTCTAACAGCAGTAAAAAGAACTGTATCAATTGAGTATTTAAACCTTCACTTTTGCAGTCGCAGGACTTGAGATCGTTTTAACCAACCAGTCACCTTAGTACACGGGATCGTTTTCACCCACCGGTCATTGCAGCACACGGGATCGTTTTTACCCACTGGTCATCGCAGCACACGGGATCGTTTTCACCCATCGGTCATCGAGGTACACGAGATCATTTTCACCCACCGGTTATCGCAGTACACGGGATCATTTTTACCCACCCATGGGGGCAAACTATCTCTTACAGTAGTAGAGTAAACTGCGCTGTGCCCAGTGAGGGGATGTGGCTAGTATAGCAATGAGTAGTCACCCTCACACTGAAGCTAGCTACTCGTTGATATACTAACAGCATACGATCACTGCTTATAGTACAGTTTTCCTAATTAATCATTGTCGTCCTTTATATTCCTTTCTCTCTCTCTCTCTCTCTCTCTCTCTCTCTCTCTCTCTCTCTCCTTCTCTCTTTATTTCTCGTTCTATTAACTTGAGTTTTCTTGTATCGGTTTGGAATTCCCATTTTCCTTTTTAAAGGTTTACTAAACCAAATTTAAAGACAAAAAAATACAACTAAGCGTTTTGTCGTGAACTGCTCTTTGTGTACAGCGATTTTAGGAAACCGAAAGGTTACAAATTCTTGTGACAATTTAAAGAGTCGATTCTTAAGATTTATCTGCCACGTATATTATTTTTATGATCATTCGTGGGTGTGGCCAAGAAAGGGACATAAATATTTAGGATGAGGGTTTACATTCGAATGCTTGCACCAATTTAGACCTCACAACGAGGCTCGGTTGCTGGGGCAGGTCTCGAACTATACTTATAATGGCTGCTTCCCTCATTGAACATTTATCTTGTTTCTTCACTTCACACTACAAGAAACATACTAAAATGGCTGCTACCCGCATTGAGCATTTCTTTTGTCTCTCCACTTCACACCACAAGCCAAATACTATTAGGGATGCTTCCCGCCATTGAGCAATTCTCCTGTCTCTTCGCTTCATCCCACAAGGGACATGCTATAATGGCTGCTTTCACCATCGAGCAATTCTCTTGTCTCTTCACTTCACACCACAAGGAACATACCATAATCGCTGCTTCCCCCATTTAGCAATTCTGTTGTCTCTTTACTTCACACCACAAGGGACATGCTATAATGGCTGCTTCCACCATCGAGCAATTCTCCTGTCTCTTTACTTCACACCACAAGGGACATACCATAATGGCTGCTCTCCCCATTGAGCAATTCTCCTGTCTCTTCAATTCAGACCACAGATGACATACCATAATCGCTGCTTCCCCCATTTAGCAATTCTCCTGTCTCTTTACTTCACACCACAAGGGACATGCTATAATGGCTGCTTCCACCATCGAGCAATTCTCCTGTCTTTTTGCTTCACACCACTAGGGACATACCATAATGGCTGCTCTCCCCATTGAGCAATTCTCCTGTCTCTTCACTTCAGACCACAGATGACGTACCATAATCGCTGCTTCCCCCATTAAGCAATTCTCCTGTCTCTTTACTTCACACCACAAGGGACATGCTATAATGGCTGCTTCCACCATCGAGCAATTCTGTTGTCTCTTTACTTCACACCACAAGGAACATACCATAATGGCTGCTCTCCCCATTGAGCAATTCTCCTGTCTCTTCACTTCAGACCACAGATGACATACCATAATCGCTGCTTCCCCTATTTAGCAATTCTCCTGTCTCTTTACTTCACGCCACAAGGGACATGCTATAATGGCTGCTTTCACCATCGAGCAATTCTGTTGTCTCTTTACTTCACACCACAAGGGACATACCATAATGGCTGCTCTCCCCATTGAGCAATTCTCCTGTCTCTTCACTCCAGACCACAGATGACATACCATAATCGCTGCTTCCCCCATTTAGCAATTCTCCTGTCTCTTTACTTCACACCACAAGGGACATGCTATAATGGCTGCTTCCACCATCGAGCAATTCTGTTGTCTCTTTACTTCACACCACAAGGAACATACCATAATGGCTGCTCTCCCCATTGAGCAATTCTCCTGTCTCTTCACTTCAGACCACAGGTGACATACCATAATCGCTGCTTCCCCCATTTAGCAATTCTCCTGTCTCTTTACTTCACACCACAAGGGACATGCTATAATGGCTGCTTCCACCATCGAGCAATTCTGTTGTCTCTTTACTTCACACCACAAGGAACATACCATAATGGCTGCTCTCCCCATTGAGCAATTCTCCTGTCTCTTCACTTCAGACCACAGATGACATACCATAATCGCTGCTTCCCCCATTTAGCAATTCTCCTGTCTCTTTACTTCACACCACAAGGGACATGCTATAATGGCTGCTTCCACCATCGAGCAATTCTCCTGTCTCTTTACTTCACACCACAAGGAACATACCATAATGGCTGCTCTCCTTATTGAGCAATTCTCCTGACATGCTATAAAGGCTGCTCCCACCATTGATAAATTCTTCTCTTGTCTCTTCACTTCACACTACAAGGGACATACCATAATCGCTGCTTCCCCCATTTAGCAATTCTGTTGTCTCTTCACTTCACACCACAAGGGACATGCTATAATGGCTGCTTACACCATCGAGCAATTCTGTTGTCTCTTTACTTCCCACCACAAGGAACATACCATAATGGCTGCTCTCCCCATTGAGCAATTCTGTTGTCTCTTCACTTCACACCACAAGGGACATACCATAATCGCTGCTTCCCCCATTTAGCAATTCTCCTGTCTCTTTACTTCACACCACAAGGGACATGCTATAATGGCTGCTTCCACCATCGAGCAATTCTGTTGTCTCTTTACTTCACACCACAAGGAACATACCATAATGGCTGCTCTCCCCATTGAGCAATTCTCCTGTCTCTTCACTTCAGACCACAGATGACATACCATAATCGCTGCTTCCCCCATTTAGCAATTCTCCTGTCTCTTTACTTCACACCACAAGGGACATGCTATAATGGCTGCTTTCACCTTTGAGCAATTCTGTTGTCTCTTTACTTCACACCACAAGGGACATACCATAATGGCTGCTCTTCCCATTGAGCAATTCTCCTGTCTCTTCACTTCAGACCACAGATGACATACCATAATCGCTGCTTCCCCCATTTAGCAATTCTCCTGTCTCTTTACTTCACACCACAAGGGACATGCTATAATGGCTGCTTCCACCATCGAGCAATTCTCCTGTCTCTTTACTTCACACCACAAGGAACATACCATAATGGCTGCTCTCCTCATTGAGCAATTCTCCTGACATGCTATAAAGGCTGCTCCCACCATTGATAAATTCTTCTCTTGTCTCTTCACTTCACACTACAAGGGACATACCATAATCGCTGCTTCCCCCATTTAGCAATTCTGTTGTCTCTTCACTTCACACCACAAGGGACATGCTATAATGGCTGCTTCCACCATCGAGAAATTCTCTCGTTTCTTCACTTTGCACCACAAGGGACATACCATAATTGCTTCTTCCCCCATTGAGCAATTCTTTTGTCTCTTCACTTCACACTACAAGGGACATACTATAATGGCCGCTTCTCCCATTGAGCATTTCTCTTGTCTCTTCACTTCACATCACAAGCTACATACTATAATGTCCGCTCTTTCCCATTGAGCAATTCTCCTGTATCTTCACTTCATCCCACAAAGGACATGCTATAATGACTGCTCCCCCCTTTGAGCAATTCTCTTGTCTCTTCACTTCACACAACAAGGGACATGCTATAATGGCTGCTTCCCCCATTGAGCATTTCTCTAGATTCATCACTTAACACCACAAAGGATGTGTTTTTATTGTGTACGGGGGCACGTTTGTGAGTGAGAGTTACGTCCTCCCTGTGCACTATCCGCTCACGTACTTGTATTATGTTGCATTCGCGCATTTTTACATCCTCTACTTTCGCCCTTATTTCACGAATCTCATTTAAAATAAATAATTGAGATGTCCTAGTTTTTTTATTATGTAGTTAGTTAGTTTGTCGACGCCAATCATTCCTTCATCCAGGAGGATCCCCGACCGGCTAATGAAATAGACATAAAGGTCAGTATGACAATCGCTGGTAAGCCAGAGGGCACAAAGGTGCCCGTCCTCTTTGGAGAGATGTGCTAGGAAGCATTATGTTTTGATTCCAAACAGCGCTCAGGTGGAAGCCTTCGTCACGTGGATATAGATACGTGGATATAGGTACGTGGATAGGATATAGATACCCATCAGCAGGATTCCTTGAAATAAAGAGTGTGTGTTGTGTTGTGGAGCAGGGAGAGGAAAGAAAGCAGTGTTTTAATTGTCTATGTATGTGATAAGTGTAAGATCTACCCACCCGAATACAGGGGTGAGCACATCGCGTCCACCAAATGGTAGCCAGATCTCTCCGTGCACTGATGTTTGTGTCGGCTTATGCCGGGATTCGGGATCGAACCCGGTACCGCGACGCTGGAAGACCAACGCCTCTACCACCAATCACTTTCCCCCAAATTAGGCCAGCGCACATCAACGCCACTTACGCAATTTGGCGGCGGCGTTTCTGAACATCAAAGATTTCAATGGCCCCGAGTTCAAGCTCGAGGCAGGGGTGCCACAAGGCAGGTATATAAGTCCCCTGCTCTACAATATATACACCATCGACCTTCCCCAACCTCTGATTAAAAGTTCGTTGTACGTCCAATTTGCGGACGATATAACGATGATCTTACGACACCTTATCGGAATGTGAATTACATGGCACAGAGTACGGCGGTAGAAATCGAGAGAAGATGGATGTCAGGGAATGGTTACCCCCCCCCCCCCCGTTCACACTTGGTGCAGTCACAAGGCGGTTACCACAAAGACATCCGTCGAAGGCATCGGCGGGTCAGTGCTTAACCGCAGTTTGGCACAACTCAGTGCCATGAAAGACCCTAAAGGTCAAAATGTAAGATCTCCCCCAGGAGAGTGAGATCCAGTTTCACGTCAAATTAGAAATTGGAGACGTGTTTCGCCCAATCTCGAAGGCTAACGAGGAGCCGATGTTTGACTTCGTGTGAAAAACCGTTTGGAAAAAGAGCTCTCCTGGGGCCGTCCTCAAGCCCCTCTCCCCCTGACCACTCCCCCCAGTGGGTTGACGAGGTATAAATGAGGAACTCTGAGGAAAATCGTGGTAGTATACGTCAGTCTCTAGGTGACGAAGTCTTCGGATCCACAACCGAGCTACCGAGACTGGAGAGGTAGTGTACTTGGCTCGCCAGACCAAGGATTACACTGCAAGAGAGGCAGGGCTACCTACCTTAAGGGGCTAAGAAGAAGCTCATTCTCGAGCTAAGTCCCTGGTTATCAAACTAAACGATAAGTTAACTTTGGTAAGTTCAACTTACTCTCGCCAGAGAGACTCCTCATATCCTGGTGCACCTTAAACACCAGGGGTATTCCTCGTCCTTGAGAAATTAAGAAAAGAAGGTGGTAGTATACGTCAGTCTCTAGGTGACGAAGTCCTCGGATCCACAACCGAGCTACCGAGACTGAAGAGGTAGTGTACTTGGCTCGCCAGACCAAGAAGTACCCTGCAAGAGAGGCAGGGCTACCTACCTTAAGAGGCTAAGAAGAAGCTCATCCTCGAGTTAATTCCCTGGTTATCAAACCAAACGATAAGTTAACTTTGGTAAGTTCAACTTACTCTCGCTAGAGAGACTCCTCATATCCTGGTGTACCTTAAACACCAGGGGTATTCCTCGTCCTTGAGGAATTAAGAAGAAGAAGGAAAAGGCTCCCCCTCGAGCCCGTTATTCGGTGGCCACACCGAACTCTTAAGTTAACTTGGTAAGGAACCAAGTTCAAATTATTCTCGCCAGAGAAATCCCCCTCCGTTATCCTCGCCCGTGAAGAAGACCCTCCCCGAGTTCAGTCCTCGTCCATAAGGAAATAAGTAACGAAGGAGAAAAGCTCCTCTTCGAGCTCGTTACTCGGTGATCACACCGCACTCCAAGTTAACTTGATTTAAGAAACAGGTTCGACTCGCTCTCGCCAGAGAGACCACGACTGCCTAGGTGTTGCATAAAGCACCGTATTGGTCCTCGTCCTTGAAGACCCTTCCCCCCCCCGGAAGAACGTGAGGACCCCCCAGCTGCCACCCTCGCCAAAACAACCGTAGAATTTCGCCCATCTACAACTGGACACACGGCACGCGTCGTGAGTCAATAACATTTCTGAGGCCCTTTAAACTCCACATGAGTCCATAAGCCTAATTCTTATATTATTGTTGTGTGTAGAGAAAACGTTAACTTAATTTTGTGGGTCAACTAATTTAATTAATTCTTGTTTAGGATAATATTCAGAGTATTGCTGTAGTTAATGTATAAGGGTTATGTATCCAATTGATAAAGATAAAATATAAGTTTATTTTGTGAATTAGTGGGCGTTTCTTTTATATCCTTACGTGTTTGGTAACGGTTCTGTTCTTTAAGATATTCTTATAATATCAATATATATTAGACACACTTAGCACTCTTAGAGATAGAACAAAAAGGGGGGGAATTCTACGACAATGGAAGATATCTATCTTTGCCCAAAAGTTCCGTGTAATTTTACTATTCCGACGGACCCTCGCAGACATCTGTGTTGGGGGTGCACGAATTCCATACCGCACGGTGGGCACGGTTCTGGGACTCCGTATTACGACTCGTGGATATGGGAGTCATGTAGCTAAAACTACATCGAATGCACGGAGGAACATGGTGGAACTTTTCAAGTTCAGAAACCTGAGTACCTCCAACAAACTTAAGATCTATAATGCATGCATTCGATTAAAACTCCTGTATCCGCCGGTCCCTATAAACACGATTCCCAAGACCCAAGTCCTTAAACTGCAAAAGGTCCAAAATAAACAAAATAATAAAAAAATTCAAAATCTGGGTGTAAACAACCCAGGTAAGAAGAAACAAAGTCTTTACAAAAAGCAGTAGAGAGCAAAAATTCCGTAGCTACAAAGGCTTGAATGCCTTATATATATATATATAACATAAATTATATATCAAAACGCAAAGAAAGCCAGATATGTCCTATCACCAGGGACCTGTCTTTCATCCTACTTTTCATTTTCGCTTTTCTATAAATTTCCCTATTTTCCCCTACTAAAAACCCTCTACTACTATATTTCCCACTCTCTATGTCCAATGTCCAGTACGAAACTTTAGGGGATGCGGCTTACCAAGCCAGCGGCCCATATCTAAGCTTAGTCCTCATCTCACTCTTTCACTCAATCATTCAATCGTCCCTTGTTAATAAACCCATTTCCGTCACAACTTTATTTTCAATTGCATTTTATTAAGAGAGAGAAAAAAAAGGAGATTTTACCACTCATCAAGGGCAGATTCAAGCAGAAAAAAAGGAGGGTCAGGCAAAATCCCCATCCCCTCGTCTGGCGCGTGACGTATGAGGAGACTAAATGTAGTTAGGGGCCGCTTTCCTGCGGAGCTGCTCCCCTGAAGGTTTAATCCTAGGAGCAATGCGGTATTTGGGTGGGGGGGTCGCGGACCCTGTTCAGGTATGCCAATAGGGGCATTAATATTGGAATCCTTGTGGAAAAGCGATGCCTAATAGCGATGGAAAAATGGAAATATATAAATCAAGAAATGCCGAGTTGTATGTAGTGCTATGGCCAATTCTTGACCCTCCCCCCGCCATGTATGCGAGACTGTTTGAGTGTAAAAAGGAGTAAACAGAAGATTTGCAAAAGTAAACTTTGGTCAGCAGAAAGGAATGCTGTTGACACAGCCATAATTTATCTAAAAAAAAAAAAATTGCTTACTTTTAAATTCCAGTGTTTGCCTTTCAGTATTAACTAAAGGGTGAAGCAAAGGTCTCAGCTCTTTACGTGTTGTTATTCTTTTTAATCTGTCTAGAGAATTGGAGTTCCCACTGAGTTTTGTGTTATAAGTACCACAGCTGTCTTAACTGTTGCTCTTCTTTCTGCCTAATGATATTTTCCCTTTATCTGTCTCCTTTTTTTACCCAGTCAATATATGCAAATACCCTCGCCGATTTTAAGTATGTGTGTGGAATATGTAGTAAACTGCTGGATAGTATTGGCAATAGGGAATGTGTTAGGGTGAAAAGGGGGCGGAAGTGAATATTTGATGCAGAGTGAATATTTGATACAGTGTGTTTCAAGTAAATCGATACAAAGTTGAAAGTGTGCCTAAGGACTAATGATAACCACACTAATGTAAGTTACTTGACCTTAGACACGCTTAGTAAGAGTATAGCTTTTATGCTGTTTCTTCTGAGAATGCTAGGTGAAATCGTTAAACGGTACGCCATACTCGCGGGCCTCCGTGCCGGGAGAAGCGTGAAGGAGATTGTGAATTTGTTTAACTATCCGAGGAACCTCGTTTACAAAGTGAAACGGCAGTATAGCGAAGTTGAGAATAAGGAAGAAGAGCCTATGGTCATGTACAACAAATTTTCCCCTCTTGGATCTATCAGGGTGTGGTCAGCAACGAAGTCCACTTTATGTTTTCTAACATCCTTCCCCAGGACCTCATGGTCAATGCAGCCGTTTTTATTGAGATGCTGGAGACTGTAGTCAACCCTGGGTGGACCAAGTAGCCACGGGAAGAACTTAGGTTTTCCAACAAGACTCTGCTCCCGTACATAAAGCAAGAAAGTCACAGGTGTGGTTGTTCAACAACGTCTCGCACCATTCGCCTCCAGACTTGTGGCCAGCTAGCTCTCCCAAATGCAATTCACTAGATCATTTCGTGTAAGGCGTTATTGAAAATTGTGTTAAGGCTATTCATAACACTTTAGAATATCTAAGGGCCACCGTTGTGGAGGTAATGTCATCTATTGACAAGTACCCCATAACCAAGGCATGTAACTAGTTCAAATTCCACTTGAAGAATGTCATGAACGCAGATGGTGGCCATTTCGAATGATTTCGCAATTATATATATATCGCTCTATTTGTGTGGAACTTCTCACGAGAATATATTATTTCGTTTGGTACACAACTTGTTTTCTTTTCCCGTCAACAATTTGCATAGATTTACCTGAAACCCAGAGGTGGGCAGTATTTAAATACATTTATGTATTTAAAATTGTATTTGTAAATACATTTGAAATAATGTATTTAAATACTTTTAAAAGTATTTAAATACAATGTATTTAAATACCTTTTGAAAATACTTTACTGATAATAGGTTTATATTGCTGTTAAGAACGTGTAATGCATGTTTTAGCTTGTCGCAACTTGTATGACACAAACAGTTAACTGCGTGAGCCGGTGAGGGAAGATTGCTTGCATCAGTTCAAATTCAGTTAACAGATGGTCACAGTTGTGTTCGGTCGTATATTGAGAGCGCTCAACTACTGCATGGCAACTTCAGCTTCTTCGAAAGTGTGAAATGGAGAGATTAGACAATAATAAAGACGAGGAAGATAAAGAATCACATAATTATACTCTTCCTTTACTAGATGGTAATTTTTTTAGAGTGAAATCTTCCGACGGAAAAAAGTGAAGTGTGTATGTATATCATGCAATGGCGAAATCTCTGCGGCGAGCAATGCTACTTCCAATCTACGCATTCATTCGAAGGTAAGAATTTATTAAAGTTAATTATATGATACTTAATTGAATTGACAAAATGGCAAAATTGTTAGTAGCTAACGATAATGTTAAGTAGCGTAGGTTTACTATGCGCGAACCTACCTGCTTCCTTTTGCGACACCTTTATTTATAGTATGTGCTGATTGAATTTAACGTGAATTATGGCAACGTGAAACAAATGTCCTTCAATTATCTGATCACGTGCATTTATCAACAGAGAAAGCACCCTGCTTTGGTGCAAAAAGCGGATAACTACGTGACAGCTTAAAGAAAAGATTCAAATAGAAAATGTTTAGTATTAGACGATGCTCCTTCATGCAGCAGGGTTAAAGTAAAGACATTACCGGAGTGTTTTCAGTGAATACTAAGAAGGTCAAACAATCTGTTGTTGATAAGCTGATTTCAGATTTTATCATACAAGGTGTGCATCACATATCAACCATGGAGCGACCAGCTTTTGTGAGATTAATTAAAGGTGAGTTCTGAGTTACAAATATTGTTTACAATTATAGTATTAGTAGTACAGGCTAAGCTCTTATAACGACCGAATAATAAAGCGTTCGGATCATTGGTCACTACGTAGGCTATATAACGAAGTTAAAAAAGGAAGACATATACAAACACCAGAGGTTAATATATGTTATAGAAGAAGAGAATGTAGCAAGAGCTCTACTGAAGAATAAACTAGACAGCACCTCTTACTTATGTCTTACTGCAGATATTTGGTCAACTCGTCACCGTAGTTTTTTGGGCGTTGTAGTTCATTGGGTATGTCAAGATTTTGCTCTTTATGAAATATGAAATTGAAAATGTCTTTACACTTAGGGAGTTATCAGCTCTTGGCTGAAAGCAAACCTATTTGTTGGTGGAATTTATCTCGATTATATTACTATGTAAAATTTATGGAAACATTTATGAGACAAACATTAGACTGTTATTTTATTTTTTTCAGCTTGAAGAAGCTGCTCTTATCCGTCACAGTGGAGTACTGGCATGCTGTCGCTTCAAAGGAGTACATAACTACATCAATATTGCTGAACATATGGAGAATATCATCAATGAATACGATATACCCCTGCAGAAATTCACGAGCACCTTCACTGATAACGAATCTAATTGTGTTAAAGCGTTTAAGGATTTGCAGTAACTGCTGCAAATGTGTCCACAGATTCAGAAGATGGAATCCAGGTAGGTGAAGAAGATCACGGTGAGCACGAGCTGGAGTATAGTTTCTCAATGAAAAGTGCCTTAGATCAGGAAGAAGACCTTTCGTCTGACCCCTGCAGCTTCAGCTTACCTAAGCATGTGCGCTGTGCTTTACACACAGTCAGTCTCGTCGCCACAACTGATGCAAAACAGGCACTGAAAATATCTTCTTTTGCAAATATCAATCATGCTGCGTTGGGGAAATGCTCAGCATTATGGAACAAAAGCGGTCATCCAAAATCAGTAGAGATTATCAAAACTGTTATCAACTGCTCATTAAAGGTGCCTTGCATTACAAAGTGAAACTCTCTGTTCGGTGCATTGTCATTACTTTGAAAACACAAGGACAAATTACATCAACTCATGATGTCCTTTGAACTTCCAGTGTTCAGAAGTCACGAAATTGAATTTCTTGGGGAGCATGTCTCAGTTTTGGCTCCTATTGCAGTGGCAATTGATCGCCTATAGGGGGAACAAATCTGTTTTTTATGAAGAATTGCTCCCTGCCTTGCTAACTGTGGAGAAAAAGCTGAATAACATTCAGTCACGTTCTCTAAAGTTTGCCAACCTCTTCTAAGTGCAGTCACTAAAGGCTTTGGAAAGTGTTACCAATTTTATTTGACCTTGGCAAATGAAGCCAGCGTTACAGATATCATTAGTGCATCCACAAGCCATCCATTCTTCAAACTCCGCTGGTTAGATATCAGTATTTCATGGGACAGTTCAAGCTACCAAGACTCTGTTAAAAATATTATGATTCAAGTGATTGAGTATTTAGCAGAGGGACCCGAAGCGGAATCATCCAGTAATGTATCGGACAGTGACGATTATTTTGGATTTACAAAACCCACTCAAACACGATCAAACGCAGATTTAGAATGTTCAGTTACCTTCAGGATTCAAATAAAACACTTCAAAGTTTAGATAAATATCCAAACATAAAAGTTATTTATTAAATACAACACCACCCTTCCGTCGTCTGCTCCTGTGGAACGGCTCTTCTCTTTAGGAGGATTGACCTTATCTCCAAAACGGAGTGCTTTATCTGAAGAAACATTTCAGCAACTGACATTACTTAAATGTAATGCTGATAAAAATAGCTAATTGAAATTCTATTCTATTGAACTTTCGATCTTTTTTGTAGTACCTAAGTCCGATTGTCATCAAATCTTACATTAGTAATTATAATCTACAATTTCACTTTGATGGATATTTTTTTGTTGTGGTCCTTATCGATTGTCATTATATATCATGTATTTGAAATGTATTTAAAAATGTATCCAAATACATTTAATGTATTTAATATTTAAATACCAAATACATTTTCAAAATGTATTTAGTATCTAAATATATTTTTTTCATGTATTTAATGTTTAGTATTTAGTATCTAAATACATTTTTCTTATGTATTTAATATTTAGTATTTAAATACTAAATACATTTTCATAATGTATTTATTATCTAGATACATTTTGCTTATGTATTTAATATTTAGTATTTAAATATTTTAAATATATTTAGTGCCCACCTTTGCTGAAACCCAATGCGGATGCTTGATTGAGGCAGGCCGACAGTGAGAAGCATTTGGAACCGTTGTTTGAAGCGTTTAGACAAGACGTATGTAAGGAAGAGGAAGAAAGTAAATGCCAAAAAAAAAGGAGTAAAGTGATGGTGTTTTAGAGTTAAGATGAGGTGGGCTGTGTTATTTTAGACTCTGGTGTAAGTCTTGAGCAAGTGATGTTTTAACGAGTTAACAAATATCGTAAGTAATAATTGTAGTGTGGATGAAGCAACCTGCGATAATAAGTTTATGGTAGCAAAGTGTCAGCAGTAATCAATGCACTAGTGAATGTTAAGGATTTAAGTGTGAAATTGTCCAATAGAGTTGCATTAATGTATTCTGTTTCAAATTTTAGCGTATGATTGTAAGGCTCTGGAGTGAAAGGAAAGAGGAAAGACTGAGGAAGAGAGCAGTGCAAATGGAGAATATGAGGCCATTTTGGACCCGAGGATAAATAACACCAGGGAGCGAATGGGTAGAGTTATGACAAGTGTGAAGAAAGATGCAATTGTGAATGTTTTGATGTGATTCAGACAAGTAAGAATTATGGAGAAGAATTGACTTGTGAATCATATGGAAGTAATTATTCTAAGGGGTTGGAAGAGCATGCAAAGCAAAGAGGGATTTTGTAAGTGAATGTTTAAGAGAAATTGGACTGACAGAGTGACGAGTGAATTATATTGTGTATGGAAGGGGATTTGCGAGTGGCGCTTGCGTGGAAGAATCCTGACGGAGCGAGAGGATGCAGTACATAACACCCTTACACTATAAGATGGAACATTTAGTGTGTAAAAGAAAGATGAATTGCGCTACGGAAGGTGGAGAGGTGGAAGAGTACTTTTTGTAGCGATGATGCACGAAACCTCACTTTCATGGGGAGAATGGCAAAGGTGAATTTATGTTCATTATCGAAAACTATGGAATATGAATAGAGAAGTGGTGTGATTGTAAAGCAAGAACTTAGTGTAGTAACTCAGTTTTCAGTACTTCCAATCTTCCATTGATACTGGGTCTTTGTCCTCGATCAACACACATAGTTTTGGAGTATTTAGTCGCGTGCGACTCTATAAGTTACTATGTCGGTCCGTAGGTAGGTCGATCGGTCGGACGGTAACCGCTTTATTTTTCAATTACTGTGTTTAGCAATAATATCGTAACTATTCGGTCAATTCTAACGCAATTTGAAATTCTTATGTTGTTTTACATATAATTGCCAAGGTCATCTTAAGGTTAGTCCGGGAATTATTGAAAGTTTTGAAGGTCGTAATGTCATAGGGTCATAAGTCAGCATAATCGAGAGCACGCGACTTAGGTCTGTTAACCTTGTATATATATTTACTAAAGTCTCAAACGGGAAGCCTTTGAATATATACGAATATAGAATTATGTCACTTGATATATTAATTACTGGTTGTCTTAATTAGAGTATTCATAATATCTCAAGAGAGAATTCATCTTCGCAGTGAAATGTCCTCAGATGAATATCAGATTATGAATACGGCTCATAAAAACCCAACCCAAGACTTGAGTTATTGAACAGATCTGAGTTGCAACTATTCACCCTATAACTTTAACTTTGCCTAATATTATTTTATATAAAATTTACCCCAAACCTCTTCGCTATGAGTACAATTGTTTAATTTTAATAACTCGTGAATTTCAGCTTCGAGTTTGGACACCTGCAAGGTATCGTAATAGAGCAAACAGTGAAGGAAGGGGAGCTTACCCTAAAGAGTCTCCAAGACCAAGTCTTTCCCTGACGTTCACCCAGTCTTCATGGTAGACGTCGTGAAGTTCCCTTGTACAGCGACAGCTCTGGCAGGTCTTTCTGAAATTCCAAAAATTAAGATTTAGAGGAAGAAAGACCATTTTAAAACGAATACCGAGGATATAATGGAGCTCGTCAAATCTGAAGTGAAAATACCCATTTGGGAAATAGATTTCCTAGATACAATCTTTGGGGGGTTATAAGTCTGACTTAAATACATTATCTGGTGTTAAATCATAGCAAAGTAGAAATTAACATGTTTTCTTCTCAATCAAAAAGAAGTTAAAGCATTACAGTAAGTATTCGTCCTTGTGACTTTAATTTCATTGTTTTTTCTTGGCCCAAAATAAGACCCAGAGAATGCTTAGGATGAACTTTTCGCCAGCGGCAAAAAATAATAAGAATAAAAGAGGGGTAAAGGATTTAGTGGTTACATATGGTGTAGAAGAATTTGTGGCTTAGAGTGTCAGAACAGGAGTGAAGGGAAACACTTGAATAAACAAAGAAGCCGAGAGCACTCAGGTGTCTTTGCAAAGAAGCCGAGAGTACTCAAGTGTCTTTGCAAAGAAGCCAACCGGTAGGGTTTCAAGCTATCACCTACATTCAGGTTTGATGCTTTTATTCTCCGTATACTAAGGCGGCTTTTATAAAATCACTCGAATACACATGCATAGCAAAACAATAAGAACAAATAACCCTCAAAACGAACGCAAAATATAAACACTCTCCTAAGTCCGACAGTGAGTGCACTTCAGATAATGACCACTCGACTTAATTTACAAGTTATCGGCTGACAACAAAGAAATTAGGAATAAACACACGATCAAATGCACACGCGGAATCATTGGACACTAAGACTGTATACTGATTACTGGGTTGAGGCTCAAATAATGCACCTAAATTTAAATATGATTACACACATAAGTTTTACCGTTATTAATTATTTTACTTTTCCCAAATGATTAGTATAATACTATGGAAGTTTTATTAACTTTCATACAATATTTGATATAGAATTTTATAAATAAGGTATGGTGAGAAAGAAAGGTTTGACCACTTTTAACTCCACCAACAGATTTCCCTCGTTACTGGAAATCAATTTTGTTGATAACTCACAGAGTTATAATGATAAACATATGATTCTTAGTACTAGAATTGCAGCCTGGTAATTGAGATGTCCGATTAATTTTCACTAATGAAGATTACTCCATTTATTTGTAAGTAAACCTGTGCAAAATTAGAGTTACTAGCTTCTTTGAACGTCGATCTTTTGGGGCACGTTATTTTCGCTATACCACATTACTTAGGAAATTGTAAAAAAGAACATTGCATGAAACTTATGAAAGAAGAAATACAATTTAGCGCTAGAGGGTACAAATTTGTACTCTTGAGAGCATTTTTTTGTCTACGAATTGGCTTTGTATGGTTTGAAAGCACCATTCCAACTCTTGTAATCCAATCTTTTGTTGTCTTCTGTCATCTCTGACCTTTCTACTTATTTATATTTATTTGCTTATTTTTATTCATCCTTCGTTGCAGAAATTATTCTTTTGGTGCCTGAACATGCTTTCCATAGATTAACCAAGATTCCTTTCCATTATCAGTAAAAATAATAATCTAGGTGACGATCGACTAAATACGTGCAACTTAATAAAGTTCTTTTACATTCTCTTCATACATTTTACTACCAATATGCAGGTCAATATATTGTAATTTACACAATGTTAGAGACAAAAAACTCTTAAACAAAGATATCGAAAATTTATTAGACAGGTTTGAGTGTTTCTTCCTTTTTTGTATCATTTCAAGCTGATTTTCTGGATAAAATATCTCAAAAAAAATTTGCATTTTAGCTCGTTTGAAATAGATTGTTTTCTCTTGCCATCATCTTTTTGAGGTAAATGAACACTCGAGTCAGGAACTTAAAGAGTTTGGAAATGAAGTGGTAAAATTAAGGAACGTAAAAAGCTATGGGGGTAACATCCCCAGTAACTTGAGGCTTTAGGGCTTATGGGGGGGGGACAACATTCTGAACTTGGTTCCTGCCCCACATCGACTAAAGAACAAATATAAGACAAAAAAAAAGCTGAAAGAGATACAGGCGTAGTAAAGAAAAAAAATGCAAACTGGAAAAGATGGAATTGGCAACTGTCGTTACACATCGAAGCCTACAGGAACAAATTTAAGCATATACCAGATATTTCTAGCGACTGGGTGGAGTGAAAAAAAAGCGGGGAACCTCAAGGCTTTGATTAAATCAAGTATTTTTTAGACTTAGGATGCACTTAACGGCACGCGGAGTCGGCGGTTCATCTCTCCTCAATGTTTTGATGACTTCTTTATTTTGCATTGAACCCTCTCTTCTACTTTAGATCCTACAAAGGAGCAAGATAAGCCAACCTCGCAAGCCGGGTGCGTGCGAGCTAAGCAACAGCGAGAATTCACGGACAATTAATCGAGTTAATTAAGTCGAATTCTCGTCAGAAATTCGAGAAATCGGGATGCAAAACCTAAAATTTGCTTCTAATTTCGATTACGTGTCATGGATTACAAATGGATCGACGATAAAACGAATATTGAACAAAATAATATTTCATGAGATATTGGTATACTCGGTTGTTCGCTACCGCTGTTATTGGACGAGAAGAAATGCCTACAAATAACCGAAGAAAATATGGCTAAAACCCAGCATATTATTATTATCATTATTATTATTATATTATTATCATTATTATTATTATTGCACAGGGAGATATACTTTGATTGCAAAAGGTAGGTAGGTCTGGGCGAGTTTCCTTGATAAGTTTCAACCAGGCCACATGGATTAGATAGACAAATAATGACAGGAATTGGACCTAACTTCCCTACATACATCACAGAAAGATCAGGTACAAAACCGGACATAGTACTCACAAGCACTAAGTTGCCATTTAATTGCTTCATTGAACCGGGCCCTCCCGTCCCCAGCGACCACCAGGCTATCCTTATAAAAATCTCCACTGCCCCTATTCAAGTCCCTATCCCAGAACGCAAGAGCTACGCTCGCGCCAACTGGGATACGTATAAACAACTCCTAGAAAGCTACATTTCCGACCCCTTAATTGATGCAAATTTAGAAGAAATCGACGAGGAGTTGGAAAAAATCACCAATCAATTAATAAATGCCGATAAGGAAGCCATACCCCGATTAAAATATAAAACACTCCCGGCCCCTACTTAGACCCCTAGAATGAGATTTCTCACGAGGGAATACGGGTAAGGGATCGATGAAGTGAACCTCACCGGCCCCAACATTACTAGACACAGACGAGCACGACAAATACGCGACGAACTAATGACACTTATTAGAGAACAGCAGAATGTACTTTGGGGACAATTTAATAGGCAAAATGGACTTAGAAAGCGACTCGCGTACATTCTGTCAGACTGTAAAAAGGCTATAAGGAGGACAAACACAGACGTCAATAAAAATACCACGAGACAACACGGAAATTACTGAGACAGAAAAAATCGAGGAAGAATTAAGAATCTTTTGGGCATCTATTTTTAAAATATCCCCGGAGGAGAATGACAACTTCGATTTAGACTTCGAAGAAAGAATCATTGACGAACTAAACGACCAGATCCACAGAACCTATCCTCAACATTACGTGACGCAAGAAAGGAATATGGAGGGATACGGCGGTAAAATTACTGTCGAGGAACTCTCGAAAACTTTAAAATCCTTTCGTCAACGGGCACCAGGGCGTACAGGACTGAAAAGGAAAATATTATTCGAGCCCCGCCTAACATCCTTTTGGGGCTCATGAATATCATGAATACGTGCCTGAACGTGGGTTACTTCCCTGACCACTGGAAGGTAGCAAAAATGATATTCATTCCCAAACCCGGTAAGCCACCGGGCAGTCCAACTAACTTCAGGCCTTTATCTTTCTTAGAATTTTCAGGGAAAGTCTTCGAGAAGATATTGGCTAACAGGGTGAGTACGTTCCTCGAAGAAAACAATTTGCATAACCACCAACAGTATGGCTTCCGGAGGAAGCGAGGAACGCACACGGCGCTAGCCGTGATCACCGAAAAGTTAGCAAAAACAAAAGCTGAACAAAGCCACGCAAATTTGGTGCTCCGAGACGTCAAAAAGGCATTTCACAAAGTATGGAGAAGAGATCTACATACAATACAAGATCTTACACCTGGGCCTTGACCCCATACTTGAAAGGATACTTTGCGATTACGTGATGGAGAGGAGAGCTTATGTGCACGTAAAAGACTTCAATGGCCCTGAGTTCGAACTCGAGGCTGGGGTGCTACAAGGCGGGTGTATAAGTTCCCTGCTCTATAATATATACACAAATGACCTTCCTTAACCTCTAACAGAAGGCTTGTCATACGTTCAATTTGCGGACAACGTATCAATGATCTGCACGACACCTTATTGGAATGTGAATTATATGGCACAGAGTACGGCGGTAGAAATCGAAAACATCAACTCTTTCGAGAGGAGATGGAAGATATCTACCAATACCCAAACGTTCCAGATAATCCCACTTTTCCGACGAACCCTCGCAGACATCCGTGTGTGGGATGTACGCATCTCTTACCGCACGGAAGGCACGGTTCTGGGACTCCGAATTACGATTGGCGGGTATGGGAGTCATGTGAATAGGGTCTCGAAAAATGCAGGGAGGGACTTGGGTGAATTTTTCCTATTCATAAACCTAAGAACCTCCAACAAATTTACAATCTATAATGCGTGCATCCGATCCAAACTCCTGTACCCCCCGATCCCCATAAATGCGAGTCCCAAGACCCAGATCCTTAAACTGCAAAGGGTTCAGAATAAGGCTGTCTTACTTATAACGGGAACCCGGACGAGAGAGATGAGAAGGCAGAGTGAGCTCCATTGCGAACTGGGGCTGACCCCCATAAACGTGGAGCTTCACAAAGGAGCAATAAAGATCTAAGACGCCGTACACCGGTACCTCCCTCCCGAGTTTGTGCTCGAGCACATGGACTTTAATGACGCAAGACACAGAAGAACATTTACAAGTAGCAAACTGCTCATCAACAACGACATAAACCCAACGTTCGCGTGAAATTCCGTTCACAAATCCAACATAACCAAAGCCAATCACGCAAAAAGCAAACTTTATTTTATATATTTCCCTTGAATTAAAAAAAACCTCTAATTCTCCCAAAATAAAGAAATAATAACAACAGCAAAAACACGAATAAACGCAAAATCAGGAATTAAAAAGCCAGATACAAAAACTTTTCACCAGCAGTAGGGGCCAAAAAGGCTTGAATGCCTTTCGCATGCGTATATATATATTTATATATATATATATATATATATATATATATATATATATATATATATATATATATATATATATATATATATATATATATATATATATATATATATATATATATATATATATATATATATATATATATATATATATATATATATATTATATATATATACCCAATACAAAAAAAAAACCGCAAAGAAAGCCAGAGCTACCCTTTCATCCTACTTTTCACTTTCGCTTTCCTATATTTTTCCCCATTTTCCTCACTATTTTCTCCTACTAAAACCCTCTATTACTTTTTTCCCCACTTTTGTATGTCCAATGTCCAATGTCCAATGGTATATTTTCACTTCCCTCAACTACACCATTAACTTTACGAACTTTCTAAACAGACTTTCTGGTTTTGATTCCTTCATTGGTGACGGTCTTTAAATAATCATAATAATGTTTAAACAAAAAGTCATTTTTTTTTATTTTGACGAAAGGCTTTGACAAACCGAGAGTGATTAACAAGCGGATTAACAAAACAGAAGAAAAATTCCATCTTAATTTAATGTACTAATAGAAGGATTACAACATATATTGATTCTAATGTAGTCCAGAGTTAATTTCCCAAATCAGCTTTCTTTTCGTGTATAATATCTAGCAATGATATTTGCAATGATATTAAAAATGTATATTTTAGCATTGATATTATTTGCCTATCGAGGTGACGTCTCAGTTGGAACTTTTTCGAAAACAACGAAACCACATTAATGCCCTGCGACTCTTCACAGACGCTTTTAGCGGGTTTTTTTAGCGTCCATCTGGTCCCTGCATACAGAGGCATAAGTGGACGTAATTATTGCGTCTCAGCAACTGCCTCGGTAGTTTCTTCGGTTACTGAAACACACCGCGTTCTTTATAACGTTTATCACACAGTGATAATATCCCGGCTCTTTTGAAGGCCGAGTGTGCGTGGACCATGTATGGCAAAAAGGCATACATACAATTTAACGGTTTCTAGGGTACGCCCAATCGATTTTTATCGATTTAATAAAATCGAAACTTCACAAAAGCATATATATATTTATTACGGTTAGCCGTTTTAAATAATTTCATTCCTAAAGAAAATTCCTAATTATTTGATATAGAATTTCGGATGTTTAAAAAGAACTTATTGAAACTATTAATAAATGGTGTTTCGCGGATTATACATCGAAACATTTGTGGAACTATTTCCTCTTTAGTTTTTTGAACTATTCCAATATAGTGAATAGTCCTTTGGACACTATCAGCCTTGAGCGAGTGAGCCTGCTTCCTTCTTTGTCTTGCCTTTGCTCTGTTTCTTATTTTTTTGCTGGGGTTTGTTTTTTTATTTTGTTTGATTTTCTTTCTTGGGGGGGGGAGTGATTTTAAAGTAGCCTAGTACTAGGCTGAAATGTGTTGGTGGCAGTCGCCGGATGGGCGCTGTTAAAAACAAAATCCAAATAAAAATAAAAACACTATACATAATTATGGAATTGGCGAAGAAATAGATACTCACAGAGGATCTTCTGGAAGAGGCAAATTATGCCTGTGGCTCTAGGAGTTTGAAGTCAGAGTTATCCTTCTATTAGGATAACGGACTGCCTGTCATGGCTACGAGCCCCACGGAGGTAACTTCCCTAGTAAATAGTGTCAACTATAAAAGAATACGGACGGAGATTCGAGCTACCGACCCAACGATTGCAGGGAAGCGCGCTAACCAATATGCTAGCCGAATGGTTATAGAAATGATTATATAGATGATGTAAACATAATAAACTCTATACAGCAGGACTACATCACACACTGTATGGCCCTTTTTTGGTCACTACTCTAAGGGGTGATTTTTTAGATATAATAAAGGAAATTAAAAGTAAATCACACAATGAGAATCGAAATAAACGAAGAAAAGGGACATAAACCAAACTGAAAGGAAGAAATACATTTGAAAGGCACCGTTGATAACCAGAAATGCTACTAAGTTGAATCTCGCCAAACCTGAATCTCTTGTAGATAATTATTATCATTATTATTACATACTTAAAACTATATAAAAACGACTAAGGCGTCTCCGCAAGAAAGTAGGTACGGAGAGATGGGTAAAGTTATTTGGGAAGATGGGAGAGGTGAAAATGAGTGGATTATACAGGTAGCCCCAAACCTTGTATGCATTTTATCGTTTAAATCTCAGAGGCGAAGCCACTTAGGAGATGCACGAGCAGCAGAATGGTCGACACCATTGCCTAGACTAAGGAGATCCAACAACAGCGAAATGGTTGACAGCAATGACTTTCCTAAGGATATGCAACAGCAGTGGAATGGTTGACACCATTTCTTAGCCTAAGGAGAGTAAACAGTAGCGGAATGGTTGACAGCATTGCCTAGCCTAAATAGATGCAACAGCAGCAGTGTGGTTGACAGCATTGCCTAGCCTAAGGAGATTCAACTGCAGTGGGAATGGTTGACACCATTGCTTCGCCTATAGAGATGTAATAGCAGCGGAATGGTTGACACCATTACCTATGCTAAAGAAATGCAACAGCAGCAGAATGGATAATGGAAGTACGCGATTGTAATTTTAACAACGAAAATCGATACTAATGTCGTATTTTAAATTTCAGAATATATCAAAGGTTCAATAATAGTGGAGATATAATTTTGGAACTAATCCTCCAACTCGACTTAACATTTCACGTATCTGTGGTAAATTTAAAGTATACGGTATAGTGTGTATTAGAAAGCGACTCGGCATCCAAAGACATCAACAAATTCTAACTAACACTTTCGATGAAGGCATCCAACCGAACAGCAGGAAAATCTGTGCCTGTGAAATAGGGAAAACTAGGAAAGGTTTTATATGCCAAAATTATTAAATGTCATGAATGAGTTAAACCAGATCGCAGCATCCAGTTTTGCGAATGGTTTTAAGTACAAAACAAAGGAGATGGTCAATTTGCGGACAACATTGTGTGGTCTGATGAGCCTGCATTTAAGATTAGTGGTATAATTAATTGTCATAATTGCACAATACTGTTCACAAGAAAATCCACACATTTATGTGGAATGACAAATATATTTACGGGCTATAAGTGTCTGGTGTATTTTTTTCCTCCCAAAGATTTGGTTAGTCCATTCTTTTACGATGGTACAGTTACTCGGCATAGCTACCTCAACATGCTTCGAGGTGTAATTTTTCCTGCAAATTAACAGTTATTTAACGAGATGAGGACATTTACTTTCAACAGGACCACCACCTCATGACTATCATGGTACCAGGAACTAAATAACTTGATGAAACCTCATAATCTGTTGATCGGTCGACGAAGTGGTATTGAGGATCGAACACCGTTGAATTTTTTTAGGGAAGGATTTGAAAAATGAATTATAAAATAGAAGACCTACATCACTCGAAAATTTAAATAACACATTTAAAGCGCGTAGAAACATCTCTACAATCCTGTAATTTTATAGCTTACCAATCAATCATTGAATCGAAGAACACAGTAATGCATTTATATCGATGGTCGACACTTCGAATACTTACGTGTTTAAAACAAAAACAAAACTATGGTTTCGATGTTGTATATCATCATCATCATCATCATCATCACTAACTCTATAATTTAAGAAGGGGAATCTTTTGAGTATTTAAATAATAATTTCATCTTAGTTTGGTTATGACTTATGTTCTTTTTATCAAAGTTCAGAAATAAATATAAGTATCGAAATTTTGTGAAATTTTTAAAACCCAAAGAATTACAAATGGTGAAGTTCAGAAAATTTACTTTTATATATCTTCTATAACTATATTTAGGCAACGTGATACTTTGAAATGGGGGAAATTTAGTTTAGAGTTCCTTTTTAAAATTATTATAATTGGCGAAGTTCAGAAAATTGATAAAAATTTAACCATGGCTGCTTTTTATAGATTTAAAATTTTAATCTTAGTAGCGAAGCGCAAGCTCCCGCCGTAGGGGGAAGTGGCGAAGCCATTGCCTGGTTTTACCTATAAAAAGATATACAAATCATCTGAATCCGTTTGTGGACTCGCCTGCTATAGGTTCTTTAAAAAAATGTATACATGGTTTAAGGACACAATGTATATAGCCTCATATAACTTGCGGGCTTTGGGGCCAAGAGATAGGCAATTCTCTAGATGTCAGCTGCAGCATGATAACTTATGTTACATTTAACATCCCTCGGCGGGAAACAAGACCTCTACCGATGAACTCTGATACAAAGACTTTGAATCACTTTAAAAATTACTTCTTTTTTGCCATTAAAGAAAACAACTAAAACGAGGCATCTCCGACCGAAAGTTTGAACAGCATCGTAAAATTGAGTTGAAGTTAGGTGAAATGAAAATATGAAAAAGTTACAGATTCCCAGTATCCATAAGAGGAAACTTCTTGGCGCGGAAAACCAGCAGGACGTATCTCTTCCCTCCTCCATCGTTCCCTACCGAAGGCAGGTAGGTCGTCATGAGAGGATCAAGATAATGACCCGATAAAAGAGACATTTTAGGTGCACAGAGAAACACCTATGTAGTTTTTCCGCTGTATCTCAATAAGATTCTCTATGCCTCCTCATGGACTTTATAGTATCAACCGCCAGATCCAAGGGATTCTAAAATGAGGCAAGCCCCCAAATATTTTTTTTACGCGAAATAATCATTGAAAATTATTTATTATTTGTTTAGTTACTACAAACCATAGAATGAAGCTTATTCGAACACGACAACGACCAGTTACATCAGTCATTCAAACTTAAAAGGAGAATAATAAAAGCCTAGTTCCTCATTTAAGATAGGTACATAGTAAGAGTAAAAGAAATAAGATATTTTCCCAGCCCCTAAATAAAACAACATGCGATTGGTTACAAATTTTGAAATACCTTGAATATTGTCAGTTTCATCTTGTGATTCAATGCAATGTTTCCATCATCAGAAATATAAATTTAACACTTTATCTGTAATTTTTAATCTAATTTTGTAAGCCCAATAGTGTTATGTAGAGTTCTGAACTAAATAAACATTGAACACATAAAAAAAGAAGAGAATTTAATGATGTGAGATAAACCTCAAATAGCAGCGTTACCAAAGATTTGACAAACCTGTGGAACGTCACAAAAGGGAGGTCTTATGAATTATAATGAATCTTGAGTGATTTATTGGTCGACTAATTACCAACAAAGAGGTAATGCACCATTTAGCCAACACTATTAACTTAATTTAAGATGCAGAGACTTGGGCAGCCAAGGCAAACATGTTGAACGTTTCAGAGTAATTTCAAGCTCCCTGAAGATGAGAACTGAACTGTCCTGGTGGTCTAACATTCTAAATAACTGATTATTTCCTCAAGTTCTTCTCATTATTAGTATAAAAACTGGGCGAAATAGTTTTTTAACCTCGCTGAAAATAAAAACACCCTCATATATAAAAATAGTATACAAAATGAAGCGCCACTGTATTTACACTCATCTCTTTTCCTCTCTCACCCGAGAGCAGGCCTTAACAAGCAACGAGCTTGGCACCTAATCTTAGGCATCTACCCTCTCCAAGTAGTCTCCCTATGCACTTTCTATGCACTTTATACATATTTTAACGTCCCCTAACTTGAAAAAAATCCATATGAACTTGCTTTCAAAGGAAGTCTAATAACATCTATCACAAAAAATAGATAAAAATTTACTTTTTCCTCTATTCTCTCCAAAAACGTTGAGGAGAAAGCAACGCACCTGTATCTACACTTTCCCAAACATAAACAATAAAGTTCGCCTTATGAGAACATCTAGTAAATTGGTGTCATTCCCAAAACATTCCTAGCATGTCAGAATTATTAATAGAGAAACTTCAAGTAAAAGAATAATACGAATAAATTGAATTACAACCAGAAAATTCCACGAACAATTTCAGATAAAAGAGTTTCACTCGTAAAAAAAGACTTGAAATTTGACAGGGAGTTCTCAGAAAGTTGGCTTTTTCTTTATGTTTTCAGAATCCCACAAATAAAAAAGCTTAAGTTTATAGGCGATTTGGATTCGGTTAAGTCATGATAGTGAAAATTGCATTTAAAAAGGAAGCTAAGTATTTCTCAGCCAAAAAACTAAATGTATGAGTTTCTACCTGGCAAACACTTAAACAAACAATATATATGTATATACACTTAGTAAATAAGCAAGTTCTCGTAGAATATAATATTTTTTCTCTTGAAGTGACAATACAATCCTTGCCAGCTTTAAATAATGAATGAAGAGCATGTATTTTTTAAAAGATTATTTATAGGCAGAGAAATTCTCATTAGATTAAATATACAAATACAGTTGAGTCAATACGATAGCGAAAATTCACTATGCAATAAAACCCTGTATTTTTATAGAGTGATACAATAATTCTTTGCACTCACTATGCTACAATAGAAATATGTTAGGAAAATTACCTAGAAAGTTATTTTCTCTCTCGGAATAAAGGCTTCAGGTTTTTTACTGCACCCTTGCAATAAAATGAGACTAGCTTTGTTCTTGCCTTTCTCTTCAGTAAGGAGAACTGCCTTCCTGCAAAGGCCAAGGCAGGTTTAGGAGAATCACGTTCCTACTGTCCCTAAGACTAAATATTTTCCTCATTTTTACTCCTTTAACTACATCACCTCTATATCCCTTAGGCCTCCTCCCGACGACGGAAAGTGCTTCCTCCTTCTTCTATCATTTTTTGCTTCTTGTTTTCTTTTGTTGTTTTGGGTATTTTTTTTAATCTAGCTTAGAATTAGACTATAAGATAACTGCGGCGATACCTTGTAGGCAGTCGCCAGATGGGCATTAAAACTATCTATACCTCAACGTTTTAATAAACACAACACATGCATAGAACGGATCGTAGAACCTGAAACTACGTTTCAATAAAAGAACCCCCTCTGGGCTAAAACAATCATAATTAAAATCTAACTATAGAAACTATCAGTCTCAAGAGCCTGGTAGGGACAATTTCTTTATTGAAATCACCATTCGACTGAATTTAGTAACATACAAAGCGGAACTCAATTTAATTAAAGACCAATAATTTAATTATACTCATTGTACAGTCAATCATTCAACTTCATTTTAAACCCCCTTTTTTTTTTGCTTTCTCTGGCAACCCCATCAAAAACGCTCAATCTCACTTCTACGATTTTCTCTTTTCGAAATTCTCTCTTGAACCTCATACAGGGAGGTCAAATTAACTCTTACGAGTTCATGTTCATGATTTTCTCTCTTTGAACCTAATTAAAGGGGTTCGAATTCGCTGTTATGGGTATCTTGTTTAAGATATTGGCTCAAGCAACTCCATCAAAGGAGTTTAGTTTGCTCTTGTGAGCCTATTACCATGAGGCTCTATTCTCTATTGTTATCCAACCATAAGGGGTTCAAATTCGCTCTTGTAAGTCGCTAGGGATTCATGAGGCTTTTTCTTTTTTGATAACCTATCAAATGGGTTTAAAATCGCCCAGTTGAGTTCTTGTTCATGATGATCTCTCTTGCAACCCTATGAAGGGGGATTCAAATTCATTCGTGTGAGTTCTCGTTCTTGATATTCTGTTTCAACCTCATTAAGGGATTCAAAGTTTTTATGATGCTCCATATTAAAAGCTAATCAAAGGGGGGCAAATTCGCTCCTGTGAGTTCTTTTTCATGATATTTCTCTTGCATTAAATTTTAACCACCCCATAAAAGAGCTTCAAAGTCGACCATTTTACTTCCTGTCCATGATGTTCTCTCTTTCCTCTCTAGGAAAAGGCTTAAATTTCAATCAATTGACTTCCTCGTCATTATATTATCTCTTCTTCTCCCATCAAAAAGCTTCAAATTCGACCATTTGACGTCCTATTTATAATATTCTCTTTTCCGCCTTCACAAATTGGTTTTAAATTCGCTCTTTTTTGTTGCTGTTCATGATATTTTTCCTTGTAACTCAATCCAATCGGTTCAACTTTCACTCCTGATGGTTTCTTTTATGCTTTCATCACATCAGTTAAAAATTTAAAATTGTGAGTTCCTGTTCATGATGTTTCTTTCTATGACCACGTCACAAGGATTCATACTTTACTCCTGTGTGTTCTTTCTCAAGACGTTTTCTCTTGTGTCTCCAATAAAAAGGGTTCAAACTTTCTTCTTTTGAGTCCTTTGCTCTTTGTGCAAATATGTTCATGAAGATTTATTATATACTCTCCCGGCCCTAAATCTTAAAAATTTTTATCATTAAATTTTTTTTAATAACTACACTAGTCCAATTCCTTTTAATTTTCCAGTTTTCCCCCAATCTCCCTACTTTTTACCCCAAAGTATCTCCTCGCGCGTGAATATCTTCAGTAAAATCAGTTTCCGTTGATAAAATAACTTTTTTTGCCAGACTGTGTGAAACCTTGACTATACCTGCACCCATTTTCGTTCCTGATGAATTTAGCTAAGTACCTTTGTAAAATAAGTATGCGACAATGAAGGCAAGACCAAAGCCTGGTAGTTTCCAAGAACAAGCTGCTAAAAACGAACCACCGAAAACAAAGTGTCCTTAATGGTTTCTTGAGGATCGCAAGAATTGGGCACGGAAAGAGAGGGATTTTCGGTGGTTAGCAGAAATAGTTTTCATCTACCGTAGACGTCTCTTACCCTCTATCTCAGGGTAGAAGCAACCTCTTTTATTTTCCCTGATTTTATCAGTTAAACTAATGTACGCAACGATGATATGTATGTAGGTAATTTGGTATAGTAACTACATATCATCGCTGCGTACATTCCAGTTTAATTGACAATTGTAACATATGTCGTACCCCTAATAATTGGGTGAAAAATCTCGCGTACTGAGACATCAACAGTGAATGTTAAGAGTTAGGTGGAACTGTCCTTGTCCGATGCAGTGTGAATGTGATTAATTATTGCTATTGTAACAGCATTTTCGTGTTTTGCTTTCCTCTGAGTTCCCCTCCCATCCATATTACGAGGTATCACCTTCGATGAAAGGATTCCAAGATCGTCATCCCTGTCTTTAAGTCACGCAAGGAATATCCCATACGATCAATTCCTGATCCCATCATCTCCTGCCATACACTAGAGAACCCAGGGGATAAATTATTGCTATTTAGACCTAATCAATCCATTTTCTAGTATAGGTATGGAAATTTAGTGTGGTGAAGGTTTTAAAACAAGAAGTATAATAAAACGAAAACAAAGATAAAACACGAGTAAGAAAAATCAACAACTAAGTGGGACGAACTTTTTAACTCTCCAGTAACCAGTTCAAAAAGATTAAATCTGAAATTCAAATATTCGCCCAGTTTTGGCCTGGACACTGAGGTGAAGGGATACGAACTATTCTAACTGCCTATAATACTGAAAGCTTATTCCTCCCCTGACTATCCCGATGCTTCTACAACCTACAGCTTCCTTATAAATATATCTATCGATTAATCCATGGAAAATGTAACAAAGAAATGGCCTAATCGATGGAACATTTCGTTCCCCTCTAAACGCAAATTAACGGGAACAGTAACAAAAAGTGTTGCCAAAACTCGCAGAAATATCCGATAATAAAAAATAACCAAAATTTGTACGGTCCGATCAGGGCGTCCAGGTACATACGAGTATAGTAGAAATTTAGATAGGCTTAGATTTAGTCTGTTTGCAAATATGGATGGATCTATTTAACAAAGGCGCAATCACTTTAGTTAGGGTACCATACCTAGTGAAAACAAAGAGTAATAATTTGATTAATATAACGACCTAAACTTAGCAAAAACCAACGGACTCTTCTCTATATAAAAAAAATAGTCTTATAAACACGAGGGAAATTTTAATTTCAATCTATATACCTGATCTGGAAAGAGACACATGAACTCACGGAAGTTAAAACATCCTCCTCGAGGAAGCATACCGCTTAAGATGCCACTATGATCAAGCAATTAAAGAGAGGGCCAGACATGTTGGTATAAGGGAGCGTTGTATCACATGAGGGTGAATGGATTTCGAGGGGCCACTTGACAACTCATGGCGAAGGCCATATCATCGTGTAGGATGAGAACGGTTTGCATTTGCAGCCATGTAACAGGTTCTTTAAAAACTAATAAAATCAATGAGGCAAGCGAGATGAAGAGGGCTGATCATAGTAACGGCTTGCATGCACTAGAAGTTAGCACCCTTACATTTCTCTAACTACGGCGGCTGTCCTTATTCGGGGTTAGATTAATTCTTACGGTCCCATCATTGGAATTTAAAGTTTACAAAATACCTGTGAACTGGGATAAAAAGTGAATGAATTAATTTTTCTTGTAATGGAAGGAGGTTGATCAACGATCGAGGTAGATATAAATGAAATGTTGATTTATGTTTAATAGACAAGTTTTCTAATGACCCGATGTAAGTAAAGGCATCGGAAATATAGAGATTCGAAAAAAAATCATTTTTATTTAGTTTTTTTTTAAGGAATTTTCTCAAATTTGAAGAATTTTATGTTTTGAGAAATTTTTACTGTTTTGAGGAATTTTCTGTTCTCGGAGATTTATAGGTATTGATGAAGTTTCTGTTTCGAGGATTAGTTTTCGGTTTTGAATAAAGTTTAAGGTTTTGAGGAATTTTCTGTTTCAAGAATTTTTCCGGGTTTGAAGAATTGTCTAGGTTTTGAAAATTAATCTCTGTTTTCAGGATTGTTCTCAGTTTGTAGGAATCTTCTCGGTTTTTAAGCATTTTCAACGTTTTAATGAATTTTCTGTTGATTTGCTCGATTTTGTGAAATTGATTTTTTCTTTATATCGAGGGATGTCGATTAAAAGAGAATTTTCTCGGTTTTGATGAATTTTCTCGATTTTTAGTGATTTTCTAGGTTTGGGGTAATTTTCTTGGTTCCAATCATTTTTCTCGGGTTGGAGGAATTTTCTCAGTTTTTTATGAATTTCCTAGGTTTTAAAGAATTTTCTTAGTTTTAAGAAATTTTCTCGGTTTTTCGGTTTTGAAGTATTTTCTAAGTGGTTAGTAACTATTTCGAGTATGAGGTATTTTTCGGTTTTAATGGATTTTCTGTTTTGAGAAATTTTATGTTCTCGGGAATCTTTAGTTATTGATGAAAATTCTCTTTTGAGGAATTTTCTCAGTTTTAAGAAATTTTCTCAGTTTTGAGGAAGTTTCTCGGCTTTGAGAAATTTTCTCGGTTTACATGAATTTTCTCTGATTCGATAATTCTTTTCGGTTTTGATGATTTCCTTCCGTTCTGAAAAATTTCCGCTTTTTTAGAATTTCTTCGTGTTGCAGGAATTTGAAGTTCTGAAAAAGATTTTTGGTTTTCGTGAACTTATCCTGTATTCAGGAACTTTCTAGATTTTCAGGCACTTTCTCGGTCTTCAGGAACTCCCTTGGTCTTCAGGATCTTTCTCTAGCTTTAGGAACTTCCTCGGTCTTCAGGATCTTTCTCGGGCTTCAGGAACTTCCTCGGTCTTCAGGATCTTTCTCGGGCTTCAGGAACTTCCTCGGGCTTCAGGATCTTTCTCGGTCTTCAGGAACTTCCTCGGTCTTCAGGATCTTTCTCGGGCTTCAGGAACTTCCTCGGTCTTTAGGATCTTTCTCCGTATCAAGGAATTTTCTTGTTTGATGAGAAAGAAAATTATCTTTGTGTAAAAATTGTCAACGGAACAGAAATAGATTTCATAATAAAAGAGGCCATATTGAAAATAATAGGCTACTTCAACCCATGAGGTAAAATGGTCTTTGGTGTAAAAAAATCCTCGAGGGAACGTAAATTTTAGTGAATGGCCTTCCTTTATTTATTTGCCTATTGCCAGCTTTGCACTAGTCACTAAATCATCAGGTTCGAAACTTCGGATTAAGGTCAGTGAATTCCTTCTGGTGATCCCGATCGAATCCAAATTACATGGGCTTGCCATCTATTGTCATTCTGATTTTTATGTTGGTTTCATTAACCAGTCTGGGGATTCGTCCATAATAGAAAAACTGATGTAATCTATTAAGTTAATTAATAAAATAAAAGGGGAGTGCCTCTTACAAACAGAGTTGTCAATGGAGAAGAAGAAGAAGGAACGAATAAAAAAATAGGAAATGAAAGATTGAATTAAAGTTAAAAAAATTAAAATAGATTTTTACTGTCGATTTGAAGCGTCTGGTGCATATCTCAGTGAACGAAAGTTTTAAGTGGGTTTCGAACTACGGGTCGCGATAATATATGGCAGCTGACATAACCATGACCCGACTCAAATCGGACCATTTGTCAGTTAACCACAGCCAATGTTCCTTAACTTTGCTTATGGTGAAAACAGTAGACGGGTCTTCGTTGCAAAACGGTGTCAGGCTCGGGAGAGTTGCGCGGCTCCCCGGTTTCTATTGTCTCAATTACTCGTTCTCTTCTTTTGGCTTTACATTTTCACTCTTCTCACCCCACTTCTTCCCTTACGAGCTCACTTTCGAATGCTTTTTGCGGGGTTACCCCCACCTTTGGGCTTTCCCCAGTTAAAAAAGCCCACCACATAACTCCCCAAACAAGGCAATGGCTAGTGTGTATATTAGCTGGAAACCTACGAAAAAAAAGAGATAGGAAGGAAAACAACCATAAAATCCCCCGAATATATGCTCTAAAATCACTCTTAAATAGGCCCTAAAATCAGGCTTAAATGTTTTTTTTAAATTATCCAGAACTGTGGACTAAAATGGATTCTAAATTTTTACTTAAACCAGCACAAATTGTGGCCTAAAATCTACCTTAGATATGCTCTAAAATCTGCCTTAAATGCTCTTTATAACGAGGTCTAATTGTACCTTAAAATTAGCCTTAAGTGTTCCCTAAAGTCAGCCCAAAATTTGCTCCAAAATCGATCCTAAATGTATCTTAAAATATGCCCTAAATTTGTATACTAAATATGTCCTAAAGTCAGTGGAGGAGAGGCTCCGTGAACGACGCGTCACCCGACCAAAGGCAAAAGCCATCAAAGGGATCCATAAATCGATTTCCGGAAGATAGACTCGGCCTGAGAGGAGATAGCAAAAGGCTGATAACGTCACGCTATTTGCAAGAAAAGGCTGAAAATATGTAGAAGAGCGATGATGAAAATTGTGAGTATAGGCAACCTTTTACGAACGAGTGATTTAAAATTATAGCAAGAAACCACTAGTTCAAGTGTTTTACTCGATTAATAATATGTGTTGATATATTTTCCCCGTGCATCCATTTATATCAGCAATGAGATAAATGCCAAATAGAATATACACAATTATAAATCTAACATTCCCCACAAGTGTCCATTGGAGACTAGGTTCATTTAATATATGTATTTAACCTTATAAGTTAGTCGTTCAAACGCTTTTTAAAACCATTTATGGAATGACAATAATTAATAACCCTGTAGGAAAAATCGCTATTAACATCTTAGGAGTTATTAACGATATTGTGTTATAAACATTCATTCCATTTATGGAATCTTTTCTCAATTCCAAAATATCTGCCAAAGTAATTCTAAAAAAATGAAATTACTTATGAGGGAAAATCAATTATATACACCCGAAACTAACACTTTCTCCTATCAATCCTCTAAAGTTTGGTTGACGGGAGAAGTTTGATATTCATCTTTTAGTTATGTGATTTTATATTAACCTCATTAATCGTCTAAATCGAGGATCCGGATCTGAGGTGGGCCGCCTGCGGCATTTAGGCAACATGTAGCTTTCTATACCCTTAAGTGCGGCCTTCTGAATGAATTCAGAGTTTGCGGATCAAATCATTTTGTTGCTTTCATTAAAAGGTTAGTTAATTTTACAATTGATCATATTGTTTTCATCTTTACGCTCATGCATAGTCGTAGTTGTTAGTTATATACAAAAGAAATGTACAACTTTCAGTAAATCTAATTAAAATTTTATAAATGTGACCCACAGCAAATTTAACGATCACTTCAACGCAGGAAAAGTTCTTCATTCTTGATCGAGGCGCCTCGTTTTCTCATTCCTTATTTCTCGAATTCACCGGTATACGTCCAAGTGTCGCAGCCTCCTTTAGGGTCGAGAACACTTTTTGTGTTAACATACTCGTGTATTTATAGGTATGCACATATGTTTATGTATCTTCATCGACATAGGCTAGAAGGTTAAGTATTGTATATTCCAGAGGCCATTTCCTCGTTGATTATCGCCATGATATCTTAAATTAAAAGAAAATATCATCTGAAATCAAAAGAGAATTACGCTTTGGTCGGAAAGCATATGTTGCTCATTTCCCTCATTTGTATTTCTAGCTCCATTCGTTCTCAGGGTTTGGTTCTTGAATTAAGATTCATATAATTTGATGTAGGATTATTTTTATTCTCACATTTCTTTTCTTCTATTTTAACCTTTCGATTCACTCTTTATTTTTACTTGTTAGGCCTTTTTTTTTGTCATTCCTATTTTCTGAACGTTATAATCCGCCGATGACAGTAGTTTGTTTGTCAGACTATGTTCTTTTCGTCATTCCACTGTGTGTTATAACTGCTATACTCGCACTTGAAAATTATAATATATTTTATGAGCTTCTTGTTCATTTGTACCTATTTCTATCAAGTTTTTGCTATTCTCTTGGTTCATCGAACTTCCATTTTGTCAAATCAAATCACTACTCCTAAGTTTTTCTTTCCTGTGATAAACATAAAGAGACATTTATTGGAAAAATGCAGTAAAGACTGATTTAAGACATAAAGGGATATTCCTTCTGACGTCAAAATTTTATATCGCTTGAAATGTGTCTTAAAAATGCCACAAAACAGCAAATCAGAGGTCATATACGAGATCATGTTATTTTCTATATGAGAACGAAAAAATAAGGTCCAAAAGAATCAAGGGCCAACTTGCACTTACGTTTCTCATTTATTTCCAAAACTCTTAAAGGAGAAAAAAATGACGCTAGTTTGCTAGACGGATATCAAATTAAGCTTGAATTAAATGATTCTTACATGCACAGGAAATAAAATAATGGCCTTCTTGTTCGCCAGACCTTAACCCCTTGCCTTCTTTTTCTAGGGTTATGCTAAAGAAAAGGGTGTACTCAATGGTGTCCTTGTTCGCCAGTCCTTGACCGCTTGACTTCTTTTTCTGGGGTATGGTAAATGAGAAGGTGTACTCAATGGTCTCTTTGTTCGCCAGACCTTAACCCTTTGACTTCTTTTTCTGGGGTTATGCTGAAGAAAAGGGTGTACTCAATGGTCTTTTTGTTCGCCAGTCCTTGACCGCTTGACTTCCTTTTCTAGGGTATGGTAAAGGAGAAGGTGTATTCAATGGTCTCCTTGTTCACCAGACCTTAACCCCTTGCCTTCTTTTTCTGAGGTAAAGGAGAAGGTGTACTCAATGGTCTCCTTGTTCACCAGACCTTGACCGCTTGACTTCTCTTTTTGGGGTATGGTAAATGAGAAGGTGTACTCAATGGTCTCCTTGTTCGCCAGACCTTAACCCCTTGACTTCTTTTTCTGGGGTTATGCTAAAGAAAAGGGTGTACTCAATGGTCTCCTTGTTCGCCAGTCCTTGACCGCTTGACTTCCTAAACTGAGGTATGGTAAAGGAGAAGGTGTACTCAATGGTATCCTTGTTCACCAGACCTTAACCCCTTGCCTTCTTTTTCTGGGGTTATGCTAAAGAAAAGGGTGTACTCAATGGTCTCCTTGTTCGCCAGACCTTGACTTCTTTTTCTGGGGTATGGTAAAGGAGAAGGTGTACTTAATGGTCTTCTTGTTCGCCATACCTTAACCCCCTGTGACTCTTTTTTCTTGGTTATTCATGATGCCTAAGGAGAAGGTGCACTCAATGATGCGAGACCCCCGAAGGAACAGCGCATCATAGATAAATGTGCTCAAATCGACGGAAATTAATGCATCGGATTCATCGGGTGAATCTCGCAAAGCGCATCGAACTTGGTTTCACAAATGGTGCAAATCACAGTGTAAATTCTATTTATTAATAGTTTAATCAAATAAAATATTAGTTAAATTAAATAAAATGCAGTTCAATTTTTTTATTAAAAATATGTATTTTGCCTATGTGTCCAGACTTTAGGGACACCCTTTATATATTACTATGTACGAAGGGGTCTTCAAAAAGTTCGTAGAAAATAGAATAAAATTAAAACACAAATAATTATAAATTCTATTTTTCAAATGACCCGTTTTAACTTGGCTTAATTCTCGAAGTCCTCACATTTAAAGAAATGGTTTAAATGGATGGTATCATCTGGTGCAAAAGTGTTTAGACTTCTTTTTGTTTTAATTTTATTTTATTTTTCTGCGAACTTTTTGAGAGTTCTTCGCATGCAAGCCCGCTCTACACTCTTTCAGCCATAGCTACTAAATAACTTATTGTATACATTGAAATGGCCTTCGTTGCGCACGTGTTTGCACATGTATCACACTAAGTCGTCTTTAAATAACGATGTATGCAACTTCTCTCACGCCGAAGTTTGCATTAGAGTTTTTACAGGAGTGCAATTTATGTGATGCGAGATTATATTGATAAAATCTTACTGAATTTGCGTCATTTAAACCTTATAACGAATCCTCACAGCTCCTCAATTTACATTAATGAGTAACAAACTCATCTAAACCACACTTTTACCCCTATTTTCACTTATCATAGTCCGTTACCGAAGTGGGAAGAGGTAGGAAAAGTAGACTGTAGGGGTCTGTAGCGTGAAAGAAACATTGCATCGAAAATTAACTATTTCATGTTAAATGAAACTAATTAACTTAAGTAGGGTCCAAATAGTTCAGAGTTCAAAGTGAAATCCAGAGGAATGATCTTAATTTGGCTAAAAGCCGCCTCTGTGAAAAATAATTCAATTAGAGCAATGGTCATGGAACATGCATTTTGGTTAATTGGACCTACATCAGTAAAGTATTGAGGTTAAATAGACCTACATCAGTAAAGTATTGGAGTCCTGCAAGAAATAAGTAAATATGTATGTTGTACCAAAACAAATTCTTTATGAACCATTTGTCAACTCTACTTAAATAATGTTCAAGAAGTTCGAGTCTTTGTTAAGACTTCGGTATCCTTGAGGGTAAGGAGCGGTTATAGGAAACGAGTTGTAGGCACTCAAATAACAAGTAAATAAAAGTGAAATAATAATAATGAGGACTTTTTGTATGGCATTCTTCAAGTCATCACAGTGCGCCTTCACAGAGGGCTTGTCCATCAACTAAGACAAGAGCTGGATCTTGACGAATTGCATGAAAGCACTAGAGGCAAGTATAAAAAAGCACAATCACTCCTTTAGCACAAAAGACTACGAGGTGTGTGTGGGGTGGGGGGCAGAGCCAGAGCCTAGCGTTCTCAAGGCTTGGGATGGTGCATTTCGCAAACCAGGGGAGTTGCACGAAATAAACGTCCCTGGTGGAGAAGAACACGGGTCACAAAATTTTGAACTAGATAGTTGAACAGGTGGAGGAGTATGAGCTGTTGATGCAGCGAGAAGGGCATTGCATCAATCAAGGGGGGAGGTGACAATAACAAGAATGAAAATCTCAAGCGGATGCGGCTGAGATTACGAAGAAAGGAGAGAGTAGATTTGCAACGTTAGAAACATGATTTTGAGAGATAGATAACTATCAGAGGCGACGCCCAGATTTATTTTTTTACTCTATTGGAAAAAGAGGCAGGAGAGGCGCCAAAATAAAGACAGAGAAATATTTTTTTAGTATGCCACAGCTACTGGAATACACATCAGTACTACCTCCGTTTTGCCATGGTCGAGCTGTAGAAGTTCTCCGAGAGCCATTCAGTGATGATATAAGCGGATAGTAGATTTCTAAGTGTCCAAGCAAACTAGGCTGGGAAAAATGAGAGAGAGGTTTATGTCTCTTCATAATGAAAATAAAATTATAGACCAAGACTCCGCCTAAGAATAGCAAGAAAAGAAAAAAGAAGTAGGATACAAAAAAGAAGAGGCACAACGACCGATCCTTGTGGAACAATAAAACTCTCCTTCGCCGCCCGAGATACCTGAATAGGTTGAGTACGAGATGAAGGATACGAGCGGAACTAGTTAAGGGCAGTTCAAGAGAGACACAGGAATTCACGGAGGAATTCCTTAGAAAATCGTGTTAATTATAGTTGGTATATGATAACGAGTATATAAATAAATAAAAAATCACTAACTCTATAATTTAAGAAGGGGATTTTTGGGAGTATTTGAATAATAATTTTAGCTTAGTTTGGTTATGATTTAAGTATGTTTTAAATTTTTATCAAAGCAATTTCTAAGAATTTCTTTAGAGTTTGAAAAAACAAAATAGTTTAGTTCAGAAAAAATAAATATGATTATCCGATGCTTTAAAATAAAAGGAATTACAATTGATGAAGTTCAGAAAATTTATTAAAATTTAACTATGGCTGCTTTTCTTTAGATTTTAAATTTTAATTTTAGCAGCGAAGCGCAAACTTCCCCCATAGGGGGAAGTGGCTAAGCCATTACCTGGTAGGTATATAAATTAATAATAAATAAATATTTCATTACCGATCTTTTCAGACAAATTCACATGATTAAGCTGTAGTCAATCTTGAGAAGTTTTAATTTTATTTTCTTCGCCATTTTTAAAACAATATAAGTTGTGCTTATTTTTATTTAAGTTTTTAAATCTTTATTGTATTCTAGTTCTTGGTCAAGAAAGATACGCAAAAATTGGGAGAAAAAATGACGTAAATACAATGTTTCAATTTTGGACTTGTTTATTCACTGGCCGTTTTGTTGGAGACGCCTCACCGTGGTTCCCACTGATCCCAAGTGCATTATAACAAGTTCTACAAGATTAAAATAAACCATATAAGCTATAAAGGGGATTCGATGTTCTTCCTCCCTAAGGGTTCTTATATTCTTTTATATAGCTCTTAAGAAGTAAAAATAAAAAAGCTCCAACGAACCCACAGCAAATATTGCCATCAAGGAAAATTTTAGTATATTTTATTATTTTGGTTATTCTTATCATTTATTGATCTATTTCTCTTTCTATTATTCTTTCTATGCTAGATTTTACTGGAATCCTTCTGCAATAATCATTTTCACTATAACATACTGCTTTTAGTTACAAATGGCCTTCCCACCTAAATAGCTTCAGGTTATCACTTTTGTACGAACTTGTTCCTGCATTTCTATAAAACTCTTTTCAAGCAACATTATTTAAAGTTGACGAATTTTTCTAATGAAGGATGTAACAACTTTGGTTTCTATGCTCCACCTTTTTCTTCCGTCTCTCAGTTCCTTCGCCCAATCTATCTTCACTATGAAAATATCTACGCATATTAAATCTTTAATAACTTTGTTGACTAACGTCAGACTACGAAAAGACGCTTTGCTTTGCCAAGCCTTTTAAAAGTCTGTTCATTTCGTTGAAATTGCCGAAAAATCAACCCGAAAAATAGATGAATCGCTGCTAAAAGGAAATCAGTCGCCTCATGAGCTTTAGTCACAGAGAAAAATGACCGCCGTTGATTTCAAACTTTCAATCTTCAAGTGAAATGAACGGTAAGAATTGTATTCTCTCTCTCTCTCTCTCCTCTCTTGTTAGGAAGGCCCAGCGTGATGATGAAATTAGTGTGGCGTCTCTCTGCAAAGATAACCCCAAGGAGTTTTTTGTTCGTGTAAACAGCAGAAAGTCAGTTTGGAATCGTGTAGGCCCGCATAAAAATGATAGTAGTGTGGTCAGGATTCGGGCAAGGATATCGCTAACGTCCTTAATGATTAGCTTTCCTCGATATTCACGAGAGAAAGTTACAATGAGATACTAAGGACGAGCGTGACACTTAGGGAGAAAAACGAATAAGTTAAAGAAAAGTAGATGGACGCGAGGGAAATAAAAGTACATCGAGGACAAGCAAACCCATACAAGTCAATTGGTCCTGACGCTTTCCTCCCACGAATCCTGCGAGTGGCTAATAAAGAGATGACACCGGCTTTCCTGCGATATTTACTGCGTCCCTGGACAGTGACGAGGTTCACATTTGTGGGTGGATGGCTGATCTCACTTCGATATATAAGAAAGATCCAAGGTGTAGGGGCATCTATCATCCAATAAGCTTGATCTCAGTAGTGGAAAAGGAGTTAGCAGCTAGATTCGCACAATCTCGTCAAGTTTTTCCCTCTTGTGTTCCTTAGGAAACGGTTGTAGATAACTTAACTTGCTGGAGTCTTTCCAAGACATGATGAGAGACGAACATTGTTGGACGGTGCATATACTCTATTTGGAAATCCAAAAGGCGTTCGATAAAGTACTCCATTAGAGGCTATTGTCTAAGCTGAGAGTGGTTGGTCTTAGCGAAAACATTGGAAATGGGTGAGAACTGATTGTCTGGGAGACGTCAGAGTTTAGTGATCAACGTCAAAACCTCTAGCAGGTTGTCAGTAACTGTTGTCAGCTCTGTATTAGTATTTCCTTGGTTATGCATGGTATATATATACATGATATAGATGGATTATTTAGCTAAATTGAAGAACTTGCAGACGACACAAATTTGGATGGGGGGTATCGTGAGACGAAAGCGCGGAGAGGTTGATGGCTAACCAGTGCTAGATAGGAGAGTGGATAGGATCGAAGCAGACGTCTTTCAACTTAGACAAGTTGTCGAGGATGGAGGTTCTTTGCAGCCATGTGCCCTGTCGAAACCACGAGGTCAGGTGCGAGGTCAATCCATGTGAGCGAGGACCGTGGGAACAGTCAGAATATCGAACTGCTTTGTGCGATAATCCTAGGGATTGGAATCTCAAACGTGCGCTTCTGTCGCCTCCCAGTGCGTTATCAAAAAAAACCTGCGGGAGTACTTCCCATCCCTCAAGCGCCGTGTTGGTTCGTGGAGAGATTCCCCCGCGTCCACCTTTGGTGGAGACAGTAACGGTTCCGTCTGGTCCCTATATATTGTTGGTCCCAATTGGGCATCGACGGTATAGTCCTGCCTTTTACAACGAAACACGTCATTCTCAATCGCGCTCCATTTCTCTACGAGCCGAAGGCTAGAATTATACCGAAGGATCTGGATCTGAGCCCCAGTCAATTGGCCCATCCTTGGTTTCGGTACATTTCGTTTGGCATGAATACTCCCTCCAGTTAGTGTTAATACTAGAGGTTAAACTCCCCGTGGTTAAAGCCCCTTGAATAACCATCCGATCTCCCGTTTCACCTCTTAAAGCCTCGAACCCAAGCCAGGCTGAGACGAATAATCTGTGGCTACCTTGCCAGTCATCCCTGTGTGCGTATGTACAGAGGCTCGTATCGCCTTTCGCACCCCCCGTAGAGCTCGATCCGAGTAGTCGTTATTTCGATTATTGTAATTATCGAGTATCTATTGTCATTATTCTATTTAATCTATTTATTGTGTATACTGTGTAAATATTAAAGTTTATTTTTGTTCCTACTTTTTTATAAGCCTCATAGCCCGCAACCTTCATTAATTTAATATCGGCCAACTGCACTCTATCGTTTTTTGTATTTAAATCCTTCGCACTCGTTCAGGGAAGTTGGATACCAACTCCCCCCACTTCTATCCCCCCATCTCTGTCGTGACCAGAGTTGAGTCAAGGTCACCCGTTTGACCTTGAGCGTCCACGCATATTGGGTTGAAGTGACGTATATTTTGGGGTCATTCTACGACACAAGTGTAAGGTAATGCACATCAGGTCGTACTACTCTCTACAATGAAAGGGTCGAGAAGTCACTGATCTGGATAAGGACTTAGGTGCACTGATTCCTAGCGATATAAATTTCTCCAAACAGTTCGTTGTGGTAAAGAAAAAGTCCTCAGAGACTATTTGGTTACATTAAGCGGAAGGTCAGTTTTAGAAACAGGGAAATTGTGCTTCTCTTGTATAACTCGTTGGTGCTATCTCACTTGGAGTACGTGGTTTAGTTTTGTCCCCAAAGCCTTCAAAAAGACATCAAACAGCTTGAAAGAGCCACGAAACTAACCCCGTCGATTAGGCATAGAGGCTATCAATTGCGCCTACAAGGGAGCAGTTTCTCTTCGGTAGACTCGGAGAACTCGTGGTCAACTGATAGAGGTGTTCAAAATTGTTCGAGGCTTAAAAATATCGATCACTAGAATTTGTTTAGCCTTAACCAGAATGAAACTAGAAACCACGGTTAGTCGGCAACCACTCCACATATATAATATGCAAGACATTAAACGTGCTACCTGCAGAGGTAATTAATAGTTGCACCATTGAGCAATTCAAAAAAAGAATTGACCTAACGGTTTGCAATAAATTACATATAGATAAGTTATTAATATTTTATTTTCAAGTAACAATTTTACTGTCCAAATTATTCGTTGCTTTCCTTCCTCTCCTCAGCACAGTTTCAGCACATCATCCGTATCCGCAAATGCGGGTGGGAAAAATGGGTGGGGGGAGCTTTCATCCGTACTATGTTAGGGATTTCCATAAAAAATACTCTTCAAGATCAAGATCCCTATCATTTGAAGTACTCCTGTTCTTTAGAACCCTTGTCACTGTACCTCGATTGAAAGGGAAACTTGTGCCACTAACGAGCGTAAATGCACTCGGAGAAAAAGAAATGAGGGGGAGAAAGAGACAAATAAAGTAAAAACGTGAGTAAATAAAAACAAGAGTAATAGTGAAAGGGCTAAGGAGGACAAAAGTTGCGTTAGTAAATCTTGAGAAAGTCTTAATAAAAGTACAAACACGTAAAGGAACTTAAAACCTCTTGCGTGGTAGCATTGAGCTTTTGAGCGAACGCAAACTTAGCTAAACAGACAAAATTAGAGGGAAGGTCTCTCGAATTTAGAGCGCAATAGCAACGAGGCTGAAATTTTAAATCTAGATAAAGCAAAAATGTGTGAAAGATATAATGTCGCACATCTTCCTACAGGTATTGGGGCCAATAGAGCAAACCGAGGATATTGGGACCGCAATAAATTGGAGGGGCAGATACCTAACATCACTATGTCTAGTTCTGAATGAGAAATGCTTCGCATCTATAGCAATTATTGTTAGCATTTAAATCTTTAAAAAAAATACACCGTGGAATCTCCGCCAGTAAATTTTGAAGAGCCTTTTAAGAGTACTGGTGAGGTTGGGAAAGTAAAAGGTGCCAAAGATACATATTTAGCTGGAGAACCCAGAAGAGGTAACTTCTTGGCGCATTATGGAGCGAGAGAGAGTCCCCTATACGGATGAATCATAAAACAGGATAGCACCTTAAAAATCTTTAAATGTTATATGTACCACAAAAATCATTTGTTGATAAATAACTAAATAATTTACCCAAAATAGTAAAGAGTGACTTTCCTATTATGGATTAGCTGAAAGTTCTCCACCCTATCAAATTTGGTCATTGGAAGCCATTTTTAGTGGCAACACTTTTAATATTCAAGTGGAAATAATTGTTCAGACCAACGTTTTCATTCAGGAGCCAAACTGGGATTATCATCGAATTCCAGGAGAGGTTTTCCAAAATAGGCTTCTTTCTAATTGGCTAAATTTGAAATTCTTCTTCTAGTTTACTCCAAGCACGTTAAAAAGGCTTTCCCACTATTACACATCCAGGAGAATTGAGGATCTCTTTCGAATCCATCAGAGTATGTTTCTTCGAGGGCAACTTTGCCTCATGGTATGTTTTTTCCCCGATTCAATGTTTCTTTGTCCGTTTGGTGGATATAATTCAGGTATTGGCAGTTTCTGATTGGCCACTTCTAAATGGCCTATCCCTTTTCTGTTTTGAGCCTATTACTTATTTGTGTATGGTTGCTCGTCGTTGTCAACACTGGCGTCTTTTCTTCCTCTTTAGAGTTTAAGACATTGATTCTAACTATGGTTGTGTCATAGCCTTAGACTTTGACGAAATTACGGGTCAGGATTGAATCTTAGAAGTTATCAATGATGCTAACTCAAGACCCTGTGGCCAGCGCTTCCCTCAGGTTAGAAATATAATGCTGTCTCCATGAACTAGTTGAGGCTGAGCCTACGGCTAATATGTTCGGATGCGCTGATGAATCCTAGCTGCCAGTGAATACCACATGCCCGGTTGGTCGATCATCTGCCAGATCTTCGAGTAGGTTTATTGGCTGCTCGCGTGTTGGCTCATATAGGTACTTTTTGATGCTGAAAGTTATCCATAACTATATTTTTAGAACGGGATTTTTTTGGAAAGAAGTGAAAAAGTGGCTAATTTTTTTTTGCTAAATTAATGAAGGAACTGGTATATCTTTTAAGTTTTCTAAAATCAAGATATTATTATCATTGTTATTCCTTTAGTTTACAAGCCTGCATTCTCTAGGCAACCGGGTCCAAACCATGAACTTAAGGATGCTTGGATATTCCATGATATTCCATGAGCAGTGGAGAGGAGGGTGGTTTTCTGAAGTTCATAGATTTTGATGCTGCCAGGAGGTATTTGGTCTAGGTATTTTTTGTACCCCTTTTTGATAGTTCCAAGGGCTCCTAAAATGACAGGAATTGTTGTGGTTTTGAGCCCCCCACATCCGCTCAGCTTCAATTTCTACGTCTTTATACTTGTTGAGCTTTTCGGTAGTCTTGACTTAGGTGTTGATGTCTATTATTATTATTGGTGAAGTTCAGTAAATTTCTAAAAATTTAACCATGGCTGCTTTTTTACTTTATTTTTTGGTATATTCGAAATTTTTATGGAAATTATTTCTAAAATCGATTTTAAATTTTAATCTTCATCAGGAGGAAACATCTACTTGCAGCTAAAAACGAGTAGAGCAAAATGAGGAGTGGAGAAGCCGCTTAAGTTATAAAAAAGGTCTGCTGACCAAAGTCGCGGCTCTCACTTATTCTGATTTATGACCTTCAAAACTTTCAATAATTCACGGACTAACCTTAGGAGGACCTTGGCAATTATATCATTCAAAAAAGAATATAAAACAACATAAGGGTTTTATAATTTCGTTAGAATCAGCCGAATAGTTATGATGTTATTGCCAAATAATTCCCCGGCTAACCTTGGGAGGACTTTAGCAATTATATCATTCGAAAGAGAGTGTAAAACAACATAAGGGTTTAGAGTTTTGTTAGAATCGGCCGAATAGTTATGATGTTATGGCCAAAACAAAAAAAAGCAAAACGGGGACCGAAGGATCGACCGAAGGACTGACTGACCGACCAAGTGAAATATAGAGTCGCACGCGACTAAAAATTGTAATTTTTTTTTGTTAGTTAATGAGTAACCTGATATTTTTTTGCAGTTTTCGAAAATCAAGATATTATTATTGCTGAAGTTCAGAAAATTTCTAAAGATTTTACCATGGCTGCTTTTTTATTTTATTTTTCTTTGTATATTCGAAATATTTATCGAAGTTGTTTCTAAAATCTATTTTAAATTTTATTCTTTATCAGGATGAAATATCTACTTGCACCTAAAGACGAGTAGAGCTAATCCTTTTGTCCCTAACAATATATTTTAAGAACAGGAATTTTGGGATGGGATAAGTCGAAAGAAATGCACGAAAAGAAGAATAAGAATAAGACTAGGAGAATAAGAAGAGAAGGTAGGTGAGAATGAAGAGAGGAAGAAGAATGAGGATGGAAGAAGGAGAAGAAAAGAAAGAAGTGAAAAAGAAGAAGAGGAGTAGAAGAAGAAGTTTAAGAAAATGATGAGGATAATAAGAAGAAGAAGAATAGGAAGAGTAGGAGAAGAAGAAGAGAAGTATAGGAGGAGGAGGAGGAAGAGGCGGAGGAGGAAAATGAGGAGGAGGAGGAGGAGAAAAATAGAATAAATAGGAGGAAGAGAAGAAAAGACTGAAGAGCAAGAGAAGAAAAGAAAAAAGAAGGATGGTAATAAGAAATAGGAGGAGATGAGAAGGAAAGGAATATGAGATGGATAAGGAAGAGAAGAAAAGAAAAGAAGAAGTCAGGAAGAAAAAGAGAAAAAGAAGAGGGAGACAAAAAGAAAGAGCGAAATGTAAGAGAATGAATAGGTGCAGGAGGAGAAGAAGAAGAGATCAAAAGGAGAAGAGAAGAAGATGGATAGGATTATAATAATAATAATAATAAGAAGAATAGTAATAAAAGGAAGAAGACAGAGAAGAAGAAAAATGAAGAATTCCCGGTTGTTGAAAGAAAGAAGCGGTTTGAAGAAAGAAACTCAGAATGAAATATTTTTTGTAGGGTGTGGGTTAATAATTAACAAATAAAGTATTTATTATATTTATTTATTTATTTATTGTTTTCTTTCATTTTAAAGGGATTTGATTGGCGTTTAAACAAAGAGTAAAAAAAAGCGTAATAAAATGGGGTTGAAAAGAGCGGTTTCAAAGGCCAAATAGCCCAGAGGCTAACAGCCGAAGGGTTGTCAGCGAGCGCAGTGAAGCGCAACCATGGCTTGTTATTTATAAATTTTAGAAGTCAATTTCCTGTAATATCCGTTTCATTTAGAAAATCTAAGTTAAAAAATATAAAATTAACGCATATAAGCGTTAATTTTTGTCTAAGCAATGCCGGAAGCGTTTCAAAAAGAATATTGTACTCTGTCGTTTGCCTCGATGGGCTACAGAGTGGGGACGGTATTAGTTTTCAAAATTTAACCTTTAATTTTACGCATATATTGTTTTTACTTTCGTTATTCGTTTCTTTCTTAAAAAAATAACCATTTTTATGGTTGTTTTTTGCAGAATAATTGAGTATAGATAATTTTGAACCTGCAAATTTGTGGAAGATATATGGAATCCTCCTTGGAATTCAGGTCCAGAAGGATAAATAAGGAGATTTCAGACTTTCTCGACTTCAGAAGAAGGATGGTGGACAAGGTCAGAAAGAAGCTATAATAATCAGGATTCGACCACGAGGTGATAGCTATGAGGAAAACCCATGGTCGACGATCTGATCCCATCAGAACGCCGGAATTCGTCAGTGAAATTCAGGAGATCATCGACAATGATTTCAGAAAGTCGATGCGTAACAGTGCAAGGGAGAAAAGTTTGGATGAAGAAGGGGCAAGTTCTGTCCAAGGCAATAAGGAAAAGCGACTCAAGCCCATCAAGAAACTGATCAACAAGTTAAAACATCCGCTGGGGCCAGATATGCTGTGATTGTTCTCCGAAGAGAAAATTTTCTGCCAAAACCAAATGATCAACTCTCACAACAACAGGTGATTCGCTGTTCCACTCAAAGACGTGTCCAGAGTCATGCAGATGAAATTTTTAGCGAAAATAATGGTCTTCGGTTTTGTGAGAAGCGAAAGTAACGTCATGCCATCCTATTTCTTCCCCGAGGGCCTCGGGAAGAACACCGATGGCTACATTCGTATTTTGAGCGAGGTGTGGAAGCCCTGGATCGATCGGTTAGCTGCAGGAAGGCCTTACGTGTGGCAGCAAGACTGGGCCCAGCTACACCAGCCGGAAGACCCAAGCCTGGTTGTCAGAGAATTTCTTTGATCACACAGCACATGACATTTGGCCTCCCAACCCGCCTGACTGTTACCTCCTCGACTTCTTTGTGGGGCGCGATGGAACGAGAGACCAATGGATCCAGCTGCAACACGAAGGACAAGCTGAGGGCTAGAAATACAAGGGCCTTCAGGAGCCTAAAACGGGAAATAGTGACGAAGGCCTGTGACCGGTTCCTAGGTCGCCTTGAGGCTGACATGCAGGCTACAGGCGGGTTCATCGAGTAAGATCGACAGAACAAGTCATGGAGACAAACTGACCCAAATGACTAATATATCTAAGAAATATAAACAGTTTTATTATTCTTGAGACAGTCATCATTCGACGAATACCGTCCGCCCCTTGAATTGACAAAGACAAAATTTATTTTCATACTATCACGAATTCGACAGGTAAAATCTCAGCCGTAATATCAATATTGATGTCTTTCATTATCGACCTAGTTTTTTATGCATAGTAACGTCTATACCTTTTCGTCTAGACCTATGTATCTCTAGTAAATATTTTATAGCCCCTTAAGTTTAATTGTCTATTAAGGTCCGTTTTAGAACTTTCTATCCATGCTTACGTAACTGCGTTAATATAAAAATATTCAGTTTCGACTAACACCTTCAATCCATTGATGTAATTCCTCAAACTGCTCGCGTTTATAAAAAAACAAAAACAATTTCGCGGTAGATTTGCGGCGCTTGTTTGTATGGATGGTCTATTGATAGTTTGTTATTGGAAAGATGTAACACGTTAGTAGCTTTCTTCCCTCTCGCCCAGGAAAGTCAACTTGCCCTAATTTCTAAAAAGCTAATAAGAACTATTTACTAGATTTAAAACAACTTTCTGCCAATCTTTGCTCTTGCTACAGAATGTGAACCAGCCCCTTATATCACCCTCAGCGATTGGTGGCTTATTTACTTCATTTTTGCCATGAAACTACTGTCCACAATTATATTTCTCACCGTAGTCTTAGATGCAATCTTACTAGTATTCAATCATAAGCGAACTTCTCTCTAATGGTCCCCAAATTCTAAAGTTGACTCAACATGAGACATGGACCCGATGGACGGGTTCATCGTACGAAATATCCTTAGTATCCTCTCCACTTGAGATAGCACTTAGGGGCAAAACAAGGTACGTAAACATATATGAAAATGAAAGTGAGCAGTGCGCACACTTACAATTTTCACTGCATTCAAATATGTAATTCTGTGTTGGTTAATTATTTTCATGCGAATTTAAAAATAGTAACAACTGGCTTTTGGCACTAAATTTATTACTAATACCTAAGAACATATATACATATCATAAAGATTCATTCAGTTACAAAACACAGTCGAAATAAATATTTAAATATAATTAAATCGAATTTTGTGTCTCTGCCAACAATATTTAACTGCGGCGAAGCGAGCAGGTCTATGGGTCATGCAAATCTCGTGTTGTGTTCATATTCTGTCCGCAACGAGTCGCTGACTCAATGTAGCCAGCTAAAACTAATAGTACCAAAGGTAAATGAACTCACTGAGTTCAAATATGATATGAGTTGACAACCAGGTGGCACCACCTAGTGGCTAAAGGAGCTAAATCGGCCATTTTTAGAGATATGAAAGTTAAACCAATATCACAAGGGGCAACTTGATAATCTTGATTGATTTTCGTCGCAGGTTCACTAGATCATGTCCCTCTAGTTAGCTTTCTGCATTAGAAAGTGTGAAACGATCTTTGTTGCCTTCTGCTATCGCCTTAGCTCTGATTAAAGGAAGATGTTCTTCATTGGCTTCCCGGGAGCCGATGGAATCTCTGCTCTCTCCGACCGTCAACCAACGCTACCACAATTAAGTGGGGCCGCGCCTTTTGGGGAACTGACCTGAGGGACCAGGTTCGAGTGAAGGGAGGTTATTGCATGCTGTGGGAATTTTATAACACCCCCCCCCATCCTCTGTTTGCGGTCTATGCAACAGCTAGGATGTGGGAGTTTAATTTTTTGCCATCTTGCCCTAAATGGTGGCTAGAGTAAAAAAAAAAAAAGCATTACCCACTGGACGGCATTAAAAGAAGGCAAATGACGGGGCGTCCCACGGCAAGCGGCACCCACAGACACTCTTATTTCCGCCTAAACAAACCGGATAATCGTGGACGAGATTCCTCAACTGGATAATGAAATCCACATAAAAATCATAATGACAAACTGTGACAAACCCGAAAACACGAGGGGCCGGTCTTCGTTCTGCAAGTGCCAGCAACGAGCTAACAGCAAACCCACGGGTTATGGAGACCCCCTTCGGCAGGTTCTGGGGTAGAAGAATGATGTGTTGTGTGTGCCAAGAGAGGGGTGATTTGAAGAGACAGCGGTGTTGTGTTTCGCTATGTGTTTGATAGCGTATATGGTCTGTAGATGTCTGCGCGCTCACTCCTCAAGCTAATAGGCGGCAAGCTCCCTTCATATGCTTGAAAAGTTCCTGCGTCTTCGTGTCTCCTTTAGGGAGGGGGGGGGGGTTAACGGGAGAATTCTCAGGACGAAGAAAAGTTCATTTGCCGCTTCCTTAAGACTTTTGAGGTTTCTCTTCTTGTAACTCCTTAGGAATCTCTTTGAGTGGGCCGCAAGGCCTTTGAGGTTTCCCTTCTTGTAACTCCTTAGGAATCTCCTCGAGTGGCCCGCAAGGCCTTTGAGGTTTCCCCACTTCCTTTGATCTCTGTCATGTGTCATTTTCTTATTCAATTATATGAATCAAGTCTGACTTTCCAGGATCCACAACTCCTCCCTTTAACATTTTCCCGTGAAAACTCCACCTTTCACACACATTGATTTATGATAATTATATATTAACTAAAATGGTCAGATTGGTGACCAATTTAAAAAAGAGCAAATTCGTGATCAATAAAATAAAACATTTGTTATTTGTAACGTGGATTAAGTTTTATGTAAGCTCTCAAAAACGATAATTAATTACTTTCTCTCTCTCTTTCCTCTCTTTCTCCATAGCGAAAAGATTAATTCAGAGTATTAATTATTTATTTAAGAAATAATACTTAAAATACTTAAATAGTTAGTTAATAACGCTGAGGAGCACTGACTCCACTTGTGGGAAAGCAGTCTACCATAACTCAATTGGTTTTAAGCTAGTGGGTTTAGAACGAAACGTTGATGATAAAAGAAGACAGACGGCAGAAGATGGCTAATCGTAGCTTGACACTGAGTACAACGTTGAGTGCTTGACGACCTTATCACAAGGAAAAACGATGGCGATGGCAGAAAATAGTCAGATTGGAAAATTTGGCTATGAATGAGTGGTCAGTCTCGGGAGGAAGCACTAAGTCAAGGAGAGAAACGCCACCTCTCCTTGTGGACCATCTAAAGACTGCAGCCAATAGAGTCCTGCAAATGAAGTTAAAGAGTACAGTCCATGAGGATAATTTAGCTACCAGGGCAAAGTCTCTTTGGTATTGGTGCCTTAGGTTTCGGTTCTGGGGGTCTGTGGACAACCATGGCCGGAGTAGAGCGTAGTCCCGCTAGGCAAAATAACATATCGCTACATGCCGATGTGGTGGGCTCTTAGTCTTCTATAACTTATTCTGTAAATGGAGAATAAGGGTATGACATAAAAATAAGAGGAAGCGAGTTGCCTACCAAAGGTGTTTGCTTAGCCAAGGTCATTCTTCTCGCTGGAAGCAGTAGATGGCTCGTCTGGAATACGGATGGAGATGTATTTTGCTTGTCTTCGGTAATTCCTCTCCCAAAGGATAGACTGTCACAATTTCCTTGTTTTTTTTTTTACTATGCAACATGAAGGTGTATTTTAAAAGTGAATGGTCTGGTAGAAGTTATGTTTGTACTGAGGCTACTTGGTGAATTAAAGAAACACGTTTAACAACTTTTGCTAAAATGTACCGGAAGATCAATTTTGCCAAAAGATAAAATACGATAATTGGAAGAACTACTTGGACAGAAGAATGTACGCGACAAAAGTAGATTGAAACCAGATGATGTTGATAAAATTAGAAGAGCCGCATATACGGCAGCATGGACGCTACATGAGTAAGTAGAAAATCCTACCTCGTTAGCGATAAAGAGAAGAGCTGAATGGGCAAAAGAATGAACATGATATGACTTGGTTGAAAGTAAGATGATGTTAAAAATAAATAGAAGGGCTGCATGAACGGAAGAATATGTGCGAATTGAGTCAGGTGAAATAGAATAATTTAGTGAGTAATTTTTTCTGCATAGAGCGAGAAATTGGCGTGGCATGAATCGGTTGAAAATAAAAGATGCTGACGATAAACGGAAGAGCTGGTCGGACGAAAACTTGGGCACGCACGGCACGAAATAAAATCAGGAGATGTTGGCAAAAAATGGAAGAGCTGCTTAGGCGGGAGAATGGACGTGGCATTAGACGGTCGAAAATCAAATGAGGTTGGCGATAAATGGAAGAGCTGTTTTTATGGGAAAATGGGTACACCATTAGTCAGTTAAAAGTAAAATTATGTTAACGATAAATGAAAGAGGCTAGAAAGAAGAATGGGTGCAACAGAAGCCTATTTAAAGAAAGATGATGCTGACGATAAATGAAAGAGATGGAAGGAAGCATGCACGTAAAATGAGTCGGTGCGACAGTAATATAACATTAACGATAAATGGAAGATGTAAAAAGAAGGAACAAGGGCTCGACATAAGCTATTCGGATGTGATGTGATATTGATGATAAATGGAATAGCTTAATAGGCAGAAGAATTGGTTTGACATAAGGCGGTAAGATGATGTTGATGATAAATAGAAGAGCTGCTTGACCAGAGAGGGGGATGGGAAAAAAAGCCGTTGAAAATCGGATGTTCTTGATTTTAAATTAAAGAGCTCCATGGAGAAAAGAATGGGGGCGAATGGAATCATTTGAAAATAAGATGATATAAATAGAAGAGCTGCTTGGAATGAAAAATGTACGTAACATGAGACGGATGACTTCTAGAGGATGTTAACGATAAATGGAAGAGATGATTGTAGGGTTGACGGTAAGATGATATTTACGATAAAAAAAAGATGAGGTGCAACGAAAGAAGAATGGGGAACGTGAATAAAATGAAATTAGAAGATGTTGATGATAAATGGAAGAGCATTTAGAAGTAATAGGCAAAAGATGGGTCAGTTGAGAGTAAGATTTTGTGATAAGTGAAAAAGATGCTAGGGTGTAAAAATGGGCTAAACATGATTCGGTAGAAAGTTAAATGATGACGATAAATAGAAGAGCTGCTTTGAAGGAAGATTGGACGAAAAGTGAGTCAGTTGAGAGTAAGATGATGTTGCGATAAATGAAAGAGTAACAAGGAGTAACAAGGAAAGAATTTACCCTAGAAGACCTTACGGTCCATTCAATGAGGGTACCTTTGGACTAGCAGTTGAGCGGGCACATCTCTGCTCAAATGCTTTACGTCCTTAAACGGCCACTTTTCAAGACGCTATCTAGTCTTGACTTGAACTGGCCAATAGATTCACTGTTGACAACTTCCACTGGAAGTGCGCTTCAACTACCGCAGATACTGTAGGTGAAAATTTTCCACACAGATCGCAGTTGTAACGCTTCAGTTCAAGTTTAAAGCCATGATTTCATGTTCTGCTCTCAGCAAATGTGAAAATATCCCTGTAGTCAACATTGTCGAACCCTCGAAGTATTTTGAAAACTTCGATGAGCTGACCACGCAGTCTACGGGTTTCCAACTAAAACAGATCTAATTCCCTTAATCTATTTTCATAACTTTTATGTCTGATAGAGGGAATCAGTTTGGTTGCCCTGGCTTGCACGCGTTCCAATCTCGCGATGTCCTTTCGAAATGAAGGACTCCAAAATTGTACGGCATACTCCAGGTGCGGTCGGGGAAGTGAGTTGTACAAACACAGTATAATCTCCTTGTTCCAAAATCAAAACTGGCGCTTTATGTAGCCTAGCATCCATTGAGCTTTTTTCTCCGCCTCAATGCACTGTTTCGATAACTTGAGGCCACTAGTGATTGGTTACACCCAAGTCCTTCTCAGTGTCGGTAGATTCAATAGCAGTGCCCTTAAGGATATACTGAGACTGAGGATTTTGGTGGCCGATATGCACCACTTTGCATTTGTTCACGTTAAAAGGCATTCGCCACGTGTCCGACCACTCCCTAATCTTCCGAAGATCTTCCTGTAGGCGGGCAGTATTTCCATCCTTTGCAATGTTCATACTAAGCTTGGTATCGTCGGCAAATTTAGAAATTTTGGCAACCATGTCACCGTACATATCGTTGACGTAGATGATAAATAGTAGTAGTCCCAGGACAGAACCTTTAGGCACCCCGCTAGTAACGGGCACCCACTCAGAAGCCTGTCCACTGTCCATTCAGTACCACCCGTTGCCGTCTGCCTCTTAGCCAGTTCTCTATCTAGCCGGCTATTTTTACGTCTATGCCCAGCTCTCGTACTTTACGGAGAAGACGGCGGTGTGGTACCTTATCAAACGCTTTCTGAAAGTCTGAGTAGACCACATCCACCACCTTGTCCCGATCGGGCTCACTGAAAACAAGGTGGAAGAATTCCACAAGGTTCGTCAGGCATGACCGTTGCCTTCTGAAGCTGTGCTGAGAACTCCTCAGTAGCAGGTTTGACTCTAAATGTGACGTCATTTTGTTCCCTATGATGCTTTCCATGAGTTTACCGACTATCGAGGTCAGACTAATAGGTCAGTAGTTCGACAGTTGGCTACGGTCTCCTTGCTTGAAGATAGGAGTCACCTCCGCTTCACGCCAGTCTCTAGGTACGCATTCGGTCCGGATTGACATGTTGAAGATTACGCGCAGGTGTCGTTACATTTGATCGCACACTTCTTTCAACACTTTAGGTAGAAACCCCTCCGGACTAGGTGACTTATTGTCATTAGGTCAGTGATCTTCTTTTCTATTTCTCCTTCGGTGAAGTCCATATCCTCCAGCTTTTCCCCCCAAGATGCTAGAGTGGTAGAATGGACTTAACATGATTCGGTTGAAAGTTAAATGATGATGACGATAAATAGAAGAGCTACTTGGAAGGAAGATTGAGCGAAAGAATGAGTCAGTTGAGTGTAAGACGATGCGATAAATGATAAAGATGCCAGAGTGGAAGAATAGACAACATGATTCGGTTCAAAGTTAAATGATGTTGACGATAAATAAAAGAGCTGCTTGGACAGTAACATGATCGTAAGACTAATTTGTTGAAAATCAAGTGATTGTTAAAGCTTATAGCTAATGACAATTTATGCCAATTTTAAAATCTATTTTCCTCCACGGTACGAGGTCGATAGAGGGTTTACACCAAATAACCAACAAGACCAAATCAATACTCAAATTTCGAAATCTTTCCTGCTGTTGGGAGATGTAAAATATGTATAGTAAATATCACTCTAAATCTTAGCCAAAGAAAACTTCTAAATATTACAACCAAAATTTAAATAGCATATAATTTTCTTAATTAAACAGAAGTGGATCCTGTTTTATCAAGTGAACGTCCGTTTTTTTACTTTTATAGGGGATTCCAAGGATTACATAGTTGATTTTTTTACTAGCCTTTTTTTAAGGTGGAGGGTTTGGTAGTGTAAATAGTCAAGAATAGTTTGACCTAAAATAGCACTATTGAACATAGCTTAAATATGCCTAAGAAACTGATTTATTTTAGAAAAGGCAACTCACAAAAGGCCGCCTTAAGACATGTGATTTTTACGTGTTTCTATTTTTAACGTTAATTAGTTCAGGCTAAATAAAGGTTATGTTTATTTAGGCTTCAAACCATAATTACCTAACCTGAACTAATTAAGATATAATATCAAAACGCAAAAGAATCAAATTAACATATGGGACACATACAATTTAAGAGATGTGAATTAAATTACATACCTCTAAAAGTAAGAGCAACTCTTAAAAATGAAAAAGAGTAGATGCTCTTTTACCCAATTTTTTCCTAGGGCCTTGGAATGTCCCTTGATTGCTCAACATTTAATGTTCAAGAGATGTTCAAGTACGTTTATCTTCAGCCTTTATTATTTTTACTCTCATTGTTTTCTCATGCCTTCTTCTTCATCTGCTTGCGTGCCTTAAACCTTTATTATTCCCACTCTCACTGTTCTCACATACGTTCTTTTTCTTCTGCCTGCACGCATTCAGCCTTTAATATTTTCACTCTCTCTGTTCTTTTATACCTCCCTTTCTACTGGCACGCCTTCAGCCCTTATTACTTTCACTCTCACTGTTCTCTCATACCTTCTTCTTCTGTCTCCATGTCTTCAGTCTTTATTAGTTTCACTCTCACTGTTCTCTCATACCTTCTTCTTCTTCTGTCTTCACGCCTTCAGTCTTTATTAGTTTCACTCTCACATCCTCTTATACCTTCTTCTTCTTCTATTTACACGCATTCAGCCTGTATTATTTTCACTCTCGTGGTTCTTTCATATCTTCTTCTCCCCGTGCGCGTTCAGCCTTTATTATTTTCACTCTCACTGTTCTCTTGTACGTTTTTCTTCTGTCTGCGCGCTTCCAGCCTTTATTATTTTTACTCTGAGTTTAATTGAAAAAGGACCTATCCATTTCAAGTCTCATGATCCTCCCTCAGATCATCCAAGTTATCTTGGCATGAGTCTATAAATTGTAGTGATTACATTGTTTATTCTTCTTCTCATTTCCACACGAATCTGTAGTCATCCCTTCCCAAAACTTAGCATCGATCGTGACGTTGAAAAAACGAATGCAATTATTGTAGTGACTCAGGAAAATTTGGGAAGTACACTAGCGGCATAATATAAGGGTCAGTAAGAACGTGTATATTTTAATATATATTATAGAAGTTTAACAAAACTTTGGGACCATATATTATACACTTATTTAAATACATCTAATATCTATCTTTTGTGAAATTTTCAAGTAAATGGAATAAATATTTTGTAAGTTATGAGGAAATAAACAAACTATCTTCTAAATCGCAGCGGCCAAAAGTTAATTGTCACTTAGAAAAAATGAACTACCAACCGACGTGTTTGTGTTTAGGATATTTTTTTCTTTTTAATTTTAGGACCACATCTGGAGACTGCCTACTTGGGCATAAGTTACCGTACTCACTACAGCCTAGTACTAGGGTACATTAAAATAAAAATATGCAAAAAAGAAAAAAATAACAAGAAAAAAGGAAAAAGGCAACAAGCAGGAAGCACGCTCCGCCTCCACCCCCCACCCCCCGGCGCAGGAACATGCAACCTACAAAACAACAGCAACAAAAAAAAGTTAAATAAAGTAGAGGAGGTCAGCCTCCTCCAAAAAGTCATAAAGTCCACAAGTCAGTTTACACGAACCAGTCCCGGTAAAGGGACAGTTAGCCTGCGCGAAGATCGCCCAGACTGAGACATTCAACAAGAATGTGCCGAACAGTCTGGAGGACAACGCAGCAGTCTTCACACTAGGGCACAGGCAAGCGCTCCATCAAATGGCGGTGCGTCCCGCAAGTGTGTCCAATTGGGAGACGACAGAAAACAACCTGAAGCCGTCGCGGCGCAATGGCACGCAACGTTAAGTTCCCTTCGACCGTCTCCCATCTTCTTTGCCAAGCAGCTTGAAGAGCTGCCCGTATTCCTGCCATGTAGTCGGTGTGAGGAAGAACGAAACGCTAGTTCGGTCGCTGGGTCCTCGCGAACTCTTTGGCGTCCTCATTCCTCGCAATTCCTACATGTCCAGGAACTCAGCAGAAGATAATCTCGACATCCGTCAAGCCCGCCAAAACCGTGACGTCACGGATATCATGAACCAGGGGATGCAGAGATTCCAATGCCCCGAGAGCACTCAGGGCGCTTTGTGAATCGCTATAAATCATAATCTTGTCTCCGAACCAAGCACGTCATGAAATCTCGGGTACCGAGCGGTGTATTGCAACCAGCTCGGCCGTGAAAACCGATCCCCTCTCAGGATTTAGAGCCATCCGTATACACTGGCACGGTTAGAGCGTACACGAAGTGTGCTCCAAAAAGGCCGAACGAAATACTCCTGGTGCTATAGAATCTTTGGGAGAAGAAGCGTGGCGACAAATGGTAAAAGGTGTTACCCACCATGGTGGCGTCCTGGGCAGAACCATGGGCGCCACCGGCCCGAGAGCTATACCGAGCTCTCGAAGGAGTTTCCTGGCCCTAAACCCGAAGGGCCTAGGGTATGACTAGCGTTTCTCGGCGGTATGGGCACCGTCAAGATCAGCTGCGAATGCATTGGTATCTGTTGAAGACTGAAAGAGGCGCCGGGCTCGCGCATACAGGCGAATAATGCACTGTGCACGTCGCAGAGCGAGTGGCATCTCCCTAGGATCGATAAGTAGGCTCGCAATGGAGGAGGTGCGGAAGGCGCCAATCGCCAGGCAAAAGCCAGAGTGGTGGATCGAGTCCACCTTCCGCAATACACGCTCAAATGCGGATGCATAAAACTCGCATCCGTAGTGGAGCTCCAAACGAACAAAGGATCGATAAAAAGTAAGGCAGTAACCCTATCAGCGGCCCAGGCGCTGAACATCACGGAGCGAAGAATATCCTTGGCGTGGGTACAAGGGACCCTAAGGCTACGAATATGAGCCTCCCAGGTGAGGCGTCGGTCAAATACATGACAAAGGTAACGGTACGAGTCAACTACTTCCAGGCGCACCCCATTGAGAAAAAGGTGGTTGATGAAAACCGAAGCCTGTGCGATTCAGCATAGCGAGATGCGCCTGTTGGAGTAAACGCTCTAGAGTTGGTATTTGGGCCGTGCCAAAAGAAATCGAAAGGTCGGTTTACGTAGAGCGCAGCAAGAGCATCTTCCGGCAGCACCGAGATGATGCCGTTGATGCTCAGGGCAAAGAGTGACACTGAGGACATTTCCATGTGGGACACCCTCTTCCTACTCCATTGGGCTGGAGAATGCTCCCTCCACCCGTACGCGGAATCGACGATCTCGCAAGAATACAGATATAAAGATTAAGAGCCTTCCCCTCGTCCCCATCGTGTGGAGAGTCACTATGATACCGTATCGCCGTCACAGGCCTTCTTCAGATTGAAAATCACCGTGGCGTAGTGCTGTCTACGAAGTAAGGCCTAGAAGACGGCATTTTCCAGTCGGAGAAGAGCATCTTACGTGGAGTAGAACTTGCGGAAGGCGCACTGTGCAGAAGAGAAATGGCCTCCGCTGTCCTAAAACAAGGTTAATCTAACATTTATCAATTTCTCCATCAACTTGCACACGCAGGAAGTTAGAGAGATTGGTCGGAAACCGGCCGGAGTAGAGTGATCTCTCCCAGGTTTGCGAGAGGCGAGCACAGTAACGATTCGCCAGGAATCTGGGAGGATATCTTCTACCCAGATTCTATTGAACAAATCTAACAGAAAAGTCATGCCTAGATCGACCAAGTTTCGAAGCATGGCGTACGGGACATCGTCCGGACCAAGGGCGTTGTCCGCGCACGAAGCAAGAGCGGAACGCAACTTACTCAGAGTAAACCTGTAGTTAAAGGTTCTCCAACTCTGCTAGAAGTTTCTTCCAGTTAAGTGAAGACACGTATGCTCGCCAGGAAGAACGGCGGTCGTGCTTCAAAATATACTGAACCTAGACCTTGCCGGACGAAATTCAGCGACAGTGAAATCGTTCGGGCGGCGCTTATAGCGAATGTAGCCATAATGCTTCTGTTTGAGGGTCGTCTCACACTCGGCCGACTACCACGGGAGTGGTCGGCGTGAAAAACGGCCAGACGTTCTAGGAATAGTATTTAGGCCAACGGCGATGACGTTGCCGGAGAACTAAACGGCTTCATCAACCGACATTAACTCCTCGACTGAGATAGAGAAATCAGTCATTTCCTGAGATGCGGACCACCACGCCCACACCAAGCACCACCGGGGCAGGATCTCGGGCGGCAGCGGCCCAGAAAATGATATTTGAATGGGAAAGTGATCACTACTATGGAGGTCATCGGCCACTCCCACCCAAAATCATCTGGAGAGCACAAAGATACATCAAGGCAGGAGAAAATGAAGCGGTTCTCTGGCAGTGATGCGTAAACTCATCTACATTTAGGACACCTATCTCCAGCTCGTCGATCAGATCGGCAAAGACTTGAACCCGGGGATTAATCGAGTAGTCTCCCCAGAGGGGGTGTCTACCGTTCAGATCTCCAAGCAAGAGAAAGGGCCTAGCCAACCGTGCCACGATGCGACAGAAGTCTCCCGCGTCGAAGTCGGCTGACGGTGGAATGTACGTGGAAATAACAGTACTATCCAGGTGCAGCTGCACAGTTACTGCCTGAAAGGAGGTATCTAAAGAAAAGAGAAGAACGGAAACATCATGTCGGGTGTAAATCGCGCATCCTCCTTCCCAGACCCCATCCCGTGGTGGTGGAGTCGCAAAACCCTTATACTCCTGAAAGGTGGGCAGAGGGCACGCGCCCAGCATGATCTCCTTCAAAAAGATAGCTAACGGGGAACGGGAAGATACGAGCCTCGGCATCTTCTCCCAGTTGGCCCGGAGTCCCCGGCAGTTCCATTGAAGGAGTATGACCTCCAGGCCTTGCTCAGAGGAGATCCGAGGGCCCTCTTCGAAGAGAAGGCCCTCACGGAAATGGCGGTACAATTCCCGGAGGCAGAACTCCGAGTGTTGTTGGCCGGACAAAGCGCTGAAGGCGCTGTCGCCTTCGAGGAGTTATTGAGGGAGGTTGGGCTCGCTATGCGAGTGTTTTTCTTTCTTCGCCTGGAAACCTTAGGTGAGCGGGGCGGCTTCGGAGGTGAGGGTCCCTCTTTTGGAAGACCCAGCATCTCCGAGCCACCCAGCCCACCAATGGGTGTAAGAAAAGTAGCCGAAGCTCCTTTAGTGCTGTCCTCCTCTCGGGGGGCTGCTTTAGGAACCCAAAAAAGATGGCCTCACGACCAACTTCGAAGGGGTTCGCCTCATGTGAGTCTAGCGACTCGGTGGAGGCGTGCGGCGTTCGTTTCGTCTTACGGGAAACGGTCACGCTGGGGGAAGGGAGGGAGCCCTGGTTTTAGCCGGGCCTGGGTGTGAAACCTTTGTGCCGCTAGCTTTACCAGGGGGCCGCCCGGGGAGGGTAGAACCCGAAGAATGGTTCCGAATGTGCGCGGAAACGACCGTGCTCGTAGGTCTGTAGGGGCCATTAACAGAGGGTGTCTTTTTTAATATTGAGGCATAGGATATACCAGGCAGCGCCGGGCGCGCCAGGATCAAGTCCTTAGCTTGCGAAATGAGAGACGATCCTTGCCTCAACGGCTAGGATTTCCTTCTCAAGGAGATACGCACCACATCACTTCGAAGAAGCTGGATGCAGCTATCCTCAATTGATACACTTGGCTATACAAGATTTGGATTTATCATGTGCGGCCTTAGAGCAACTTACACAGACTTCGGGTAACCCCGACTTTGCACGTATATACGAGCGATTAACATGGCTGAAGCGGGGACAGTAGTAGCACCTCCGGATCAGTGGCACGAATGCCTTCCCGCGGTAGCGGGAACCAAGAAGAACTCTGGGAATTATTGAAATACGAATGGAACAATATTACCCCATCATTTTGCAAGAAATTAATTCAGTCTTGTGGTAAGAGATTTCGGGACGTCATTGCTAGAAAAGGGATGCTCCTAAAATATTAGTAGTAAAAGTTTATTTTTTGTTCTTGTTCCATTTTACATTACTTTTCTAAGTGACCCTTAACTTTTGGCCGCTGCAATTTGGAAGATAGTTTTTTATTTCCTCATAACTTACTAAATATTTATTCCAGTTACTTGAAATTTTCAGGAAAGATAGATATTAGATATATTTAAATATGTGTATAATATATAGTCTCAACGTTTTGTTAAACTTCTATAATAAATATTTAAATATACTTGTTCTTACTGAGCCTTAAATTATGGCCGCTAGTGTACACGATTAAATGGTTTCAACAGTTAATATGGTTTCATTTAAGTTCCATGAACAGGTGCGTCTGTACTTATGTGTGTAGTGACTATTCCTCACAGCCCTTCCCCCCAAAGTAACTTCCTTAAATGGGGGCCTCCAAATTGGCGAAAACAAAGATAAGTACTTGCATGGACATATATGGCCAGGGCTCCTTAAAAAGGCGCGGAGATTTGGGTTGGAAAGCGCCAAATGAAAGTAGCCGCCAAAGAGATCTATTTGGCCATGTCTTCTGTCACCCCCAAAGGTTGGGGCTCATTTCAAGTCGATCATTATTTGTGATAAACTGAGATAGCGAAATTATACAAACCGGGCACTACTCAAACTTCTTCCTCTTTGTCCTCCATTACCTAACCAAGGTAATTTAAGCCGTTTTGCTAAGTTCCTGTGTTCTTTTCTGCTTACTTCTTTTTTTTGTCGTGTACAATTGACTCTATAAGTTACTATGTTCGTCCGTAGGTGGGTCGGTCGGATGGTAACCATTTTACTTTTCAATCAGTATTTGAAAGTGTTGAAGGTCGTAAGGTGATAAGTCAGAATAATTGAGAGCACGCGACTTAGGTCTCTTGACCATGTGGAATGCGTCCTACATGCTACAGAATATGTACAAATAAGGAAGCAATTATTATCAACACACTCAATACCTTCTGCATTTTTATTCATTCATTTTTAATCTCACTTCTGTCACTCCAGCTCGCATTCTATCAGTAAGCGACACCTCTACTGAGTGTCAATTTTCGCCTTAACCTTCCTTTTACTTCGGTTTGCGGATCAAAGATTCGTTATACAATTTCTCTACTTACTCTTTTCTCGATGTCAAGGAATATATTTTATCTGCGTGCATTGAAGAACAACACTCCGGCAACCTCAAGATTCACTGTCGACTTCCATCAGGAGGCAAAAGGAATCTATACCTTTTTGGGGGGGGTCCCAAACTTTGAAAAGCGTTAAATTACATTAGATTAGTCATTAGATGTACTAATATTCGCTGTTCTAATAAATTGTTTCTAAACCTATTCCAGCATAACGATTTAATTGCTGAAGACAAATAGCTACAAGGAAGAAAAATACACAAGAGCTCTTTTAATTACTCTTATACCTACAATCAACTTTAAAGTCATAATTCCGCATTTAATCTGTATTGAATTCGTTAAAAACCGGAGTTTCTGCTCAGTTTTATCGAATAGAACTCTGCTACAATGGTCAATCTTCCTCCTTATTTATAATTGAATATCGCATACTCTTATCTATTATTTTAAAAATAAAATATCGTTTTTTTTTCAGATACTACCGCTTCAGGGAAAAAAAGAATTATATTGATGAGTTATAGCGCTATTGGGACACAGTTTAGGTAACAATTTGAAACCAAACATAAACAGAAGGGACACCGTTTGGAGATATTTGTAATTTACTGCACGCATCACCTTCAAAGACACCCTCAATGTCCGTTTTCACCCACGATCTCTCACTTAATGGTTGACCATAATCGTTACGAGAATATATAAAAAAGGCCAAACATTCACGAAATCTAGTCAAATTCTGGTGGACAACGAATATAGTGGTACCAAATCTGAGGGTAACAAGTGAGAAAGTGTGTATTTGTCTTTCCTTTCCCTTGTCTGGCACTGTTTCTCTCACTGGCTCTTTGCTCGTGCCAAGCTCTCGCTCGTCCGCTGAGCACACGTGTCGTTAAACGCCCTTCTCGGCAGCAGCCCGCCAGAGACTGCCCGTACAGCGTCCTGAAAGACTGGAAAAGCGTTTGGAGAAAGGAATCAAAGCGGATCCGAAGTGATCTCTTTGATCTTCTCTTCACTGGCCAATCGGAGCACCCAAGGCCGAAGGGTGGCCCTTCCTCCCAATTCCCTTATCAAGCGTTTTGATCCAATTTTACCCATGGGTGCCTGACATTTCTGAGAGGCAAACAAAATCTACGACCTTCTTCCACATGTTACTATTTTGATATTTTTCTCATTCATTATCTCTTACTCTCTCTTTTGGACCTGAATAAAAAGGCTATACAACGGAGCTGGAAAATAAAGAGAGGATAGAATAAAAATGAATAAAAGTCTCAATGGGGGCAACATTGAATCTTCACCCTCCTAAAATCGCTAGTCTGGAAGCTCATAAAGGGAAATTAAGCCGATTAATTGTTTATGTTAATGCACGGAATCAAATTTCAATTATTGTGGTTAATGTTATAAATCAACGAATTTAACTAATGGATTTAATAGCTTAGCAGTTTGCTTTTGTTTTATCGACAATTCACAGTAATGGGTTAAATCATGATACGATATTAGATGATATTAATCAACAGATTGCGACAGATTTGTGTAGTTAGATAAACACTTTAGTTGTTCTAATGCTTATTCAAGCAATTGTATGGATATTCATTAATATTATAATATCTTATATCTAATAAGAATATTGTGTACTTTTCTATATTAAAAAACAAGAGTATTTTACTTCGGAAGAAATAGAATAAATTAATATTCATATTAACCTTTATGTTATGTTATTTTTTTTTCAATTTCTTCTTACCTGTGCTTGGCGACCACTTCAGAGCTATGGATGAGGTCCAACACCTCTTTAGGAGGGCATTGGGAGACTGTAAGTGTGGGAGTGGCCTCATGATTTGTAGGCACGGGGGGTGAAGGCGAAGAAATATTGCTGTAAGAGGAGGATATTTTGATCCTGGGACAATTCGCCCCCTGTTCCGACTCATCTTCGATCCCAGAGAGGCTTTCAGGTGGCGAAGGAGAGAGACTAGGGGAAGACGATGCGGTAAGGGATGGCGTGGGAGAGGGAGAATAAGGAGACGGGGGAGGTTCGAAACCACTCCATGATGGCTGTACCGTAAGAACAGAAGAAGATGGGCTCTCCCGGTTACTCGAGGTGGCAACGGAGACAGAGGGGTGGCTTGGGGGGGCGACTGGTGTCGGGGACCCCTTTCTACTCCCTCGAGGGGAGTGGGAAGACACGAAAGTTGAGAATGGGGAGAGAGTTGCCGCGAGCGAATTGGCCAAATGGAGCGACAAGGAGGCATCCTTCGACTTCTTCTTCCTGGTGGAGGTCGGCTCAGATGTAGGTTCTCTCTCCCCAGTCAGGAACCTCTCCTTCACTGAAGTGTCGCTCTTCCTCAGGCGTGACCAACGCCCGTCTTTCTCCGCCTTCTTCCATTTCTTGTCCTCCTCCTCAGCGCCATTTTCACCACCCTTTTCTCTTCTGAGGGCAGAATCATTCCTCCGAAGCAGCCCGAAGCTCTTCTCTTTGTTGAAGCTCACTTGGTTCTTCAAGGGTTTCATCTGGAGCCTCGTCCAGGACCGAGGACGGGCCTGTAGGAGCAAAATGGCACTCCTTTCCCCTTCAATGGAAGCATCACGACTCGCTTGTTAATAGCGGGAAAAAGAGAAGGAAAAAAGCCATCACGTCAACAAGAATCCGAGGGTTGTGCTTATAGAGCGGGGTTCGTCATAATGTGGCCATATTTCTTCTCCCATTCACTTTAGAGGAAATGAGGCATTTGCTTTAGATTAAATTAAAATATTAGTCCTTTGATTACGACTAGATATTTTAGTAGCAAAAGTCGGAGATGACAAGTGGATTGCTACTCCTCTTTCATCCCAGGATTTCATCGGGCTTATCACAGTTCTAGGCAGTGGATCATTTCATAGGGAAATTTAATCGGTCGATTTCTTAACTCTCAAGTTAAATTATCATCTGCCTCCAGAGGGGTTCACTTGAAAGGGAACATAACCATTTAACTAAGAACTTTGGGGCGAGTAAACGAATACCAACAGCTATATATAATTCAATTTTGCCGGAAACGTTAAAAAATAAACACAACGCGTGAACTCTATTCTATCTCTTAATAATTTTTCGAATCTTTTAAAAGTGGCAGAAAATGTAAATATGTAAACATGCCATTATACCTGTTTGTCCCTTTCATATTTTATGTAGGATTGAGTTCTGTAAAAGAATGAAAACAATTCTGTTTTAGTCGTTGGTTATATTTTACGCTGTCACCAGCGCCGTGCCTCTGCTGGGCGGATTTATTTACACTTTCTGGCCAAATCATCAAATGCAGACATCGAGCGGCTATAATAACAATTTGTTGTGAACGTCATTTCTATTTCGTCAAAGCTATTTCATACATTTCTTTTGCCAAAATATGTATTGACAGGTACATTAGTCAGGTCTGATTTTAATTTGATCCCAAAGGTAAAGTGTCGGCTAAATTAGCGCCCAGCACAGGAGCATTGGGTGTATTCGAACCATTGGATTTAGTTTTATAAAAGAATAGAAACGGTTCTGTTGCAGTGGTGATAAATGCCATTATACCTTTATTTGTGAATGATTACGCAAAGTTGGGTTTGTTTTAAGAAAAATTGGACATAATACTCTCGTATTAACATAATACTTTGTTGATAACATGATAAAATCCTAATGACATAATATATTTGTAATACCAATAATGATGTATTAACATAATACAGTTGTAATAACATGTTGCAATAATATAATACAGTAATAAAAAGATAATACTATCATTATAAATTAATACTGTCGTAATAACATGATACTGTAGCGAAAACATGATGTCGTAAAACACAATAATATCGTGATAACATAATACTGTCGTAATAACATAATACTGTCGAAATAATATAATACTTTCATAATTAAATAATACTGTCGTAATAATATAACACTGTCGTAATAACATTATACTGTTGAAATAACATAATACTTTCATAATTAAATAATACTGTTGTAATAACATAACACTGTGGTAATAAAATAATACTGTCGCAATAACATGATACTCTAACAATAACATAGTGCTGTCGTAATAAAATAAAACTGTCGTAATAACATAATGCTGTCGCAATACAATGATACTGAGGCAATAACATGATACTGTCGCAATAACATAATGATATAGTAATAAAATAAAACTGTCGTAATGAGATGATACTGTCGCAATAACATGATACTGGCGTAATAAAATAATACTGTCGTAATAACATGATACTCTAGCAATAACATGATATTGTCGTAAGCCATAATAATGTCGTAATAAATTAATACAGTCGTAATAACCTAATGCTGTCGCAATAAAATAATACTCTCATAATAACATAATGCTGTCATAATAAAAAATACTGTCGTAATAACATGATACTGTGGAAATAACATAATGGTGCAATAAAATATTACGATCGCAATAACATAATACTCTCGCAATAAAGCAATGCTGTCATAATAACAATACTGTCGCAATAATATAATCCTGTTGCAAGAACATAATTATGTCGTAATAAAATAATACTGTCATAATAACATAATACTGGCGTAATAAACTGCCGTAATAAAATAATACTGTCGGAATAACATAATGATGTTATAAAATAATACTGTCGTGATAACATGATACTGTTGCAATAACATTATCCTGTCGCAATAACATAATGATGTAACACATAATAATGTCGTAATAAAATAGTACTGTCGTAACACATAATAATGCCGTAATAAAACTATAGAGTCGTAATAACTTAATGCTGTCGCAATAAAATAATACTCTCGTCATAACATAATGCTATCGTAATAAAAATAATACTGTCGTAATAACATGATAATGTGGCAATAACATAATGCTGTCATATCAAAATAATACTGTCATAATAACATGATACTGTGGCAATAACATAATGCTGTCATATCAAAATAATACTGTGGCAATAAAACAATGCTGTAGTATTAATATAATACTGTTGCAATAACATAATGCTGTGGCAATAACATAATAATGTCGTAATAAAATAATACTGTCGTTAAACATAATAATATCGTAATAAAATAATACAGTCATAATAACTTAATGCTGTCGTAATAACAGAATACTGCCGCAAAAAACAATGCTTTCGTAATAGCATAATCATGTCGCAATAACATGATACTGTCGTAATAACATGATACTGTCGCAATAACATAATGATGTCGTAATAAAATAATACTGTCGTAATAAAATGATACTGTCGCAATAATATTATACTGTCGTAATAAAATAATACTGTCGTAATAACATGATACTGTCGCAATAACGTGATACTGTCGTAATAAAATAATGCTGTCGTAATTAAATAATACAGTCGTAATAACTTAATATTGTGTCGTAATAACATAATCCTGTCGTAATAACATAATGCTGTTGTTCATTAGGAAAACCCTTTTTCTTGCGTCCGCGCGAAAGTCCGAGGAATTGTAGCGGTAGTTTTGTAGTTATTAAAAAATAATAAAAATCGAAAACTAACAAGGGAATATTCACGAGAACTTAATGAATCAGAAGTGAAGAAGACTGAAAGATACTGGGGGGGTGTATGTGTGTGGTGGAGGCGGGGGTACTGGTTTTGCCGACGATTTTCACTTTTCTCAGATGGGTGTTTATCATTGGAAATCTACAGTTTAACTCAGGTTTTGAACCAAGGATCGACACAGCAGATGTTAGTGGAAGGACATTCGAACCAAATCCTCACTCCATCCGCCGACTAACCACACCCGATTCGGCTTAACCTGGCTGAAACTGGAAGCGGTGTTTCCGCTTGACTATGCTGTAGCCCGGGCACTAACCTAAGTAGACAGTTCGGGGTACATTTGCCCTGAGGGGCGCATATCTCCCCCAAACATGCCTCCAAGCAGGTGGAATCACTTAATGGTAACAAATGCGAGAGCGAATGATCATTTAGTGTTAAAAATAGGAGGCAATCAACTCGTGAGGGAGGGATCACTAAGTGGTAAAATATCTAAGATGGGGGTGATCATTAACGTTCATTGCTATAGCTACAATATATACGAAAAACCAGTAACAACTTGTATATATTCTTCTATGAGTCCAGGGGTAGTTTTAGTAGATGCAAATAAACCTTTAATTCAATTACCCCTTCTCACGTCTCAGCCCCAGAACCCCTTTACCGCAGCCGAATTTTCCGCCTTCTTCTTTAAGTAAGTGACATCGAATCTGGGATTTCTTCCGCCTTTGTTCCTCGCCACCTCGAAATCACTCCTATCTCTCTACCCCAACGTCTGTCTCGCTGGTGTAACTCCTGCGGAATTAACTCATATTTTCTCTCTTCGAAAGAAACGTTTCCCTCTTACTCTGTTCCTCCAATCTCCGTTTTCAGTTCCTCCTTATTCTTCTTCCTTACGTTAATGGTATTTTTAATGCCTACCTCTCCCCTGGGGTGGTACCATCTGATTTCAACCATGTTGTTCTTCGACCACTCCTTAAAATATTCACGAGAACTTAATGAATCAGAAGTGAAGAAGACTGAAAGATACTGGGGGGGTGTATGTGTGTGGTGGAGGCGGGGGTACTGGTTTTGCCGACGATTTTCACTTTTCTCAGATGGGTGTTTATCATTGGAAATCTACAGTTTAACTCAGGTTTTGAACCAAGGATCGACACAGCAGATGTTAGTGGAAGGACATTCGAACCAAATCCTCACTCCATCCGCCGACTAACCACACCCGATTCGGCTTAACCTGGCTGAAACTGGAAGCGGTGTTTCCGCTTGACTATGCTGTAGCCCGGGCACTAACCTAAGTAGACAGTTCGGGGTACATTTGCCCTGAGGGGCGCATATCTCCCCCAAACATGCCTCCAAGCAGGTGGAATCACTTAATGGTAACAAATGCGAGAGCGAATGATCATTTAGTGTTAAAAATAGGAGGCAATCAACTCGTGAGGGAGGGATCACTAAGTGGTAAAATATCTAAGATGGGGGTGATCATTAACGTTCATTGCTATAGCTACAATATATACGAAAAACCAGTAACAACTTGTATATATTCTTCTATGAGTCCAGGGGTAGTTTTAGTAGATGCAAATAAACCTTTAATTCAATTACCCCTTCTCACGTCTCAGCCCCAGAACCCCTTTACCGCAGCCGAATTTTCCGCCTTCTTCTTTAAGTAAGTGACATCGAATCTGGGATTTCTTCCGCCTTTGTTCCTCGCCACCTCGAAATCACTCCTATCTCTCTACCCCAACGTCTGTCTCGCTGGTGTAACTCCTGCGGAATTAACTCATATTTTCTCTCTTCGAAAGAAACGTTTCCCTCTTACTCTGTTCCTCCAATCTCCGTTTTCAGTTCCTCCTTATTCTTCTTCCTTACGTTAATGGTATTTTTAATGCCTACCTCTCCCCTGGGGTGGTACCATCTGATTTCAACCATGTTGTTCTTCGACCACTCCTTACAAAATTATTATCCTATTATAAAAATTGGATTATAATTCCTAATAAACTGAATTGGTTTTACGGCGAATTTTGAGCTTTAAACTAACCTAACCTAGACTCATAAAGTTTACAGGTCGAGTCGCAATGAATTTTTTTTAAAAACAATTCACGATGCTACAATTTAGAATTAGGAAACTAGTTATATCCAGCCTTGCCTCTCTCTCCTCCATCTGGTTCATTCCCAATCAACACTATGTTTGCAATGATGGTTGGCAGTTCATGAACACCATGCTTGCAACTAAGGTTGTGATTCCATGAACATTATGCTTGAAACGATGGTTCCCAGTCTATGAAAGCCATGCTTGCAACAATGGTTGGCAGTCCTATAACACCATGCTTGTAACGATGGTTGGCAGTCCATTTACACCATTCTTGTAGCGATGGATGGGAGTCCATGAACATTATGTTTGCAACGATGGTTGGCAGTCCATGGACATTATGTTTGCAACGATGGTTGGCAGTTCATGAACATCATGCTTGCAACGATGGTTGGCTATTGATGAACACCATGCTCTAAACGATAATGGCAGTCCATGATAACCATGCTTGCAACGATGGTTGGCAGTCCATGAATATCATACTTGCAACGATGGTTGCCAGTCCATGAAACAATAACACAATGCTTGCAACGATGGTTACCATTTCTCTTTCAGCACATATTTGATTTTTGTCTTGATCGTCTGGTTAATAGTATAACTTATCCTGAATTCTATCCCGGCATATCTTGCCACATTCCTACGCGTTCCCATTACATCTTCTCTAGATAATCAATCAAGACAGGTATTAGGGTATTTGAACGGTTTTCACCCCAACTCATTCAAACGATCCTCTTTAAAAGCTCGTAAAGACCTTAAATTCCCTAAGAACGAATTTCATCATCATCTCTTCTCGTTTTGCTCTCACCGAATATTCCCGAACTTGCGTCGGGCAGATTTAGCTGCTTAAGTCGCATTGTATTATTGTTGTATCATTGCTTCCTGGGAGGAGATGGCATATGTGCTCCTCTCCGACCATTTAGGAGATTAAGGGGGAATAAATGTCATCCTACAGCTTGTGATGTAGGCCCCCGTCAACGGTACCCAAACTAAGTGGGGCCTCACTTTCTGTGAGGATGTCCTGAGGGGCCAGGTTAGAATAGAAAGAGGCTGTTGCATGCTGTTGGAAATTTTAACCCCCCCTCCCTATACTACTGGTCCATGCAACAGCCGTATTGTGATCAGGGCGAAAGAGGCGAGAGGAATAATGGAGGATACAATAAAATTGTTAAAAAACAAACATTGACTTTAATCAAAATACTGAATACTGATGACACTATGTAACAAATTTCACTTTTTGTTTGTTGCTGGTTAAAATTATTATTTCTCAGTTGTTCGTAGCTAAAGTTAGTCCTATGTTCTAACACTAAGATCAACTCTTTTTCAAACGCCAGAGATACCCTTTCACCAGGGACCTATCAGTCATGCACTTTCTATTTTAGATATTCTTAAATACTTAGGACATCCAGAGATACCCTTTCACCAGGGACCTATCAGTCATGCATTTTCTCTTTTAGATATTCTTAAATACTTACGACATCCAGAGATACCTTTTCACCAGGGACCTATCAGTCATGCATTTTTTCTTTTAGATATTCTTAAGTACTTACGACATCCAGAGATACCCTTTCACCTTGGACCTATCAGTCATGCATTTTCTCTTTTAGATATTCTTAAGTACTTACGACATCCAGAGATACCCTTTCACCACGAACCTATCAGTCATGCATTTTCTCTTTTAGATATTTTTAAGTACTTACGACATCCAGAGATACCCTTTCACTAGGGACCTATCAGTCATGTATTTTCTTTTTTAGATATTCTTAAACACTTACGACATCCAGAGATACCTTTTCACCCTGGACCTATCAGTCATGTATTTTCTCTTTTAGATATTCTTAAGTACTCACGACATCCAGAGATATCTTTTCACAAGGGTCAAAATCTTTTCGAACTCTGACTAAACTACTTCTTTTCTATCTTTTCAAAATTTTCTCCACTATTTCCCCTCTCCCAATTAATTCTACTAATTTATCCCTATTTTCTCCCTTTATTATGTACAATGTCCAATGTCCGTAACTAAAGTAAATGAAAAAAGTCTATTTTGATCCTCCAACTTTGCTTTTCTAGGTAGGGCACTGAATTTCTAAATTTGCCGATTTGGATAATAATGCTAGGGCATTATTAATTTCCGAAAACAATGAGAATATATAAAAGGCTGTGATCTTTAATTTATTTCAAAGCGTGGTATAAAATTGCAAATCTTATTTAAAAAAAAAACATTGGAATGTTGTAGAATAATATTTTTTTTTAAGGAAACCTTCCAAAACATTCAGAATTAATGAGAAATTTACAGAATTAGTGGAATTTTATAAAGTTTCAAGAATGTTCCAGAACTTGCCATAACACGATTTGGAAACTTCTAGAACTTTATGAAACTTTCTGGAATATTACTTCAGAAATATTTATGCAGGAATTCACAGATCTGCTATAATTTCAGCTCTAGCTACCATATTGAACACATCAGAAAAGAAATAGCATCACGAGGCTGCGATCATTCTCTAGGACCATTTTGTTATATCTGAGGACAGCTCATAAAAACAAGAGCAAAAATGTTGGGTGTGACAGCATCTATGAAAATGTGTGAAGCATACAAAAAATACTTTTGCATGTAAGGAGGGAACCAAGACAGTTTCGCTTGTGAACACTGCAAGAAAACTTTGGAAGGTAAGAAAATTATTTGTTGTAAGGGGTAAAATATTAAATATCACAAGTATTTAAGCTATTATGTTTATTTGTAAGCCCCAAAAGTAATAAAGTATATATTTTTTTACTTTTACAGGATGGTATAGAGGGGAAAGAAGAGCTATGAAGTTTGCTATTCCCATGATTTGGCAAGAACCCCCTAACCACTCGAGCAACTTCTACTTCTACATGATGGAATTTTCAGACGTCGAACTAGTAAGAATGCACTTGCTATTTCCTATCCCCATCTTCCATCCACTATTGCACCAGGGCCACACAGTGCTGATTTCCTGTACCTACCTCCCCAGAAATTAATAAGCCACCATTAGAAGAAAGCAAAAATTCAGAAGCTGAAAAGATCAGTGAAAATATAGATTAGAGTGTCAGAGATATGACTGTTGTGAGGAATTCATACTATCCAAAACCAAAGAGACCTCAATGACCTTGTTAGATATATTGGCTTGTCAAAGATATCCAGGCTCAAAGAGTGGGATTTGCTGGATGAAAATGTGCAGGTGACATGCCAGAAAAAACATCATAAACATTTCTCAAGATGCTGTACTTATCATACTAGGCTATGCCACTGCAATACGGTATCTGGTTTGTTTGATACAGTTGGAATTGCATGTAATCCAGCTCAGTAGAGGCTATTCATTGATAGCTCTTCAAGAAGCATTGAAGCTGTAGTTTTCCATAATTGGAATAAGCATCCATTCTTTCCTTTGGCGCATTCAGCTTATCAGTGTTAAGATCCTGCAACAAGCTTTGAATTAAAAGGAATATGCCTGGAAAGTGATTGCAGACTTCAGAATGGTAGAATATTTGATGGGTTTTCAGGGAGGTTTTACCAAGTTTCTATGTAATCTCTCTCTTTGAAACAGTAGGGATATCACAACACATTATCACAAGAAGCACTGACCCCAAAGGACTGAGTTCTTTGTTGGAGGGCATACTGTCAAGCATGAGCCTTTGATAGGCCCCCAAGAGGTGTTGTTCTCTACAATGCATTTAAAACTAGGTCTCATGAAGCAGTTTGTTAGAGATCTTAACAAAGAGTTTGCAGCCTTCGAGTGCCTTTAAAATTTCTTTTCTCAAACTCTCTGAGTCAAAGAGGAAAGCTTGTGTTTTTGTTGGACCACAAATCAGGAAAATCACAGTGTCTACAATTCCCTGAAAAGCTTACTTACTAAAAAGGTAAAAGAAGCCAGGAAGAGTTTTGTTTCGGTGTGTCAGGGCTTTGGGGGAAACCACTAGGCTGACAATTATGTGGAACTGGTTGAGAACTTAACGAAAGGCTATAGTGAAATAGGCTGTAGGATATCTCTGCTTTTGCAAATCCTTGATTCCCATCTTGACAAGTTCAAGTAAAATATGGGAGCATACTCAGATGAGCAAGAGGAGCGATTTCATCAGGATATACTGAACTTTGAACATAGATACCAAGGAGTACATTTGAGGGCTTGTACGGGAAAGTGATTTATATTACAAACGGAAATCGAGGAAAACTGTTCACTTCTAACTTTTTTTACTTGTTTTTATATGTTTCTTGTGAAAGTTTCGATAAAATTCCATAAATTTAACTCTGTTTTTGTTTTTAGCCTTACAATGGCTGAAAAAAAATCCCTATTTCTAGTAAATATTGCATCATATAAGCCACAAAAGCAAAGTTTAAAACAAATAATGGCTATTTTCTATTGTTTTGGCAATAAAAGGCGTTGAAAAATAACACTAATCATGAACAAAAAATTGTGTTATATAGTGATCCCATTTCCAGTCTTTAGGAACAAGTGTATTCGAACTTAGGAAGTGGTTTAAACATACGATCCTCTCCCCCATAAAAAAGCGGAAATATAGACTTTGCTCACAAGCATGAAAAAAATGATCGTGTGAGATAGATGAAGCAAATAACTTGTTTTGAATCTACTTCTATACATAAAACAAAAGGACTTAAAAATATCCCCCTCCAAACCAATTGATGTGGCGGTCCCTTTTTACCTCACACATAAACAAGCATGTGTATATTTACACACACATTCACGGATAAATAACTAAAAACACCTGCAAATACAGCTTGCACATGATATTACAGCCAATTCCACGCAAGAGGCCAGAAGCGTTCGAAGCAAGAAACAAAGAAACCCCCATCGGAACACTTGCGGATTCACTCTCAGCCATAAGGAGTGACTCTTTCGAGGGGGGTCGAACACTAGTTAGAATTCCCACCCCACCCCCTTTCAGGTTCAGAACCCTCGCAAAGTGACTGAGCAGTTCAGCAGGCATATGACGGCATTAAATTAATGTTAGCTCTGATCGCAATGTGCGAGCGAAATCTTAAGTTTACTTCACACTAAACGATTGACACTGAACGTAGCGCCGTTGCTCATTGTGAAATAACGCCGCAGTGAAGGGTAAAAGGCAGAATCCGGTTGCGAGAAGGCTAAAATGATTAAATACATCGAGACCGAAGGGGGGCTGGGGGCAAGGCCGTATTTGGAAGCTTCTATTAACATGTACACAAAATGAGTACAGGGATTCAATGATATTTACTTAAAACCACCTTTTGGGGGTGAGGGTGGAAGGGAAGGGAGGGGGGGAAAGGGGTATTTCGACCCGTCATAAACAAGGCTTCTTTCACTGATCAGTTCGCTTCATTTTTCGTTGCTTTGCCTACCACTTACTTAACCAAGCTTCGTCATTTAACAACATATAAATATACCGAGTCGTGGTTTGACGAGTTATTACAGTGACGGGATAATGGTATGCGAAATCCTCTGTGTGTAGGTGATGTGTGTGTGTATATATATATATATATATATATATATATATATATATATATATATATATATATATATATATATATATATATATATATATATATATATATATATATCATAGGGTGTTTATAAAACTTTTCGTGTTTGTTTACAAAGCATTTAAAGGCGATCGAAGTCCTCGATTGGGTCACCAATTCCTCGCATAAAAGAATCACAACGTCACGTCAAACACGGAGCCAAATTCTTGATATACGAATTTTTTTTTATCGCCGTCACACAATCCACAGAATATCGGTCGAAAGCCACACTAATGAGGATATCAAGAACTCATTTAACGCTTCACGAAACACGAATTCATCCCGAGGACGCTAACGAGACACGCGGCACCTCCAGCGACAGACACCAACTCCGGCACTTGATAGTAATGACACCACAAGCGGGTGCCGCACAGCCAACCTTCCTTGGGGCTCACTCCAAGGCGAAAGGGTAGCGATGCCAACTCGAGTTTTTGCAGAAGCCTTTGCCACATGACAACCTAAAACATAATATCGGACGGCCGTATGGCAACGTTTGTTCCATGTTTTGCGATGCACTGAATGACAGGCAATCATAACGCTAATTTTAGCGCCGGCAAACCGCTCTACTATCCGACCTCCACACATACACGTTTATCCAACACTTCCACAGCCACGCACATGCCATCGACACCTACTTCCACCTGACGAGGTTGATTACTTTCCCTCCTCTCATTCAAAGGTGAGTGCATGATTCAAAGCGCTGCTCCGAAGGCAATCATACCATCGGGGAGGGGAGGGGAGGGAAGGAGGCTTCGACGGGGACTGTTTTGATGACGTGGAATGAAAACTACGACCATACAGAGACACTGCGGCTAGGGGGAAGGTAGGGATTGACCCTTCTCCCATATGTATTGGGGGTATCAAAGTCAAGGATAAATTTGTTGAGAAACCGCCGCTAAGAAACTACGGTCTGGGGGTTCGTACGAGAGGGAGATTAAGGACCTCCCCCGCGGAAGTGCGTGCGGTGCCCCCTTAGCCCACCGTCGTGGGGTCCCTCATCACCTGGAATTTACAGGAGAAATCCGCACAAAGAAGAAGGACAACAAAACCACACGGAAAGAAAATTAGGGTTTTTTTTTCAATGACTCATGAGTGACTCACCGCAATTTCAAATGGAAGAAAAAGAAATTCAGTAACCAACGTGGGCATTTTTGCTTAGAAGGAGAAAAAAACAATAAAGGGGGAAATATAGATGAAGAGAAATAAAATAAATAAAAAAATAAAGAATAACAAAGAAGGGAGAATTAGAAATCTGTACAAGTCCCCATAAGTGGTTCGAATCAGTACTAAGGAATGTCTGTACTCGGTGTACACATGCGACTCGAGAGGGATTAAATGTGCCCTTCTTGCCCCAGCATGTGTGATTAGTGAGTTTTGCTGTTCGTTTTCATTATTTTATTGCCACAAACGTTTATTTGTTTTTCCCATTTGCTATTTTCATCTTTTCGCCTCCCCTTTCACCACAACCGTGTTTGCTATCAATTCCCTTTGTTCTTCTGTTTGATCTTTCCTCATTGTTCGAGAAAGTGGACTCAACCATGAGTGAAAGAGTATCAAACCCTTTGGAAAAAGAACAAGATTGTACTAAGTGCGAATCTCACACTCTCTCTTGGGCCGAATCACTAAAGAAAAGAGTTACCTGTCGTTTACAATCAGATGGTAAAGACGCACAGAAGGGAGATAATAAAAAGGTGACAGGGCCTTGGTCCCATCTGAGGGAGAGAATAAAGACGTGACAGGGCCTTGGTCCCATCTGAGGGAGAGAATAAAGACGTGACAGGGCCTTGGTCCCATCTGAGGGAGAGAATAAACAGCGACTGGGTCTTGGTCCCATCTGAGGAAGAGAATAAAGAGTTTACTGGCTTTTGAACCCTTCTGATTCGAGTTAGTCCTTGGTTAAAGTTTATTTTGTGCTTTTGGCCTGATTCAATTTGGGTTGAAGGGATTTTGTGTACCCTGGGTATTGATTTCTCTGAGGGGTGTATCTGGAGAAGGTGTGGTTTAGAGTAGTGTGGATATGTTTTATTGAGAGCCCATAGGTTTTGATATTTTTAGACTTGTGGTTTAGAGTAGTGTGGATATGTTTTATTGAGAGCCCATAGGTTTTGATATTCATATTGGAGTTTGTAGCAGTGTGCTGGATATACCTATTGACTATGGTAGGGAGGGTGGTTTGGGTGGGGATTGCTCGAGTGCTCCTAAAAAGTATTGGGTTCCAATCATGTTTAAGCGTTAAATGGAGTGTGGGGGTTATTTGTATTTTATTCCTTGATATTTTTGAGTGTTTCGTTTTATACCGTTTGGAATTTGTTATGCGTTGATTTAGATAGTGTTCAGCGTCATTCTGTTGTTGCCTAATTGCTGGATATGGGGAGGAACTATTTAAATAGTGTTATTAATTACTCTTTTTGTTACCCTAAAGTTTTGTTTGGTATTGATTTTAGAGCGTTGAGTTTTGTTTGTTATATGTGGCGAGGATCAGGTGAGTGCTGAGTGTCTCTCGGGAGGGCGGAAGTTTTGTATAATGGTAGAATTTGTCTAATTATTGTGATTTATTTTGTGTGTTTTGATGATTCTTAAAGGTCTGGTGTTGTCGTTGTGTTTAGGCTCATGCTGTCTGGTCGAATAGCCCCGAGCTTCTGAAGAAGGCCACAACCGACAGCGGGCGCTCCCACAAACTTTCAATGCAGTGTATGTTGTGTTGTCTGCGTACGTGTTTGTGGTTCATGCAGTTTTCCATTGTGTTTTATGGTGTGGGTGGATCTTCTACAACCTAGACAGACATCTACGATGGAGACATCTTGATTTTTCTGGTAGCTGAGCCTGACTGGCTGGTGCTCCCATCACACTCTGGGCAGGTACACCCTGCCTTCAGGAGGTAAAGTGGCTTCAGATGTGTATATATCAGGGGAGAGAGTGTGCGGTTGTTGTGTTGTCGGTGAGCGCAGGAATGGACCGGTGAGTTATTTGAGTCTGTATGTGATTCCGAATGTTGGCTTGGGGATAGTTGGCATCCTTTAAGTATAGTACAGTGGTTTTCAACGTGGGTGCCGCGGGAGCGACCAAAAAATCATTTTTAAAATACCTAAATTGTAAAAAATATGTATTTCTGTATCGCGCAACGTGAAAACAAGGAAAATAGAAAGATTGCAGACAGTGAAGGAGGAAATGCGATTTGCCTTGTAAACATAAAAACAAGGAAAATAAAAAGATTGCAGAGAGTGAAGGAGGAAATGAGAGTCACCTTGACAACATAAAACAAGGAGAATAGAAAGATTGCAGAGAGTGAAGAAGGAAATGAGAGTCGGCTTGACAACATAAAACAAGGAAAATAGAAAGATTGCAGAGAGTGAAGGAGGAAATAAGAGTTGCCTTGTCAACATAAAAACAAGGAAAAGAAAAAAGTGCAGATAGTGAAAGAAGAAACGATTGTTTCTTGTCAAACATAAAAACAAGGAAAAGAGAAAGATTGCATACAGTGAATGAAGAGATGAGAGTTGCCTTGCCAACATAAAAACAAGGAAAAGAGAAAGATTGCAAAGAGTTAAAGGGGAAATGAAAGTTTCCTTGTAACATAAAAACAAGGAAAATAGAAAGATTGCAGACAGTTAAGGTGGAAATGAGAGTTGCCTTGTCAACATAAAAACAAGAAAAAAAGAAAGATTGCAGATAGTGAATGAAGAAACGATTGTTTCCTTTTCACCATAAAAAAAGGAAAGGAGAAAGATTGCAGACAGTGAATGAAGAAATGAGAGTTGCCTTGTCAACAAAAAACAAGGAAAAGAAAAAGTTTACAAAGAGTAAAGGCAAAAATGAGAGTTACCTTGTCAACATAAAAACAAGGAAAAGAGATAGATTAGAGACAGTGAAGGAGGAAATGAGAGTTGCCTTGTCAACATAAAAACAAGGAAAAGAGAAGGTTTACAAAAAGTGAAGGAGGAAATGAGAGTTACCTTGTCAAAATAAAAATAAGGAAAAGAGAAAGTTTACAAAGATTGAAGGAGGAAATGAGAGTTGCCTTGTCAAAAAAAACAAGGAAAATAGAAAGATTTCATATAGTGAAGGAGGAAATGAGTTTTTCCTCGTCAACATAAAAACAAAGAAAGGAGAAAGATTGCAGACAGTGAATGAAGAAATGAGAGTTGCCTTGTCAACATAAAAAAAAGGAAAAAAGAAAGATTGCAGACAGTGAAGGAGGAAATAAGAGTTACCTGGTTAACATAAAAACAAGGAAAGGAGAAAGTTTACAAAGATTGAAGGAGGAAATGAGAGTTGCCTTGTCAACATAAAAACAAAGAAAAGAGAAAGATTGCAGACAGTGAAAGAGGAAATTAAGGTTGCCTTGTCAACATAAAAACAAGGAAAAGAGAAAGATTGCAGACAGTGAAAGAAGAAACGAGAGTTGCCTTGTCAACCTAAACACAGGGAAAAAAGAAATATTGCAGACAGTGAAGAAGGAAATGAGAGTTGCCTTCTCAACATAAAAACAAGGAAAATATAAAAATTCCAGGCAGTGAAGGAGGAAATGATAGTTGCCTTTTCAACATTAAAACAAGGAAAAGAGAAAGATTGCAGACAGTGAAGGAGGAAATGAGAGTTACCTTGTCAACATAAAAACAAGAAAAAGATTAAGATTGTAGATAGTGAATGAAGAAACCATTGTTTTCTTGTCACCATAAAAAACAAGGAAAAGAGAAAGATTGCAGACAGTGAATGAAGAAATGAGAGTTGCTTTGTCAACATAAAAATAAAGAAAAGAGAAAGATTGCAGACATTAAAAGAGGAAATGAGAGTTGCCTTGACCACCAGAATTTTTAGTCTAGTGCATGCGAATGTATAAGTTACTATGTCGGTTTGTAGGTCGTTCGGTCAGATGTTCACCATTTTACTTTTCAATGAATATTTGGGGTAATAACCTCGTAACTATTCGTCCGATTCTAACGAAATTTGAAACCCTTATGTTGGTTTACATTCTCTTTCGAATGATATAATTGCCAAGGTTCTCCTAATGTTGAGAACATGCGACTTAGGTCTGTTTTTCATGTTGACTGCTGCGAGAACTGTGCGTGAGAGGTCAATTGCTCGCTAAATCCCTCTAGAATGTCTACGTGAGATAGATTAGGAGAGTTGTGGCGGAGGATTCTTTTCTGTTCTGGTTTGTGTTTTTGAAAAGGGTGTGTTTGGATCTATTATTGGGTGTAAGGGGTTTTCAAGGGTTTTGAAAAAAAAGTCCATTGTAAAGAGATGACTCAGTGTGAATTTGACCGCGTTGAGAACTTGGTGTGAATTTTATTATGATGTGTGCTGTTTTCAAACATGAAAAACCGTGTTATTATATCACCCGCCCCCCCCTCGATAAATTCCAAAAACAAGCGAGAATCCAAAATAAAACAGGAATTATAGAATTCCCCTTTTACACCACACCTGAAGGAAGAGACGCCTGTCTGGTTGCGGGATTACACAAATTTGATTAGCTAAGTGAGCCTCTTGCAGGGTTTCGTCACTTCCTTATGCGAGAGAGAGAGAGAGAGAGAGAGAGAGAGAGAGAGAGAGAGAGAGAGGCTTCCTGGATAAATGATAAATGGCCATGAATTCAAAAGATGGAGGTATTATCCGAGTTAATCCCATTTATACGGCCACCCGATTTAGTCGGTTTAGTAGCAGTCATATTGGCTGAGAAGTCCATTCGAAGGATTGGGAGGGAAGAAGGGATTGAAGGATAGAGAATGAAGGAGATTACTTTTTATTTAGTTTTTTTAAAAAAAAAGAAGTTAAATTCAACGAGGGGGAATTTTGACAACGAGGTTTTGAAAAATAGGGTAATCTAAAAAGTGGGGAAGTTAGAATGAGGGAGAATGTTTGGAAGGTAAAAGAATACGTTTAAGGAACAGTAACAAAATAATAATAATAATAATAATAACAACATTAACGGTAATAATAATAATAATAATAATAACGTTAAAAATAATAATAATGAAAGTAATAATAATAAAAATAATAATCACTCCGATTATTTCAGAAATGAACACAATTAAAACATCCGTAAGAGACAGTCTTGTATTTAGGAAGTTCTCAGAGGCCGATGCAGCCTGAAACTCAATTCAGCGTCTATGAAGTTGTGACAACATTATTTGTTTAGATTACATACATGCCCAATAAATACATATACAGATGTTGGACAAAATAATGTGAACCCTATCTTATATCCCGTACATTTATAGATGTTAGCAGCACTACATAAATATGAATGCTGGAATTTTCATTTGTTACGAGGGCGACTTTTGAATCATGTGATTTGTATTTCAGTGAACACCACGGCGTTGTCAGTGACCCTCACGGCTGGTGGACGGAATAATGCGTGACCTATCAGACTTCTAAAAAGGTCAAATCGTTGAAACTCGATTAGCGGGAGCGTCTGTGATTGAAACAGCTGAACTGTGTAATGTGTCACGAGCGACAGTGTCCATGGTTATGACAGCATACACAAAACAAGGTAAGACGTCATCTTCGAAGAACAACAGCGGGCAAAAACTGAAGTTAAGTGACAGCGGTCGTCGGATCCTAACAAGGATTGTGGACAAAGAACACAGAACTACTGCAACAAAAGTGACAGCATAACTCAATCGCCATCCGCAAGACAGTGTTTAGATAAGATATGTGTGTCTGGAACTTCACAAAGAAAACATTTATGGAAGGACAGCAATTCCGAAACCGCTAGTAAAGGAAACTGATGCCAAATTGCGAAAGAAATGGAGTCACGATCATGAAACATGGACACTTGGTAACTGGAAGAATGAACTATGGGTCCGACGAGTCATGATTTACATTATTTCTTACAAATGGCCGTTTATAGAGAGAGAACCCCAAAGAAAGCTTACACTCCGGACTGCCTTCTTCCAACCTTTAAAAATGCGGGCGGATCTGTAATGGTTTGGGCGGCTATATCCTGGTATTCAGCTGGTCCCATCTTTACCATCAATATTTAGGTTACTGCCAACAATTATCTAGAGATTCTCAATGGCGAGGTTCTTACTATAACAAGCATATTGTTTTTTGACACCACCATCTTTCAAGATAATAATACGCCTCTACTCCCAACCAAAAAGATCGAGATGTGATCCAATATTTTCCCTGGCACGTACAGTCAACAGTCAATGAGAGAGAAAAAGATACCGGCGTATCTTTACACAATACACATGTACTATTCAAGAAGAGCCAGTTCCACCCGAGATTATGAAAAGTGCCTCTGTGATATTAGAATATGATGATTACCTTAATTGAACTAGGTGTACATTATATGTAACCATATGCAAACTACTTTTTTTCTTCGTTGCTGACCCTTGCGAAAACTACTATTTTTACATCTTTATTACCTGCTTGCTTACGATATTTATTTTGAGTTTCAGTTTACCACTTTTTCTAGACCTTGAAGATCGGTGATTTGGTGCAATTGACCTCTTTCCCCGAAGTATCAAGTTCCTTCGATCTCCCTATAATTTATATGCTTCCTTGTTCGACTAAGGCTTCATATTTGATTATTAAGCCAGATGCCACTGAAATTGCGCTTAACTTCTACTATATCTTTAGTAATTCAATTTTCATTTATTAATAATAAACCGAAAACCAACCAAGGCATTTAATCCCGACAGTGTTTAAAAAGAAATGCTAAAATAATCAAGTGCCTGGAATGGAAGATGTATTAAAGGTACATGGAACTGCCATAAAATGGGTGACATTACCTCGGATGCTAGGGAAAGATGACCCCGTTTCGTAACGACTCCATGTCCTCGATGGGTGATGCACATTTTGTGTGTTATAAATATGCCTTGTGGAACTTGTTGAATACTCGCTATTTTCTGTTTCCCTTCTATTGTTTGTCTAACAATAGAGTGCGTGTGCATACGCGTGCCAGGATAACAGGCAATGGAGTTTAAGCTATTGTAATTTTCAATCAAACTGTAATCCCTCAACTCCCTCGAAATTTCTCAATGTTCTCTCACACTCCAGAAATTAAAGCTGATGTTATTAGATTAATCTTTTCCTCTCCCTTTCATTTTAATATGGCATGACGTGCTTCATCGAGTTCACTTTTCCTCTCCGTCAATAAAGCCATTAGAAATTTATCAAGAAAATGAAAAGTAGAGTAAAAAGTAAAGGAAAACTAAGAGATGAAACTTCCCAAATTCTCCATAGACAATACCAGGAAGTTTCCAGGAAATCACTTCGAAAGCAAGGACCTAAATACCCGTGGCTTGGTCATGCGGGCCTAATATAGCTAATCACACTAGCAGTTTGACCTCGAATTAGAGTATTTTATAGGCCTAAGTTCACTTCTTTCACAAGTTAAACAGTCACGTGTTCTAATACAACAGGAAACCAAAGGCTTGCCCTAAATCACGGAAATAAAAACAATTCATAATCAGTATTGCAACAACTTATGCCTCGATACTAACCTAGATATTCAGATTTGTGTATGTACTTAAGTCCAATTTAGACATGGCTGTGTGTCTGCGTCAAACATACTATGTCACCACGTCCTCTGTGTCTATTTTTGCACTTCTTATGTAATCAAAGGATGACAAGTGTGCGAATGTGTTCCTCGACGCCATCCCATGAGGTGAATCAAAGCCTCTTTGCGAAACGACATCGACTCTTACAGCTAAATAGACAAGTAGCGAAGGATGTTTTATGATACTCTGTTCACACGTGGACGTACAACCGTGCGTTCATAGAATTCTTTATTCCTTATATTAAATACATTATCCTTAAGTATTCGACGTACAGCAAAGGAGAGAGATTAAAATTACAATAAAATTGAGGTTTAATTGAAACTTTGATATCCGCATGTTTAAGCAAATTTAAACCTTATTGGAGACTCCAAATTGTATAATACCAACGTCAAGTGGAGTTCAGTAGTCTGTGTGTATGCTGGTGTATTTGTGATCGTATTAGAAAAAGAATATACACCAAAATATGCATAGCAATTAAACTGCGCGGGAAAATGCACATATGAATTCGAATGTATGTGCAAATAGAAAGTTTAATAGACTGATTGACACAAATTGATGGCATCTAGATGAACAGAAAATAGGAGCGAATCTCTAAAGGTTCTAGAGGTAGATGAGGGCATAAGTAGATATTTATTACTTCTTAACTTGAAGGTAAACTAGAGAGCGTATTTTCACAAGTGGTGAAGTAAGTAAAAGTGAGAAGGTATGTAAGATAAATAGCCCGAGTAACCATAATAAGAGATTAATTGTGGAATTAGGAAGCAGGCGGGTGTCTAATTCTCCAGGAACTGCAAGACTTGCAATGAGTGTATGTAAACGCTCATTGGATGACTAAGATGATTCATGGGTTGAGGAGATTGCCTCATGTCGAAAGGCTTAGGAGATGAAATCTGCACACGTTGAAAAGAAGAAGGAACTTGATTGAGGTTTTCAAGTAGATAAAAGGTTATAATAGGGAAGACATAGGTAAGGTTCTTATTGCTAGTGAACATGACACAGCAATGAATTTAAACTGGAAACGTGTGGGGTTATGAAAGAGATTGGTAGAAGTTGGTTTAAAAAATTGAGTGCTAGATGAATGGAATAGGCTCACTGGTCATGTGATAGAAGCGGCCTCTATGGGGAGTTTTAAGAATAGAGGGGATAGATTTATAGATGAGGATGATGCTAAGTGGGATTGAATTGGGTGATGCGAACGGGAGCTGCCTCGTATTTGCAGACTCCAATTCTTATGATCTCATTGTGGGGTCAGAATGGACGCAATACCCCAAAAGGGACATACAAAATACCCAGCAGCACGTATCTTAGGAGTCGGGGAAACCGCTTCCAAATATAAGCGATTCGGTCGCATTGGCGTTAATTGATTATTATTATTATTATTATTATTATTATTATTATTATATAGGATGAATACGAATAAAGGTGAGGCAACGAATAGGCAAGTGCTGGATAGAACGAGGCAAGTTTGCCATTCATAACTTAAGAAGAGACAAGCGCTTTGTTGTGCTACCCGACTTAAAGGAGCTCTATGACATGGCTTCACATTTCGCATTACTCCTATTTCCATTGTCGCCTCCACAACGCACAGTTCCTCTCAGATATATGAAATATATGTAAAAAAACATGTATTTATAATGAAATAAACAAGGCCTCTTTAAATACACATGCACACGTATACAGAGAGTGGACAAAATAATACAGATACCAGCAGTTTCTTGTGTCATATTTCTTTATTACTTATAAATAAAAACTCCATTTGTCAGCATCAAAGACACCTCATTCCTAATGTTGTTGAATTCAATTATGCGTTTTCTGGATCCTTCTATTAACACACGACAAAATGAGAGACTTTCAAATGTTCAAAGAGGGAAAATTGTTGGAGTGTTGATAGCTGGAGATTGGGTCGCTAAAATTATTGAATTGTGTCATGATAAGCTCACTGGACAAAATATTAGTCACTTGTAAGGACCTCTTGCACGCCACTTTGCTCCATATGTTCATGCCATGGAATTCGATGTGTAATGTTCTTTCTGAAATGGGTGATAAAGGACCAGAATTGACGCTCTGTAGCAATTCCTGCCTGGAAGCAAATCGATTTGCAATTACAAGCCTGGAGATTCTATGACGGTCCCTGTCTGTCAACACCTTCTTCTGTCCGCAATTCTGGCGAGAGTTTTTCGCATTTTGCGACTTCTGCCATTGCTTGTAAATCCGGATGACCGTATTCGTTGAAACACTGCCAAATTCCGCCACCTCCTTCACATGATAACCTTTAGCGCGATCAAATGCAATCACACCTTTTTGCCATTCCATGACGTCGCTTTTCCGGCCAATTTTAAGTAGAGTTGATTTGCTCTCTCCAGATCTTCACTCCGTCCGCAACACAAATAGAGCCTAACTGACGTTTCGACGCCTCTCGGCTGCCTAAAGTTCGTACACGCTTCAGATGGTAAATTTTGTTTTTTCTCCCTAGGTGACTAATTATTTGTCCACTGTGTCAGACTTATTGTTGGCATATGAAAATCAAAGAAAGGTTAGCTCTGGTAGGCGAACTTCTGGAGAGAAGTCGAAATTCAGTGAACATGATCAGAGAGCAATAAAATGTAATGCGTCGATAAAGATTAAAGAAACAGCTGTAAGAGTGAACGGGAGCTCAACCAACACTTCTTCAAATCAGTGTCGACCAAAACAGTTCGACGAGAGTTTCATGCAGTTGGATACCATGAAACACATGCAAATGCCAAACCTATCATTTCTAACATCCATATTAAAAAAGTGGAAACTAGTGTACTGATAGTAGGGTAAGCTGCATGGAAGAGGAGCCTCCCTCAGGCTTGCCGATGCAGTGTGAAGGTTCCTCATACTCATTGCTATAGTAACTGGTGTAGTGAAAATTCAAAACTGGACAATGGAACAATTGAGGAATGACACCTTCAGAACGCATTTACCTATGGATGCAACCAAATGAAGTTTTTAATCCAAAGTAGCCACTCATCCTGAACCATCAAGGCAATGATTTAGGCAGCCATATCATGAAATATTCTTGGTCATGCTTTAATAGTACTTAATGGGTTAAAACTCAGAAGATTTGAAAGTATTAGTTGAGAGGGTCCATCTTCCAATGTATCATTGCACCCTTATAGTAGCGCGGACTTGTAAGAAGCTAAAGAATCGATTAATAGTGGTAGGATTGTTTAATACCGTCCCAGAGAGCACAATTGTATAGTGAAACAAATAGATTTATGGATCTTAACATAATCGAACATCTGTTTACTCTATATCACAAGTGTTTGTGTTCTTATTCATAAACTGTACCGTCCAAAACTAGAGAACAGTATAACAAAATCTATATTCTTTTAAAAATACTCGTTTAGTTTCCCTGAAAAGTGTCCAGGATATGATTTAAATTTTGTCTCTGGTGGTATCTGAGTTTCATATAATAGAGAAGCGGATAAAAATGTTAGGAGCAAAGTAATGTGTAATAGAAATTACAGGATAAAATAATTATCCTATAGAAAATTGAATATATTATTAAACATGAAGTCCCTACTTATGAATGACTCGATAACATCGTGGGCGACGTAAGCCCCTGGATTTTCCCGGCGACCAAAAGAACTTCCGGCTCCAGTTAAGAACTGGAAAGAGAGTGGCACGCATCTCTTGAGGCTTCGTCAGATAAGCGCGTTGTTATCTTCCTTTCTCTCCCAGGCAGGAAGCAACTCCCGTGGGAAAGCACTCTTCGTCCAAGTGAGGGGATATAGGAGACCGAAATTGGTGGGAGAAATAAAACCGACTCGTTGAGTCAACCCACAGTTCATTATAAGCTCCTGCATTCTCCGAGAATGCGTCTGCTTTCAATATGAGACCTCACATCTCCGTTATCCTTAGTAATGGTCCTCTGCTAACAGATCCTGATTATATCCTCGCCGCGTTTCGAAGTCTACTTTTTCCATTGCTCGCCAAGTTTTTCCATGCGCGTTTCACTTAACTTCACCGAACTCAAAGCCCATTTAATTCATTTCGTAAGTACATAAACCTTAACATAATATGAAAAGCATAATTATCAATTCACATATATCTTTTTCAGTGTGCCTAAAGGGAAGCGAATAAAGTCAGTGCGGTAAAAGCGATTTTATTCTCAGTAGCAATTCTCATTGAAGTGAATAATTTCATCTGTTATGTGTTACTCTGTTTCGCATATTTAATTAATATCATTAAATTAATTATTGGTAAACTTTAAAAACATCCCCATCACGGATTTCAGGAATTAAAATTGATTTTTATGACGTTTTTAGGTGTCAGAAACGCGAATATGATGTTCCATGCCGCTGCAATTCACTTACTTTCTGTATAAAGGTTTGCTTTACTTATATAAAATTATATTGAATCCGATTGTCCAGAGCGCACGTGTCCTTCTTTTGGCTCCGCATAAAAACAATGAACATTGGAGCGCCTAACGACATCTGGCAACCGCATTTGACTTGTGCTGTGCGTATTGTCTTAACCAAAAATACCTAACAACACTTTGTTTTCTAATTTTTCCGTTGTTTCAGTTATATCACTTAAGTGTTGTTTGTGTCTGCCAAATTTCGAAATAAGTCTAAACCGAGCCTTTTTTTATGTTTTCGTTCGATTGCAACAGGAGAAGGCTGAATATACAGATGCCATTTCAATGAATAGATTCTAAAATATTTCCCGGGCACGCACAAAGTCCCGGATAAATCTCGTTATCTGAGCCAAATGAATAGCATAAAATTAGATTCGATACGTTCATATCGGTTGTTTTCCGTCAATTTGCGCTAGGATGGGTAAGTTAGGCTCTGTTATTCAGTTGAAAACTTATGCTAATTTTTTGAATTGCTTATACTACGAGTTGATTAAAAATAATGGTGGGGAGCATTTCGAAAATAACTACCTTAGAATACGTAGTATAGTCAGTGATTTATTATCGTCTTTGTCTCCGAAAATCGCTTATTTTCCACGAACAATACTTACTTCTCGTGGTTTCTATGCTCGCATAAATGTTCAGCTAACTCGGAATAAAGCTCTTTACAGCTTGAATATACATCATATTCGCATTTCTGACCCCTAAATAAGTCGGAAAAAATTTACTTTAGGTTCAAAAATTCGCGGTGGGGATGTTCTTAACATTGACCTAATTATTATCCGTAATTAAGCACAAAATCCAATCTCTTTCCTTGCAACTTTCGATAGTAAAGAGTATATACATTAAATGTCTGCCAAATTCACTTTGAGAGTTTAATGGCCCGGTTACTTTCCGAGGTGAATCTAAGCAAAAACAATTATGGACCGCAACAATTTGTGTCACAATTTTGTGCCATCCGTGCCATGACCTCACCAAATTAACTCATTTTTCGGGCTTGATTTTATCCCATTCTTCTTCCTATTCTTCAACATTCGTCGGTTTCTGAGTCATAACCTTCTCGACGAGTATCTTTCACAGGTTTTCTAGCGCGTGCGGAGCATTGTCTGCATGGAAACTGGCTCACATACTCACAATGTTTGGAGAGAGGGGCTCACATGTTCCTGAAGCAGATTCTTGTATACCGCAGCGTTTACTTTGCCCCGGAAACGGACGAGCGAGCAAACCTATGCGCAAGAAAACCGGCCCCACACCATTACGCGGCTACCTCCAAATTTTCCGTCTTTTCTCTGCGTGTGGTATCCAATCTAACCACTTTCCGATGCTTTACATGCTGCTTCACATCACATCTGAACAAATTAAATTTGCTTTCGTCGTTGAAAAGCACTTTACCACTTCAGCACTCAACAGCACATGCCCAATAGCGAAGGCAACCTAGCCGTTTTATTCTTGGTATTTATGAATGGTTTCTTAGCGGGGGAAGGTGGTATGAGTCCTATCTCTATGAAGCGACGTGAGACAGTCTAAAGAGACTCATTTAGGTTCATGTTATCCGCAACTGGACGCAAAATACTGGCTACTGTCTCAAATAGGTCTTTCATTTAGATCCATTGCATCTTTCTTGGAGGTGTTTTATATGAGGGCGACTTTTAGAGAAGCTATGTTGGATTTTCCGACAGGATTGCACTAAAGACTGGAGAGCAAACGGGGGAGTACTGTTTGCAACAACGAAATAATCGTGCACACCATCAAGTTCCGGAAATCTAAAACAAAAATTGTAGTTGTTACACACACCCAGTTTGAGAAACAAGATCGATCAATCGAAAGTCTTAGTTGAGACAGAATATTTTGATATTGTCGCAGTTATTTAGACATCGATAGAAAGTGTCAAAAGAAACCTCATTGTAGAATTAAACTTAACTGGCTATAAAATTTTGAATAGGGTTAATTCTCGAGAAAAATGTGTCGGCACTAATTTATACATAAGAAACCTCTGAGATTTTAGCTGTCAATAGAGTGAAAGAAAGAAAACCTAGGTCAATAGACATAAGAGGTGTGGCTTAATTATTCTGACTTATTACCTTATGACTTTATGACCTTACGACCTTCAAAACTTTTAATAATCCCCGGACTAACATTGGGAGGACCTTGGCCATTATATCATTCGAAAGAGAATGTAAAACAACATAAGGGTCTCAAATTTCGTTTGAATCGGCCGAATTTCCAAATAATCCCCGGGTTAACCTTGTTAATACCTTGGCAATTCTATCATTCGATAGAAAAATTGTAGCAGCGGTTAGATGCGGTGACTTCCATTTTCCAAACGTAGATTTTCTGAATGAAACAGCAGACAATGCCAGAATTCGACTTCTATAATTTCTAAATCAATACCAGAATTTAACTTCTATATTTTTTAAATGTTTCCTTCCAGCATCAAAAGGTATTACACAGAATATGAACAGAATACCCTAGACTGTTGTCTCTTTTTCTCCTAAATAGAAAAAAATTGTGTGGTTCTCGTTTCATCTAAAACAGTGTAATAAACATCTCCGAAGAAAGACTTTTGTTTGAGTCCGAAAACTTAAAAGAATAAGTATATAAAACTCTGTAATTTTTCATTATGTTATGCACATGTTAGAGTACTGTAATATAATAGATCATTGGATTTAAACGTTAATAAGCTTAGAAGCTTGACTTTAATCGCTGTTCCATCAAAATGTGATAATACTTTTTGTATGGGTTCTTGTTTATCATGACAATGTTTATATTTCCTGCTAATAAACATTTAACGGCATTAGAGTATTTTTTTAAGTCACTGAATGAAGACTATTTTAAGCTTTTGCCTCGGCTTAGTCTGGAAACTATTTGAAGATTCTTCGAGTTTTATGATAATGGTACTGGCAGAGATAATGCGTTTTCTAGGTGCTGCCTAGTTATAGAAGTAAAACCGAGAAATTTAGGTTCTAGAATCACTTTGAGCAAACTTTGCGTTGAATTTGGAGTGAGTATGGATTGAAGGTTGGAAGAGATATGAATAAACGAATAAGTGGCAAAATTAAATGGAATAACTGGAGCTTTTGATACACTGGAAGAGAATAAAATGGAGAGAAGTGGGGGTTATGGTTCTGTGTCTGGCGAAAGAAACGTGTGTAGCCAATATTCATTCAGCACAAATATACATAAATTTACATGGGCTAAGTAAAGGAGAGTGTGAGAAGTTAAGAGTATGATTGATCTATACCTAGTAAGAAATAATATGATGTGAAAACTGTAGGAGGTATGAGTATGAGATGTGATGAAAATGAAAGAAAGGGAGAAACAGATATGAATGGGTCAAAAACAAAAACCAAAAGAATCATCATCAAGGTTCATCAAAATCCAAATCACCCATAATATATAATGATAAAAAACTGCATCTACAGGAATGAGTCCAGAATATCCCCCCCCCCTAAAAAATCACCCTCCCTTCCCATATAATCATCTAATCTGCGTTTGAAAACATTCAAGTTTGGACTGTCTACTGTCTCAGATGGCAAACTATTCCAGTAATATACCACTCTATTAGTGAAAAAATATTTTCTAACATCCAACCTGCAGAGGGATGTTTTTTTTTTAATTTTCAAGTGGTGACCCCTAATCCTTTTACTACCTTCTAACTCAAATAACTTACCAAAATAGAACTTATCCATCCCAGAACAGATTTTAAAAAGCTCAATCATATCTCCCCTCACACATTGTGGAGGTATCCCCTTAGGATAATATTATTTCCCATCTCCTAAGATATTACTTCGGGAGCGAAAGCAAGCCGTTACTCCCCCCCCCCTTCCTGTCCTTTACGACCTCACCCTTTTTTGACTCGCCGCCAGGTCTCCGCGAAATTCCCACCGAGGCATGACGCTGAAATTAGGGCTACCTCCTGGCCGTCTCAATCTCCCCACCCCCCTCGGTTCGGGAGATTACTTTGTAGGATTCACTGTGAACCGCTTTTATGGCTCCCGACGCTGGTCACCCATCTGGCCCGCTGATCCAGGCCTTTGACACTTCACCGCAAGGAGATGCTTGGGTTGTCAAGGCCGATAACGAAGGTTACAGAAGGTCTCAATATCTCTCTCTGTTTTGGAGAAATCTGGTTATATATTCATCCACTCCAGGATTACAGACATATTTAGTTAGACGAAACTTCCCCGAAAGGAGTGCAATTTAACAAAGCTCTCTCCTAAGAAGTGTGAGTGACGGTCGCAAGCCATGGAAGAGCTGAACATCACACCCGTATCATTGGGTCAGGAACAAGAGTCTCGTAAGGCAACGTCAGCCTTTCTCATCCGCCTTCGGATCAAGGATTGGAGAAGCCACCCTCCGAAGTTCTTCTGGTGACCTCTTAAGGACAAGAGGTCCGTTAGCTCGCTCAAGCCGAGTGTGGAGAAGTCCCTCCTTCCTTCGAAGTTCTTTCTGTGACCCCTTAGGGACAAGAGTCCTGTTAGCTCGCTCAAGCCGAGTGAGGAGAAGTCATCTACCCCCCCCCCCCTCCACTTCGAAGTTCGTTCGGTGACCTCCGAAGGACAAGAGGCCCGCATCTCGCAAAACACGAGTTCAAGAAAGGCCCACCCGCTGCAGGTTTGTGGCTACCACCCCTAAGTAATCAAGGTCACCAAGACCTTCTCCAAGTTTGCCCCACCTTTCTCTCGAGGTTCAAAGGAACTAAATTACTCACTACCCTAAATCTTCCATTATAACCATTTCCTAACCACGGTTATCTAATGAGTATTCAGAGCTTAATTCCGTCTTATTAATGTACCCATATACGAGTATATCCATATTTATTTTTGTGCCTTTTATTTAGTGTGTATTAAAAATTTATTTTTGTCATTGTGTTTGTTATATTCCTTGGTCACGCAGCTGCCGCTACCTATTCAAATCGCGCTCTTAGAACAATAACAGTTGTCGCCTTGCTTGGCCTACCTTAGAGCCTGTGTGCGCATATTCCCGTACACTTGGCCATACTTCGACATGAGAACATATTTAGCACCCTCAGTCTATCTTCATATTCAAGGTGCTTTAGGGAAGCTCGCATGTTTTGCTATCTTAAAACTAGCAAGCATAACAAAGGCCGTCTGATAAAATTTAAAGATGGCGTTATTGAAGAATTCTGGCGTGACAAAATCGGGCTGAAATATTGACTTTTCGTGACTTTATAAGGGGTGATAGATCCTCTTCCGCATAAAAATTACTCCTAGGGCACTATTACAACTATACGAAGAAGTATGATATGATTTAGTAGCCTAAAACGCTTGCGTGCATCTTATTCAAAATTAACATTAAAGGCCCCATGTATTTTTTATTAGAAATTATACTAAAAAGAAAACGGTAATTTTGTAGAGTATGGCGGGATTTGAGTCATGGCTCATTTTGGGCTATTTTCCATAGATACTTTTTCTGAGCTGACATCTATGTGGACGAAGTTTGTGGCGATTTCCGATTGTATACTTGGGGGGCTGTGCCCCCCAGACCCCCCCAAATGATTGAAATCTCAAGATCATCGTAGGCCCATCCCCCAACTAGCCGTCCCCAACAACGAGCCGACCCTCAAAAAAAGCTAGAATCGCATCCGCCCATACTCGCAACATTTACTAAATAAACATTACAAAAAGACACTCTTGCAGCAACCGGAGGCAAAATATTTAAAAATCGCTAAAATAGGAATTGCTAAAGATAGATTCTCATAATACTTTTAGTTACTCATCAAACATAGTTTTCTTAAAAATATATTTGATGGGTAACACTTTTAAATATTTTGTCTTTCTCTTTAAATCAGGACTATAACATTAGTTTGTCAAGAAATTAATATATTTTTATAAAGAAAAGTAAAAACCTTTTTATATACAAAAATGCATATATTCAACTAAGTACTTGCCTTTAATTTATGACAATGTTTCCCCCCATCATTTAGCTTAGTAGTGGCTACTTTTTTTTAAAAGAATTTATTCGGTTTTGTTGAAATATATAATTTGGTATCCCTTCCCACCTCTATATAAGAACAAACTTGGCCATTTAGGTGATGTTGACATGACTTAAATAAAGGTTAATCACATGGTGAAAGGTCCTGTGAATATGCAGGATGAGGAAAGAAAATCCTTACCTAAAGCAATGATTTTTTTTTTGTTGTTCTTAGGTCAAACGTGGCACGTCTGGGCATGCATTGCCACGAAGGGGGATGGAGGGCCCGCTTTCGGTTGACCATTGAAGGACGTTTTTGTTCAAGAGGTTTATTTAACCTTTGCAATTATTGTCCATATGAGTATTGAGTAACTGCTTATTAATGAGAAACCCATAATGAATAATTCTTTCCACCCACCCACCAAATGCCTTCTGCTATTGTAGGCCCACGTTTAGTAGGATTATGAATGAGCTTCTGTTTGGGGTCAAGCTATTGTTTGTTTGCGGTTAATATTGGAGTAGAAAACCCACTTTTCATCCCCCTGAACTAATTCTGCCTACACGTGGGTCACGGGATTTTTTATCAAATTGATATGAAGCAATATTCACACGCTGTAAACGTTGGCCCTCATACAGGTCACGTGGCATCCAAACAACATGTTGTAGCTTAAAGTAGGCCAACAGTTATCTTTAAATAACTTACAGGAATCGTAGAACAACTTAAGCAAACTAGATTAATTTAGGATTTTAAATGTTGGAAATTCTGGGGTCCTGTTCATATATCGTGAACTTGTCTTCGCTATAGTACGAAGCGCCCAATACGAAAATGAAAAGACACAAAATGCTGATCATTTTTATATTTTATTTTTTGCATTAACTTGAGCTACGAAAAAATTAAATATCTCTCTACGGGAGGTCAAACGACCACTTGTTGTATATAATCGTATAATCTCCTTCTCGAACTGTCCAAATTGGACAAGGACGCAAAGTTTTGTTTGGTGTTACGGTGTGACTTAGCTAACTAAAGCGACTTGGTTCAAATTCATGCAAATCACATAAACACCATGCAACATGCTGCTAATTAGAAATACGCACCCAGTCCCTTAAGGAATCGTGAAGATCGAGCTGGATGCAAATAAGCTTTTGGCGGGGCATCCTCTTCCAAATATTGGGATAGCAAAGATGGTGAAGGCATTTGAGTATAAGTAGGATTGGTAGAAAAAATTGTGTTTAGGTAGAGATGAATGATGTGGATGATATGGACGAGGAAGGGGATTATTGAGATGACCTCGATAAGGACGATAAGGAATATATGCCAGGTTGCCTGGCAAACGCTTTCGTTACGGCGGGTTTGTTTCTTTTTTTTACCTTTGGTATGTATTTAGTGCTTGTTTTTTTTCTAGCATTCGAGCCTTTTCTCATTTGCTCATTTGTTTCTGTTTTATTCTATTAATTTTGTGCTTTTTCTCGTACATTTTGCTTTTGTTATTTTATCTTTATTTGGTATTCACATTATTCTCAATGGAGAGTGGTTGTAATTTTTTGGGGGGCTTGTTTGGGTTCTCGTGTTAGTCTTATCGGTTTTCTATATCGGTTTTAGCCGTAAATTAGGTTAATATTCCACCGTGTTCTATTTTGGCTGTACGTTCGTGCAGTATCTGGTTTATCGGTTTCAAGGTTGTCCTCTGGTGCAGTTCCACCCACGATAATATGTTATTCCTGGTTTTGTTTGTGAGGAATCTGGTAATCCAGTTTTAGATACTTTGAGCTTTTTTTTATATTTCTGTGCCGTGCTTAGTGTCTGCGTAGGGACTATGGGATATATCATTTTGCGGCGGACGAGGGCCTTGCAGTTTCCCGTTGTTTCTGCTTGACAAATTTCTGAATCGGTGAAGCGAGGTTATCGTGGTTCTCGCTTCCGTCATTTTCTGGGCTAAGTCAGAGGTGGACCCGTTTGTTGTCAGTTTGAGTCCTAGGACTTTCCCTTCCATGGTGTATGGATATACTTATCCTCTCTTATTACAGCTGTATTTCTTCGGTTTGATGATTTTATTTCTCTTGCTGCTCTCTGAGCAGTGTCTCTGGAGAGTTTTTTGGTGTTACTTATAATTATCTGTGATATCATCTGCCTGTTGGATGTACATTGCACATTCGTGTGTTGGATGAGATAGGTCGCTAATGTAGAGGGTGCAGATAGTTGAGCTGATACGCCCACCTTGAGAGATGCCTGCTTCTAGTTCAAATGCTTCTGGTGTGCGTCCATTTATATGCGATTTAGCCTTCATTTCGTCTAGGTAAATGCATTTTGATACCCGGTCTGAAGATAAAAATCAGCAACCTATGTTAATTTTCATTTTCAGACCAGGTATTCTCACACCTTGTCGAAAACTTTGGCAACATCGTGAAGTATCACGTTCACTTTGTTCCCTTCGCTGTTTCTGTGGCGGTATTTTCTGTCATTGTCGCCAGCGCCGTTTCCGTCCCGCGTTTGCTCCTGAATCTGTGATATTAGATACTGTACAATTGTTATCTTCGAAATATTTCTTCAACTCTTCATTCAGAAGCTTCTCTACATTTATCTAGAAACTCTGGCAAAGAGATGGAACAGTAATTTTCGATTTAGTGCTTCGGTTTCTCTGGCCTCAAGAAGAAGACCATCTTTGCTGTGATGAATGCTTGCGTCGTGAATGTTATTAGGTGCATTGACTAGGTGGGATTTTGTATTCGCACTTGTTCCTGGGTGTTTTGGCTTAGAATATTTAATTGCTGCGAAGTATTCCTCATCCGTGAATGGCAATCCTTCTCTTTGCGGATTATGTCATTCCTCGTCGACACGTGACTAGACTGCAATGTTTTTCTGTTGTTCTTAAAGTGTTTTCAGTACTTCCTCTCCTATATTCTATCGAAATCTTGGTTGTCTTAGGGTAATATGGAGAATATTTGTTTCCACTATCTTTGGAAGTGTTGTTGAATCTCGTTTTCTTCGGCTATTTATTTTTCTCGTATTTTTGTTTTTATTTGTTCTTTAGGTTGTGATTCTCGAAGTCTTATGTATTTGTTCCAGTTGTTTAGTTGTTTGTATGTGAACTTTCCTCATTATGACGTTCTAGACCAGATCTGATTTGTTTTTTTATTGGTATTGCAATTTGCTTTCTGATGTTTCTTAGCCTTCGATACCTTTCCATGTCATTTCCTACTTCCATTATTCCTCTCGGTACTAGTTGAAATTCTTCCATTTATTTGCTTAATTTCTTCATCCCATCGTGGTGCAGGTAGTCTTTTATGTTCGTTTTCTGTGTGTTTTTATGAATTCTCTTTTTAGGTTGTTCAGTCATTCTATTTCAAGTATAGTAAGGTGTTCCTTATATTGGTTCCAGTCTGTCTTGCTGAGGGCCTTTCTTTTTGGATTCTTTATTTAGATGGGGGATGTGGATACTGTTAGTTATTAAGCTCAGGTAGTCAGGTGGGGTTGCAGGTCCTAGTTATGTGTGGTAATTGAAGTGCAGGTTCGTCAGTTCAATATCAGGGATGGTCAATAATCTATCATTTGTAAGCAATGTTAGGAAGTCTGGTCCTTCGTTTAGTAGTTCCTTTGCATTATTAGTTGGATTGTTTTACCAGTGCCATTTGCGTTGCATGCTCATCCTGCTTCTCTGCACCCTGGAGTTAAGTTCGCTACTCATTATCGACGATGCTGGACACCGAAAAGTTCTGATGAAGTTAAGGATGGGAAGATACGGGCATCTTGGTGGCTGATATGCCTATGCTACTACGGGATCTCCTGTATTCATCTGTATCTTAATGACATTATAGAAATCCTCTAAGCCTTTAATTTCCGTGTAAGTTAATCCATTCTTTATATCCTACATTACTACGTGGCAACTCGTTATGGCTCGATGTTATAATATTGTAGTTGGTTATTTTTATTGTTCCGTGTCCTAGGTTTCCTCCGTGTTCTATTAATATTATGATATCTGAATCTTATTTTCTAATTATATTAGAGTATGGAAAAAATCCAAGACAAATTGGTACCGCTAATGTATCGCAAAATTAGACAACTGACACTGCTTCAGGTCGAGAGGGACACCTTCGTCCTCAATCTAGTAGAAAACACTCAAGGAATCCGTCTAATGTACCTAAAAAGATACATTTCAATAGAGTCCCTTTATGTTAGTCTAGTATAAGACGGATTCTTTGAGTGTTGTCGACTAGATTTAGGGTGAGGGTGTCCCTATAGACCTTAACCATTGTCAGTTGTCTAATTTTGTCATACAATAACCGTACCATATTGGAATATATTATTCTTTTATTTTTCCATCACTTGACGTTGTGCGAATATTTCCAATTTGTCCTGGCATTTGTATACCTTGTGAGAGTTTTTTTTCATTTCTTTTATATATGTGTCTTACTTTCTTATCTTTACCCTTTCTGTTCTGGATGGTGGTTGAATGCGTCCGGATTGTTTTTTCTTGAACTGGTCATTCGATGAATTGTGGCAGGATTCTGGGCTGATTAGGATAATTTTCCTTTTCAATACTGTGTGTATTTCTGTTTCGTCATCTTCTGCATCGTATTCCCATTTGTACGTATTCTTTACTAGTCCGTCGTTTGATTGGTTTTGAGTGGTACAACAACTAGGTTATTGCTACCAGCTAAACCTTTTTATGTGATTTGTGGATTTATTATGGGCAGTGAATGAGTGAGGATAGATGACAGATGGTTTAAGATCTAAAATGGATAAAAATTTAAAATTATGATCCAATAGTTGTTTTTGGAAAAAAAAGAAAAAGAAAAATCATTTAAAGTAGAAATTTAAAACAATGAGCATTTGCAGATGTAATACAAAGCTATGAATGAATGAATGTGTGAGAGTCTACTACTCCATCGACTATTTGATTCTGTTTATTCACTTGCGGAAGGATGTGTGTATAAGATGTGTATATTTTGATATTGAGTTGTTTTATGTTTGATTTGGGGGCTAATTTCTCTTCCCTTTTCTAGTTTCAGGGCTAATTTCTCTTTCCTTTTCTAGTTTCGGGGCTAATTTCTCTTTCCTTTTCTAGTTGTGAGGATAATTTATCTTTCCTTTTCTAGTTTTGCGGCTAATTTCTCTTTCCTTTTCTAGTTTCGGGGCTAATTTCTCTTTCCTTTTCTAGTTTTGGGGATAATTTCTGTTTCCTTTTCTAGTTTTGAGGATAATTTATCTTTCCTTTTCTAGTTTTGCGGCTAATTTCTCTTTCCTTTTCAAGTTTCGGGGCTAATTTCTTTTTCCTTTTCTAGTTTCGGGGCTAATTCCTCTTTCCTTTTCTAGTTTTGGAGATAATTTATCTTTCCTTTTCTAGTTTTGCGGCTAATTTCTTTTTCCTTTTCTAGTTTTGCGGCTAATTTCTCTTTCCTTTTCTAGTTTTGTGGCTAATTTCTCTTTCCTTTTCAAGTTTTGCAGCTAATTTCTCTTTTTTTTCTAGTATTGTGGCTAATTTCTTTTTCCTTTTCTAGTTTTGGGCTAATTTCTCTTTCCTTTTCTAGTTTTGTGGCTAATTTCTCTTTCCTTTTCAAGTTTTGCAGCTAATTTCTCTTTTTTTTCTAGTTTTGTGGCTAATTTCTTTTTCCTTTTCTAGTTTTGGGCTAATTTCTCTTTCCTTTTCTAGTTTTGCGGCTAATTTCTTTTTCCTTTTCTAGTTTTGCGGTGAATTTCTCTTTTCTTTTCTAGTTTTGGGGATAATTTATCTTTCCTTTTCTAGTTTTGCGGTGAATTTCTCTTTTCTTTTCTAGTTTTGGGGATAATTTATCTTTCCTTTTCTAATTTTGGGGATAATTTCTCTTTCCATTTCTAGTTTCGGGGCTAATTTCTTTTTTCTTTTCTAGTTTTGCGGCTAATTTCTCTTTCCTTTTTCTAGTTTTGCGGCTAATTCCTCTTTTCTTTTTCTAGTTTTGGGGATAATTTATCATTCCATTTCTAGTTTTGCGGCTAATTTCTCTTTCCTTTTCAAGTTTCGGGGCTAATTTCTCTTTCCTTTTCTAGTTTCGGGGCTAATTTCTCTTTCCTTCTCTAGTTTTAGGGATAATTTCTCTTTCCTTTTCTAGTTTCGGGGCTAATTTCTCTTTCCTTTTCTAGTTAGGGAGGCATATCCTCTTTCCTTTTCTAGTTTTGGAGATAATTTATCTTTCCTTTTCTAGTTTTGCGGCTAATTTCTTTTTCCTCTTCTAGTTTTGCGGCTAATTTCTATTTCCTTTTCTAGTTTTGTAGCTAATTTCTCTTTCCTTTTCTAGTTTTGCGGCTAATTTCTCTTTTTTTCTAGTTTTGTGGCTAATTTCTCTTTTTTTTCTAGTTTTGTGGCTAATTTCTCTTTCCTTTTCTAGTTTTGGGCTAATTTCTCTTACCTTTTCTAGTTTTGGGGATAATTTATCATTCCATTTCTAGTTTTGCGGCTAATTTCTCTTTCCTTTTCAAGTTTCGGGGCTAATTTCTCTTTCCTTTTCTAGTTTCGGGGCTAATTTCTCTTTCCTTCTCTAGTTTTGGGGATAATTTATCTTACCTTTTCTAGTTCTGCGGTGAATTTCTCTTTTCTTTTCTAGTTTTGGGGATGATTTATCTTTCCTTTTCTAGTTTTGGGGATAATTTCTCTTTCCTTTTCTAGTTTCGGGGCTAATTTCTTTTTCCTTTTGAGTTTTGCGGCTAATTTCTCTTTCCTTTTCTAGTTTTGCGGCTAATTTCTCTTTTCTTTTCTAGTTTTGGGGATAATTTATCTTTCCTTTTCTAGTTTTGCGGCTAATTTCTTTTTCCTTTTCTAGTTTTGTGGCTAATTTCTCTTTCCTTTTCTAGTTTTGCGGCTATTTTCTCTTTCCTTTTCTAGTTTTGCGCCGAATTTCTTTTTTCTTTTCTAGTTTTGGGGATAATTTATCTTTCCTTTTCTAGTTTTGGGGATAATTTCTCTTTCCTTTTCTAGTTTCGGGGCTAATTTCTCTTTCCTTTTCTAGTTTTGCGTCTAATTTTTCTTTCCTTTTCTAGTTTTGCGGCTATTTTCTCTTTCCTTTTCTAGTTTTGTGGCTAATTTCTCTTTCTTTTTCTAGATTTGCGGCTAATTTCTCTTTTTTTTCTAGTTTTGTGGCTAATTTCTTTATCCTTTTCTAGTTTCGGTGCTAATTTCTCTTTCCTTTTCTAGTTTTGCGTCTAATTTTTCTTTCCTTTTCTAGTTTTGCGGCTATTTTTTCTTTCCTTTTCTAGTTATGTGGCTAATTTCTCTTTCTTTTTCTAGTTTTGCGGCTAATTTCTCTTTCCTTTTCAAGTTTTGCAGCTAATTTCTCTTTTTTTCTAGTTTTGTGGCTAATTTCTTTTTTCTTTTCTAGTTTTGGGCTAATTTCTCTTTCCTTTTCTAGTTTTGCGGCTAATTTCTTTTTCTTTTTCTAGTTTTGCGGTGAATTTCTCTTTTCTTTTCTAGTTTTGGGGATAATTTATCCTTCCTTTTCTAGTTTTGCGGTGAATTTCTCTTTTCTTTTCTAGTTTTGGGGATAATTTCTCTTTCCTTTTCTAGTTTCTGGGCTAATTTCTTTTTTCTTTTCTAGTTTTGCGGCTAATTTCTCTTTCCTTTTCTAGTTTTAGGGATAATTTCTCTTTCTTTTTCTAGTTTCGGGGCTAATTTCTCTTTCCTTTTCTAGTTTTGGGGCTAATTCCTCTTTCCTTTTCTAGTTTTGGGGATAATTTATCTTTCCTTTTCTAGTTTTGCGGTGAATTTCTCTTTTCTTTTCTAGTTTTGGGGATAATTTATCTTTCCTTTTCTAGTTTTGCGGTGAATTTTTCTTTTCTTTTCTAGTTTTGGGGATAATTTATCTTTCCTTTTCTAGTTTTAGGGATAATTTCTCTTTCCTTTTCTAGTTTCGGGGCTAATTTCTTTTTCCTTTTCTAGTTTTGCGGCTAATTTCTCTTTCCTTTTCTAGGTTTGCCTCTAATTCCTCTTTCCTGTTCTAGTTTTAGGGATAATTTATCATTCCATTTCTAGTTTTGCGGCTAATTTCTCTTTCCTTTTCAAGTTTCGGGGCTAATTTCTCTTTCCTTTTCTAGTTTCGGGGCTAATTTCTCTTTCCTTCTCTAGTTTTAGGGATAATTTCTCTTTCCTTTTCTAGTTTCGGGGCTAATTTCTCTTTCCTTTTCTAGTTTTGGGCTAATTCTTCTTTCCTTTTCTAGTTTTGGAGATAATTTATCTTTCGTTTTCTAGTTTTGCGGCTAATTTCTTTTTCCTTTTCTAGTTTTGCGGCTAATTTCTATTTCCTTTTCTAGTTTTGTAGCTAATTTCTCTTTCCTTTTCTAGTTTTGCGGCTACTATCTCTTTTTTTCTAGTTTTGTGGCTAATTTCTTTTTCCTTTTCTAGTTTTGGGCTAATTTCTCTTTCCTTTTCTAGTTTTGCGGCTAATTTCTCTTTCCTTTTCTAGTTTTGCGGTGAATTTCTCTTTTCTTTTCTAGTTTTGGGGATAATTTATCTTTCCTTTTCTAGTTCTGCGGTGAATTTCTCTTTTCTTTTCTAGTTTTGGGGATAATTTATCTTTCTTTTTCTAGTTTTGGGGATAATTTCTCTTTCCTTTTCTAGTTTCGGGGCTAATTTCTTTTTCCTTTTTAGTATTGCGGCTAATTTCTCTTTCCTTTTCTAGTTTTGCGGCTAATTTCTCTTTTCTTTTCTAGTTTTGGAGATAATTTATCTTACCTTTTTCTAGTTTTGCGCCCTAATTTCTTTTTCCTTTTTTAGTTTTGTGGCTAATTTCTCTTTCCTTTTTTAGTTTTGCAGCTAATTTCTCTTTCCTTTTCTAGTTTTGCGGGGAATTTCTCTTTTCTTTTCTAGTTTTGGGGATAATTTATCTTTCCTTTTCTAGTTTTGGGGATAATTTCTCTTTCCTTTTCTAGTTTCGGGGATAATTTCTCTTTCCTTTTCTAGTTTCGGGGCTAATTTCTTTTTTCTTTTCTAGTTTTGCGGCTAATTTCTCTTTCCTTTTCTAGTTTGGCGGCTAATTTCTCTTTCCTTTTCTAGTTTTTTGGGATAATTTATCATTCCATTTCTAGTTTTGCGGCTAATTTCTCTTTCCTTTTCAAGTTTCGGGGCTAATTTCTCTTTCCTTTTCTAGTTTTGCGGCTAATTTCTCTTTCCTTTTCTAGTTTTGCGGTGAATTTCTCTTTTCTTTTTTAGTTTGGGGGATAATTTATCTTTCCTTTTCTAGTTTTGGGGATAATTTTTCTTTCCTTTTCCAGTTTCGGGGCTAATTTCTCTTTCCTTTTCTAGTTTTGCGGCTAATTTCTCTTTCCTTTTCTAGTTTTGCGGCTAATTTCTCTTTTCTTTTCTAGTTTTGGGGATAATTTATCTTTTCTTTTTCTAGTTTTGCGGCAATTTATTTTTCCTTTTCTAGTTTTGTGTCTAATTTCTCTTTCCTTTTCTAGTTTTGCAGCTAATTTCTCTTTCCTTTTCTAGTTTTGCGGTGAATTTCTTTTTACTTTTCTAGTTTTGGGGATATTCATCTTTCCTTTTCTAGTTTTGGGAATAATTTCCCTTTCCTTTTCTAGTTTCGGGGCTAATTTCTCTTTTCTTTTCTAGTTTTGCGTCTAATTTTTCTTTCCTTTTCTAGTTTTTCGGCTAATTTCTCTTTTCTTTTCTAGTTTTGGGGATAATTTATCTTTTCTTTTTCTAGTTTTGCGGCTAATTTATTTTTCCTTTTCTAGTTTTGTGTCTAATTTCTCTTTCCTTTTCTAGTTTTGCAGCTAATTTCTCTTTCCTTTTTTAGTTTTGCGGTGAATTTCTTTTTACTTTTCTAGTTTTGGGGATATTCATCTTTCCTTTTTTAGTTTTGGGAATAATTTCCCTTTCCTTTTCTAGTTTCGGGGCTAATTTCTCTTTTCTTTTCTAGTTTTGCGTCTAATTTTTCTTTCCTTTTCTAGTTTTTCGGCTAATTTCTCTTTTCTTTTCTAGTTTTGGGGATAATTTATCTTTCCTTTTCTAGTTTTGGGGATAATTTCTCTTTTCTTTTCTAGTTTCGAGGCTAATTTCTCTTTCCTTTTCTAGTTTTGCGGCTAATTTCTCTTTTCTTTTCTAGTTTTGCGGCAAATTTCTCTTTTCTTTTCTAGTTTTGGGGATAATTTATCTTTCCTTTTCTATTTTTGCGGCTAATCTGTCTTTCCTTTTCTAGTTTGGCGGCTAATTTCTCTTTCCTTTTCTAGTTTGGGGGATAATTTATCTTTCCTTTTCTAGTTTTTGGGGATAACTTCTCTTTCCTTTTCTAGTTTTGCGGCTAATTTCTCTTTCCTTTTTTAGTTTTGCGGCTAATTTCTCTTTTCTTTTCTAGTTTTGGAGATAATTTATCTTTCTTTTTCTAGTTTTGGGGATAATTTCTCTTGTTACTCTAATGATTTCGGCGTCTCCGTCGGTTGAGTTTCTTCGGTGCCCTGATCTGTTTCATTTTCTTGTTGGGCTGGGTAGCATGATATTTAATGGGCGGGAGGTCGCGGCCCCCATCCAGTCATGCCAGTCAATCCGCGTTAATGTCTGAGCCGAAAAGGTGTCTGGAATGTGAGAGGGTAATGTGACGAAGAAAAGATGAGATGTAGTGAATATGTTTAAATGAGGAGAATTGCAGATGCTTGCACATGACAAACAAATAAGAAAGGGGATGAAGAGATTGTGTAGGGTGGAGTGAGTAGAGTAATATCAGGTGTGAAATCACGGTAGGAGGGGGCAAAGAGGGGTGGTAGTGCTTTAATGAGGAGTGTCACAATGCAATGGTTGGGTATGGATTTGGGAACTCGAGAATTATATAAATAAACCATAGATTGGACAGTTGTTGTTGTTGTTTATAGCTTATGGGGAGCAGATGGCATCTATGCCCCCTTCGATCCCTTGTGAGATTAAGGGAGAAAGACTTTGAGCCTACAGCCTGTGCTGTATAACCCACCGTTACTACAATTAAGTGGGGCCGTGCCTTCTGTAAGACTCTCCCGAGGGACGTGGTTAGAGTGGATGGAGTCTGTTGCATGCTGTGGGGGATTTGATACGACTGCGCCATTCTGAGCCAAAACGACTTATTCAAGCGAACCTTTCAATCCATCCGCTTGCACTAATTAGCACGGTACACAATATCTACGTATATACAAAATGAATTTATGTCTTTTATTTTAGTTTAGAAAGTTTCTAAAGTTTTTTATTTACTATTTTTTAAACTATGATTTTATTTTTTTCTATAAACATAAATACTTTACATCTTTATCATCCTATAATAAATTCTCTAATCTTAATTTTCTCATTTCTTCAGTATATCATTTGATAAATTTTTTAATGCAAAAAAAAAGGACGAAACATTGCTATATATCAAGGTGAAATAAAGAGATTTCGGAACACAACTTTCCCAATTTCGATTATTTCTTATAAAAGTAATTATGCTAAAGGAAACGAAATTCAAATTATGCGATGCTTTTCCAGATGTCATCATCGCCCAACTTGAGAATTTTCTCTTTTACTTTTAGTTTCAACTGAAAGGAAAACATCTAGATATTTATTCGTAATTTTTGGATTTCGTTCGCAACCCCCCAACCAGAACTAGTGACCATAACTAATCATTAGGGCAGGATTTTAGCCGATGAAACAGTGGGGATATTTAACGTTAGCTTCGTTCCGCTTATTTTCACTTTCAAATTAAATCCTATCTAATGAGAACTAGTGTTATCATAACCAAAATTAAATCTTATCTAATCAGAACTAGTGCTTTCATAACCAAAATTAGATCCTACCTAACCATAACTAGTGAAGCCATAACCGAAATTAGATCCTACCTAACCAGAATTATTATATCTTAACCAAAATTAGATCCTACATAATCAAAACTAGAGAAACCATAACCAAAATTAGATCCTACCTAACCAGAACTAGTGTTATCTTGACCAAAATCAGATCCTACATAATCAGAAGTAGTGAAATCATAAGCAAAAATTAGATCCTACCTAACCATGACTAGTATAACCATAACCAAAATTAGATCTTACCTAAACAGAACTACTATATCTGAACCCAAATTAGATCCTATCTAATGAGAACTAGTGCTATCATAACCAAAATTAGATCCTACCTAACCAAAACTAGTGCTATCATAACCAAAATTAGATCCTACCTAACTAAAACTAGTGTAACCATAACCAAAATTAGATCCTACCTAAAGAGAACTAGTGCTATCATAACCAAAATTAGATCATACTTGACTAAAACTAGTGAAACCATAACCAAAATTAGATCCTAGCTAACCAGAACTACTATTTCTTAACTAAAATTAGATCCTAACTAACCAGAACTCGTGCAATCATAAGCAAAATTAGATCCTACTTAAAGAGAACTAGTGCTATTATAACCGAAATTAGATCCGACCTAACCAGAACTAGTGAAACCATAACCAAAATTACATCCTACCTAACCAGACCTACTATATCTTAACCAAAATTAGATCCTAACTAACCAGAACTCGTGCAATCATAACCAAAATTAGATCCTACCTAAAGAGAACTAGTGCTATCATAACCAAAATTAGATTCTACCTAACCAGAACAAGTGAAACCATAACCAAAATTAGATCCTACCTAACCAAAATTACTATATCTTAACCAAAATTAGATCTTACCTAACCAGAACTTGTGCAATCATACCAAAATTAGATCTTACCTAAACAGAACTAATGCTATCATAACCAAAATTAGATCCTACCAAACCAGAACTGGTGAAACTCATAACCAAAATTAGATCCTACCTAACAAGAACTAGTGAAACCATAACCAAAATTACATCCTACCTAACTAGACCTACTATATCTTAACCAAAATTAGATTCTACCTAACCAGAACTCGTGCAATCATAACCCAAATTAGATCCTACCTAAAGAGAACTAGTGCTATCATAACCAAAATTAGATCCTACCTAACCAGAACAAGTGAAACTATAACCAAAATTAGATCCTAATTAACGAGAATTCTTTCAATCATACCAAAATTAGATCTTACCTAACGAAAACTAGGGAAACCATAACAAAAATTAGATCTTGCCTAACCAGAACTAGTGAAGACATAACCAAAATTAGATCCTTCCTAATCAGAACTACTATATCTTAACCTAAATTAGGTCCTACATAATCAGAACTAGGGATATCTTAACTACAATTAGATCCTACCTAAAGAGAACTAGTGCTATTATAACCAAAGTGGATCCTCCCTAACCAGAACTAGTGAAACTATAACCGAAATTACATCCTACCTAACCAGACTTACTATATCTTACCCCAAATTAGATCCTACCTAACCAAACTCGTGCAATCATAACCCAAATTAGATCCTACCTAAAGAGAACTAGTGCTATCATAACCAAAATTAGATCCTACCTAACCATAACTAGTGAAACCATAACCAAAATTAGATCCTACCTAACCAGAATTACTATATCTTAACCAGAATCAGGTCCTACCTAACCAGAATTCTTTCAATCATACCAAAATTAGATCCTACCTAACTAGAACACGTGCAATCATAACTAAAACTAGATCCTACCTAAACAGAACTAGTGATATTATAACCAAAATTAGATCCTACCTAACCATAACTAGCGAAACCATAACCAAACTTAGATCCTACCTAACCAGAACTAGTGAAACCATAATTAAAATTACATCCTACCTAACCAGAACTACTATTTCCTTACCAAAATTAGATCCTAACTAACCAGAACTCGTGCAAGCCTAACCAAAATTAGATCCTACTTAAAGAGAACTAGTGCTATTATAACCAAAATTAGATCCGACCTAACCAGAACTAGTGAAACCATAACCAAAATTACATCCTACCTAACCAGACCTACTATATCTTCCCAAAAATTAGATCCTACCTAACCAAACTCGTGCAATCATAACCAAAATTAGATCCTACCTAAAAAGAACTAGTGCTATCATAACCAAAATTAGATCCTACCTAACCAGAACAAGTGAAACCATAACCAAAATTAGATCCTACCTAACCAGAATTACTATATCTTAACCAAAATTAGATCTTACCTAACCAAAACTCGTGCAATCATACCAAAATTAGATCTTACCTAAACAGAACTAATGCTATCATCACCAAAATTAGATCTTACCTAACAAGAACTAGTGAAACTCATAACCAAAATTAGATCCTACCTAACCAGAACTAGTGAAACCATAACCAAAATTACATCCTACCTAACCAGACCTACTATATCTTAACCAAAATTAGATCCTACCTAATCAGAACTCGTGCAATCATAACCCAAATTAGATCCTACCTAAAGAGAACTAGTGCTATCATAACCAAAATTAGATTCTACCTAACCAGAACAAGTGAAACCATAACCAAAATTAGATCCTACCTAACCAGAATTCTTTGAATCATACCAAAATTAGATCTTACCTAACCAGAACTAGTGAAACCATAACCAAAATTACATCCTACCTAACCAGACCTACTATATCTTAACCAAAATTAGATCCTACCTAACCAGAACTCGTGCAATCATAACCAAAATTAGATCCTACCTAAAGAGAACTAGCGCTATCATAACCAAAATTAGATCCTACCTAACCAGAACAAGTGAAACCATAACCAAAATTCGATCCTACCTAACCAGAATTACTATATCTTATCCAAAATTAGATCCTACCTAACCAGCATTCTTTCAATCATACCAAAATTAGATCCTACCTAACTAGCACTCGTGCAATCATAACCAAAATTAGATCCTACCTAAACAGAACTAGTGATATTATAACCAAATTAGATCCTACCTAACCAGAACTAGCGAAACCATAACCAAACTTAGATCGTACCTAACCAGAACTATTGAAACCCTAACTAAAATTACAGCCTACCTAACCAGACCTACTATATCTTACCCAAAATTAGATCCTACCTAAATAGAACTCATGCAATGATAACCAAAATTAGATCCTACCTAAAGAGAACTAGTGCTATCATAACCAAAATCAGATCCTACCTAATCAGAACAATTGAAACCATAACTAAAATTAGATCCTACCTAAATAAAACTACTATATCTTAACCAAAATTAGATCCTACCTAACCAGAACTCGTGTAATCATAACCAAAATTAGATCCTACGTAAACAGAAATATTGCTATCATAACCAAAATTAGATCCTACCTAACCAGAACTAGTGAAACCATAACCAAAATTAGATCCTACCTAACCAGAACTACTATATCTTAACCAAAATCAGATCCTTCCTAACCATAACTTGTGCAATCATAACCAAAATTGGATCCTACCTAAATAGAACTAGTGCAATCATAACCAAAATAAGATTCTACCTAACCATAACTAGTGAAACCATAACCAAAATTAGATCCTACCTAAAGAGAACTAGTGCTATCATAACCAAAATTAGATCCATCCTAACAAGAACTAGTGAAACCATAACTAAAATTAGATCGTACCTAACCAGAACTAGTGCTATTATAACCAAAATTAGAACCTACCTAACCAGAACTAGTGAAACCACAACCAAAATTAGATCCTACCTAACCAGAACTAATGCTATAATAACTAAAATTAGATTCTACCTAACCAGAATTAGTAAAACAATAACCAAAATTAGATCTCACCTAACCAGAACTCGTGCAATCATAACCAAAATTAGATCCTTCCTAAACAGAACTAGTCCAATCATAACCAAAATTAGATCCTACCTAACTAGAACTAGTGAAACCCTAACCAAAATTAGCTCTACCTAACCATAACTAGTGAAGCCATAGCCAAAATTAGATCTTATCTAACCAGAACTAGTGAAATCATAACCAAAATTAGATCCTACCTAACCATAACTAGTGCTATCATAGCCAAAATTAGATCCTACCTCAACAGAACTAGTGAAACCATAATTACGGACTAGTGCAATCATAACTAAAATTGTAACCTACCTAACCATAACTAGTGCTATCATAACCAGAATAATATCCTACCTAAACAGAACTACTGCTATTATAACCAAAATTGGATCCTACCTAACCAGAACTAGTGAAACTATAACCAGAATTAGATCTTACTAACCAGAACTATTGCAATCATAACCAAAATTAGATCCATCCTAACCAGAACTAGTGAAACTATAACCAAAATTATATCCTACTTAACTAGAACTAGTGCTATCATAACTAAAATTAGATCCTACCCAACCAGAACTAGTGCAATTATAACCAAAATTAGATTCTACCTAACCAGAAATAGTGCAATCATAACCAATCATCAGGATTTAACTTTGGCTCAGTTTCAATTATTTTCCCTTTTAAATTAAATCTTACTTGAAGGCGAAATTTGTCATTTATCATCATTATCATTTTTTACTTCAAGTACATTTGAAATACAATCGTATAACAACTTATAAAACATCATGATGAACGACGAACGCCAAATTTAATCTACACGGCATAGTGAACTAGCGTTACACTTTAAATAAAATAATCTAAGAATATTTAACTGCTTTCTTTCAATATTACTCAGGTAATTTTTTAGTATTCTCAATGATATTGTATTTTACCAGCCCTCCCCCCTCTTCCCGCCCTTGTATGCAGTGATTAAACTGAAAATTTTGAGTCTCGTCATTTCCAAATGGTATGTTGTTTTATTTTCCATTCTCACTCAGATTTGGTCTACCTAACAACCACAGATTTCTTTCCCTCTCTAAGAACCTACGTGCAGGAAAAAAAATACATGCATGGGCCATATTGTAAACGAACAAACCGAAAAAATCATCGAGAAAGGAGATTAATGAATGAATACTCACGCAACATGATAAAAAGTAAGACCGGGTCATTCATTACCTGTAAAGAGAAAAAAATAACAAATAAGAACAAAAAAATTCATTTCTATAATGCATTCATTTAGGAGATAAATTACGTCACAGTCATAAAAAGAAAAATAATAATGAGATATAAGTTTATATTTTAAAATAAAAATGGATTAAATCAAACTTAAATGTTTATACACCAAATTATAAACAATGTCTATCACAGTTGGTGCCAATATAGAACTCTTTCCAGAAAAATAATAATTCTTCGAAGAGGACTCTCACGATGTCTCTCTGACAATACTCAACTATAAACAGGTCACTAAAGAAACTTGATTGAACTCAAGGCAAGGGAGGAAACTACCGAAGTACACTGCACTACCAAAGGTTTAAGAAAGTGGTAGATGGGAAAAAGATGAAATAAAATGGGGGCGAAGGCAAATGAAGCCTACAATTGGCAAAGCAAATAAACACGAAGTATCAGGAGTCGCAAATCAAAGGATAAATTTTAAGCTTTAAAGGAATAGTGGTCAAAAACATGATGTAAATGTTGAGGCAAAAAGCAGTTAGATTATGAGTGGATGATATTGTCTGTTATATCAGTTTTTTTATTGCCCCCCCCCCCCTCGTGGGGTAAGGGGCTTATGAATCATTCCAGCCCCGTTTGAGATACACATTTTTTCTTGATTCCTACTCTTAGTGTCTGGTTACATCAGGCCTAGTATTATTGTTCGTTTTAGTGTTTGCCCTTAGATTCCTGAATCCAAGGAATAGATGATAGATCGTCAAGATAGTTAGTATGGTTGTTTGCCACTAGCCCTGTGGTAGCTATGATGGTTGTATCTTTCAGCCTCCACTTCCTTTTTAGGTGGTAAACCTAAGATTGGTGTTTGGATATTTTCTCCGTTTCTGCTCGAGTAAGGACATTGTCATTTGGGATACCGAGTTAGATGATCCCACAGTTAGAGGATTTTGTTGCGCTTGTCCCAAAGTACAATGTCTAGTTTGATGGGAGAGTTTTCTACATAGGTGATTGTGGGGGGGGGGATTTATTATAAGGCTTTCACCATTAAAAGCCAGTGGTCGTCTTTTTAGCCAGTTAAGGGACCCTTGTTTATCAATATAATAGTAAGGTAGACTACAATGAAGTGATGGTATGCGGCTAGTATAACAACGAGTAGCCCATGTCACACTTCATCGGGACGCTCTTTACCCACGCAAGCAAGTGACTCTACCCAATACACGGATCTTTTGATTCTATCGAGGCTGATATTTTGAAAATGTCATTAAAACTCTCTTCGTATCATTTGAAATGCAAATAAAATTTTAAAAATGTAATTCAGGGGAATAAAACATGAGATTCCTTCCTTTTAAATAATTCTATCACATACTTCTAGATTAAAGACGAAGGATATACGACTATTCAAAGTCAGACTCATTAATTATCACCTTATTGGGTCAAGTTCCTGGGCTTTTATTATACACATCCGGAGCCTAAGATTTTAAGTGTGAGGCCCCTAAAACCCGTTCGTTATTGTTACCTCTTTCGAGCTCGCTTCGTGGTTGTTTTTATTCTGGTTGAATGAATTTAACCCACTCCATTTCTCTCTCTAAGGAACGTCTACTGAGGTCTCCTTCGAAAATACATTTTAAAATTTGATGAACTGGAATTGTGGAATGTGGTGAAATAAAGACTGGGGCTGTATTGTATTAGTCAGATTGGGAGGGACCAATTGGGGGTCATTTTAGTTACGGGTAGAGAGCCCTAGAATGGTCATGATAAAGAGGGCGAGAATTCTGAACTAGAAAGAGTGCAAGGAGTCTAGTAATACTTCACCCTAGATCAGACGTGAGGAAACTGTGGCCCGCGGGCCACATCTGGCCCATAGAGGTTTTTCATGTGGCCCGCGTTTCATTTCAGATTTCGACACAATATTGAAAATAAATTATTGAACATTCTACCAAAATCTAATCTAATTAATTTTATATAAGTGCTAGATTCTTAAATCAGTCATTTGCAAATATATTTCATTCGTAGATAATTTTTTTTCTTTATAAAATACGATACTTTATAAATACTTATGCTCATTACGTTTATCTGCACGCTCTTTTCGCTCGCGGAAGTTAAGCTGCATTGACTGCGATTAGTACTTGGATGAGAGAGGTCTTTGCCCTGGCTTAATATCACATGATGTAGTATTGTAATAAATCGTGGTTCGGATTCCACGTTAAGCTGTAGGTCTCCACTCTGATAAAGTCTGGAAACAGTTTAAAATTACCCTTAGTTATTAATGTGTAGCTTTATCTATGACTATGTAATATATGCAAACAAAAGCACAAATGTAATTGCAATTAACTTATATGTATTCCAAATTTGCTGTTTAAGTGCGCCCACCAAAGCTCTACATTAAAGCTTGAATGTGGCCGCTGCTTAAAACTATTGCCAATCCCTGCCCTAAATTGAACTCCGGATTCTCCACTAGATCTGTGAAGCACCACGAGTACGAGTTCATGAATTTAACTATATATAGGTACTACACACAAAGATAAACTCAGTGACTGAGGTAATTCCTTTTATATTAAAGTTTTGAAAAAAAAAGTTGTTGGCAACATTTTCATGATATAAAAAAAAAGAGTTTATTCCTCGTGGAAATAAATCGTAAAATTTTATTGTTCGAAAAACGATGTTAAATTTAATTTCAAAACCCATGAATTTGCGAAGCCATACAATACACACAAGGAAGTACACGGAGCCTTATATATATATATATATATATATATATATATATATATATATATATATATATATATATATATATATATATATATAAGTGAAAAAATCAATAGCGAGTGAAACCACTTAAAATTCGTTTATGAATTATAAGTGAATTTTAACACGGAGTTCTCCTCAAATTGCTGTTTGATGTTCTTAAGATGTTCTTCATTTTGGACGTTGACGTAGATGTCGTCTACGTATCGACAGTATGTGTCTGGCTTATTTTTGATGTTGTCTAATAAGCTCTCTTCAAGTTGACCCATATAGTAGTTGGCAAAAGTCAGCCCCAGGGGCGATCCCATAGCTACTCCATCGACTTCTGTGTAGAGATTTCTGTCCGGTGTCCTGAACGGAGCCTCTGATGTGCATGAAGGCAGCATATTCCTTAAGATGGTGGACAAAAAATTACCTTTTCTGGACGTAGAGGTACAAAGCATCAACGGGAATTACGTCAGAAAAGTGTACAGAAAAGCTACAAAGATGGAAAGATGCTTCCACACGGATAGTGAATGTCCTGAAAGGTACAAAAAAAAGTGTAATCAGCTCATACATCCGTCGAGCATACCAATGCTGCTCCACGAGTGAACTGTTCCATCAAGAAATCTTCCGCATAAAACAAACCCTCGTGAACAACGTTTTTCCGGACAGCATTATTAAAAAAAAACTCGATCATTCTTAAGAAGGCAATTCAAAGACACGGATGAAAAGGAAAGTAACCAGGAAGTCGCTAAATAACATCGAAATGTACTATAGAAATCAGACGAAATAGACGAAAAAAACATCAAGGAGATTGTTAACCGTAACATCAAAGTTAAGAAGCAAACGGACAAGATTCAGATGATTATATATTATAAAACGACAAAAGTTTACAATCTCATTATTAAAAACAACATCTGCTAAAACTCCTTGATCCCGAAGTCTACGAACATAGTTTACAAGTTTACCTGCCCGAATGAAGACTGTAAACTTCAAAACAAATTAAAATATGTTGGTATGACTACCACCACACTTTCGAGGGCAAGCCAGCCGAAAAACTTAGAGATTTTTTTTCACTTTCCTTACAGGGATTTTTGAGAAAGAGACTTTTACAAGGTGCCTCTAGGCAACTTTATGTCGGCCTACCCCCCCCCCCCCTCAATCGACGGAATAATGAAGCAGAAATAAACTGGACTGCCTGTCATTTTGCCTCGATCCAACTATGACGTTCTTTGTGATAGACATAATTGGGGGCGCTAAGGAAAGCTGGTTTGAGGAGTAGCCCACGGTGGAACTCGGGGTCAGACGCACCCGGACCAGGGGCAGGATTGCAACTTCCGGGAAAAGATTTGGGGCTCGCCCCCACTCCTCCATTACTAGAGCCCAGCCAGGACCATAGAGGGAAGCAACACCCGTCGTTATGTATGCCGGCTGCAGTTCTGATACCCAAACCCGCAAGGGAAGGCACGCCCGGTTAGCGATGGTTGATTCAGCGCTAACCAACAAAATGTCAGCCATACAATCACACCTCGTTAGGCCCCCCCCCCCCTGGTTCACCCATCATCATTTATTCACCCCATTTCGCAGTTCACACGTCCATGGATGCTGAATTACGAAGAAGAGGGAGTCACCCCAAACGAACAAAAGTATCACCGCAAGAACAAAGGGAGTACAAACTATTTTATCTTGAATCAAGTTACCACAACTAAGGATTAGAGAGCATAAGAAGAATAAAGCCCCGAGGGGCTACTTTCTCGAAGAGATGGCCCAGGAAAGCACGACCAGAATCCCCCTGCGGGCAATCGACGGACAACCCAAGCCCAGCAGAGAAAAAAATATTCGAGGTTGTTTATGGCAAATTAAATATTGCCATGGTAAGACTTATGGAGGTAGCCTCGGGATATGTTGCAATCTGTGAGAAGGAGAAGGACATTGAGGCCATCACCAAAGAAGAGGTATTTGAGGACCTTCGGCGAATTGGTCTGCAGCACGCCATACCACCGCAGATCCTGGCCCACAGGAGCGTGGTATGCCGGCGACTCGACCCATGGATCAGACAGCTCTCGAAAGAGGAAATCAAGGGAGGAAATCCATCTTCGACAAACCTGGGCCAAGGTAGTCGAAGTGGTCAAGTTCAAGAACAGGAGGGATAACAATGATTACACTCACGTTTTTAAAGTAGTCTTTGAGGAGACCACAATGGCCCAACAGGCAAAATAACCTAGTCTGTTCATGTTCAATGCCAAAGTAAGCGGAGGCCAAATTGAGAAAGAAGAATTTACTCAGTTTAATTCTGCTTTAGGTGTTACAGAATCGAGCAGCACGCGACAAAGGACTGTAAAGAGTCACAAGAAACATGCGCCAAACGCAGCGAAAAGGGCCATCATTGGAGAACGTGTAAAAAGAACTTCGAAAAGTGCGTCAACTGCGGGCAGGGACACAGGTCAATGGCCATGGCCAGCCATGTCAAAAAAGAAATGATCAAAAAGAAACATGAGTTAAAGAAACAAGAGGAAACGCGTATAGCCAATACAACCTACGCTCAAGCAGCAAAGATGGCCCTCTCAGAAGTTGACACGAAAAAGACCTACCTCAAACTACAGAACGAAAACTCAACCAAGATTCTGACGTGCATTCTTCACGTGCACCCCATGAATCTTACGCGCCCAGGAACGTTCGCTAAAAAGCCAAATCAAATGCAGGCCAAAAACGGTATGGACCAAATGTGGTTCCAGGAAAGGCCCCCATCCGGGGATGTCCTACAATTGCAGATGGTCCAAGACCAACAGACAGAGGTACAAGACGGCACCCAAAAAGACAACCCCCAAATTGTGAAAACACTAAGAAAGAGAAAAAAGAAGCAGTCGAAGTGAAAACTCCTGCCCCTAAACAGAGACAAGTAGACAACGAAGAGAGGAAAAGGCTGGGTCGGCTACTACTGGTTCCTTAGAGTCTTCAGACTCATAGGACTCAAAATATCCTCAAACAAAGGAGACTAAAGGGAAGAAAGGGAAAAAGAAGAGGTTGCGTGCGGATAACATCAATCTCACAATATACGTCGCATGTGAACAGTTTCACCTTTCCCGAAGAGATGAAAGCCAGAGAAATATTCCATGGAATTAAATCAAAAGTCTTTAAATGGGAATACGATGCCGAAATCGACACTGAAACAGTAGAACAAGCTTTGCTCCGCCAAAACGTGGTTCTACATCACAACACTTGCGAGCAAATTTCTAACGCCGAGTTTAGGAAGAAGAGAAACGGGAAGAAGAAAAACATAACCCCAAAACACTAAAAAGACAACATGGAAAGAGTAAGCAACAGAATGAGGATCCTGACACTCAACGTAAACGGATGGGAGGGAAGAGTAAAGGCACATGGTAACATATTCCGGGTGCTTGACCCCGACATCATTCTTATAACAGAGCACGTCATTGACACTACATCTGGTCAAATCAAAATACCGGGCTAGAGAGTGGCATGAAGAATCACTTCCAGGAAATGGTTGATGGTGCTGCAATAGCTGTCAAGGGGAACATCTCGTTCAAACATCTACCAGAACTGGACGAATCCTTTGTGGTGGTTGAACTCCACACATTGGTAGGGAACCTCGTGATAGCAGCAGCCTGTCAACCTCCTCGTCGAGCCTATCTCCCAATAAATAACTTCTACACACTGTTTGGGTACCGCAGAATGGTGATCTTAGGGGGCAACCTCAATGCCAGATGCCGTGAGGCGGGCTATGGTAGAACCAACGAAAGAGGCCAAAACTTGGAATTGATTATGGAAAGAAAAAACATCCAAAGAATAGGACCTATATCACTTCCACACCAGCCACCAAACCTGACATAATCTTAACAAGTGAAGGCTTGCCCTTCAACTACCATTACGAGCCAGGCCCAACAGTCCCCAGTTATCACATAGCGATCCTTACAACAATATCACTCGTGCCGATCCAGCTTGTAGTCTCTCTCCGCAAAACCTACCCCTCGGCCAATAGGCACGTTACAAGAGACAACTCAGTCAATTCGCCCAAGCTGGCCTAAGCGACGCAACCTTGGAGGAAATAGACGGAGAACTGGAGATGATAACTACGTCCATTCTAGAAGCAGACCGTGAGTGCGTACCCAAGACTGGGTAATAAAAAAGCTTCCTTAGCCCAGATGGACAAAGGAGATGAGGGAGATCGCTCGTGTTCACGGGAAAGTGTACGAAGAGATAAGACGGGAAGGTTCTAACCGGGAAAGAAACTTGTTTCTTCGGTGCCTAAGCACCGAACTAAAAGAGGCTATTAACCTCCAACAAGAAAGAATCTGGAACAACCTGATAGCCAAAACCGATAGCGAGCTGAACCCGGCTAAATTCTGGTGTCAAATCAAGAAGCTAAAAGGAATAACCAGGAAAATGAAGGCTCTAATAAAAGAGAACGGAATTTATATTGAGGACCCGGCGGTTCTAGAAGACAGATTTAGGAATTATTGGAAAAACGTATTCAGTATCACCCCAGAAGACAATGATGAGTTCGACCAAGAATTTGAAGGCCAACTGATCGAAGACCTGAATCAAATTATACACCGCCCGCACCTACAACATCAAGTAACGAAGGCAGGGAGATGGAGAGTCATGGACGTCCCATAACGCCAGAGGAAGTCATGGTCACTGTAAGATCCTTTGAACAAAGGGCACCAGGCTGGACGGGCATAACCAAAATCAACTTGATAAATGCCCCACAGCAGATCATTCAGGAAATCACAAATAATTTATAACGCTTCCCTGAACACGCGTTACTTGGCTGACGGTTTTAGGATTGCTAAAATAATGTTCCTACCTAAGGGAGGAAAAGCCCCTGATAAACTGGTCAATTACAAGCCATCTTCCTGCTAGAATTCGTTGCGAAAGTTTACTAGAAGCTTTCCCCAAATACTTTATTACACTGACGCATTTCAATACGGCACGTATCATCTTCAGAGAAAAACTGGATAAATATTACTAATGAACAAAAAAATGGAAGCGTGTAAACAAACTAAACCATTAAATCAGGGAGGGGGGGGACAGGTCAAAGGTGGGGAACTTCCAGCCAAGGAGTATGGGGCAGAGGTTAAGCTCCTTTCCCATGGATATTTTCAAATTGGGGCGAATAGGTTAAGCGCGCACCTTTGTTTGATTAAAAAGTTGAAGTATCTAGTGGGAATTGAAATGTATGTTTAACCTTGGTTGTTTTTCTTGAATAAATACAGCTTCGATGAAGAGTAATTGACGTCGTTTTGTGGCAGTCTAAGACTTGAGTATTTTCCTCCAAAATCTTTCTGTTAAAGCAAAGTTCGTATTTTTCTCTTGTGTGTGCTTTCGGAGCTCCGTTGTTTAAGTGAATTATCCTCCTCCTTGGGAGTGTTGTTTTTATCATAATGTACGAGTAAGGTAATAGCTCACAGTCTCTTAATTTACGTGTGTACTCATATATTAGATCGGTCCTTTGTTTGGGTTCAGATGTAGGTTATTTTTCATAATAAGGCTGGAGGTCCGTCGGTTTGGTAATATATAGTTGAAGTTACCTTTAGCTTAGGGCTTATTGACTGTCCTCCTTGGTTAATAAACTTCCCTCATTCTTCTGTCATGAGATCAGTATTCTGTACTCATAGTGTTTTATTTGTCTATATTTCGATTGCTCAGAGGCTCTGTAAGGTACCATCGGTCCATTTTATTTCTAATGGCTGCCTGTACTTCGTGGTTACTAAATCCGTTATTAACGAGTATTTGTTGTGGTTCGTTCAAGCTCATTGTGCGTTTCCTTGCATGGGGTGCAGTTAGTGCAGTCACAGTTGATGAACGATGTAATTACGCTCCTCATGTAGCGTTTAGGGCCTTCACTTTTTGCATTCATGCAAAGGCCGGGACTGGTGTCTTTGACATCTACTTTGGTGGTTATCGTGTCAATAGGTTTTGTAGTCAAGGTGTCTAAAAGTGGTAATTGGTTGATTGCCTTGGTTATGTTCATGGTGTAGTTTACGGAAGAACAGTCTTTAAAGACTTTCTTCAGGTGGTTATGTATTTCGTTTTCGGATATTTATGCAAATATCATAATTATATCTGCAGTAGATGTGGGGCTTGGATACTCTTGAGAAAACCTTTTTTTTTTTTCTCTCTCTCTCTCTCTCTCTCTCTCTATATATATATATATATATATATATATATATATATATATATATTCTTGCCATGAACTTATGTTCTAATGTAAAATTTCAAAATTTGCTGACGATACAAAATTTGGTGGTAAGGCAAAATATCCTAGCGGCCTAAAACTCGCAAAAAGCCTTGCAGAAATGATTCGAATTGTCGGAAAAATGGCAGATGCAATTTAGTGGGGAAAAGTGTAAGTTAATTCAAATAAGTCATATTCTACGAAGAGAATGCCATGTGGGTGGTCAAATTTTAAACACATATTTACCTAAAAATGCACTTAGGGCTTTTAATCTCGAGTTATCTGAAATTTTCAAAACAAAGGTCAAATAGTTGATAAGCTACATACTAGATATTTTGCATTTAAATACAAGGATATTATATTTCCCTTATATAAGGCGCTTTTCAAACCTCATTTGGCATATGTGGTACAGTTCTGGTCACCATATATGTGGAAGGACATTGCAATATCACAACGCGTCCAGTGAGGCAATTAATTCCTGAACTTCGAATTAGATGACCGATTATGTATACCAAATGTACCATTTTTTACTAAATTTGTATGTACCATTGAACTGCTGGCACTAAACTGTAGGCAAGTAAGACCTAATTTATTTTGCTTCGATTCACCTCCGGCTTATAGTGAATTATTGAGAACGTTTAATGTACACGTTGTCTGTCCCCCAAAAGACACATAATGGCTTAGCATAGGGACCGAACGTAGTCGACTCGCCTACGAGCTGGCTTCAAGGTTTAGCCTACGCAATTATTCCACAATACAAGATCTACAGCAGTGGTTTTCAACCAGGGGGCCGAGAGAGCGAACTAAGGGTGCCGCGGAAGCGACCAAGAAATAATTTTTCTAATACCTAAATTGCCAAAAAATATGTATTTCTAACATTTCTAAAAAGTTTAACGATACTTGAAAGTATTTTGAGACTAGCTTCTCTGCATTGTGCAACATAAAAACAACGAAAATAACAAGATTGCAGATAATGAATGAAGAAATGAGAATTACCTTGTTATCTATGCGTTCCAATATTAAAGAATTATATGATATTCATCAAATTCAAATTTTCCATCAAACCTTTAGGGGTAAAATTTATTTATTTTATAATTTTTGTCTTATTTCGATTAAATCAAGTTAAATGTTATTCGTGGTTAATTTTAAAGTAATTCCCACGTAATTAAGTATTTATCTATTTTATATTGGGGTTCCACGGCAATTAGGGTGCCTCTATCATGAAAAGGTTAAAAACCACTGCTCTATAGCATTCAATTTTGTTTAGTTCAGCAAAAGAACCATGTTACATAAGCGTTTGACAATGGAGCCACGGAAATCTTGGGAAGCGGAATTGGAAATTTGAGAATGCGACCGAAATTAAACGTCAACGCATCCCGGAATCTGATACAAAGCCACCGGCATGTCTCGCTTTGCCACTATCCGTGACAAGTTTGGAGCAGAGGCTACTGCTCAAGATATCTACAAGCAAAGATCTGGACGACGGAAATCTAGTGTGAGCGACAAAAATTCTATTTTAGTGTTGCAAATATTTACTTGATCGCCGCAGAAATTAGTTAGGCTATGTGCTTGCGAGACTGGGAATGTACAAATGAGGTATTTACCGGGTTTTAAATTCGTCACAATGGAAAAGCTACAGTGCAAGACTGTTACAACACATGACTGAAAATGACTGATCACAGACTCGAATTTTGTGAATAGTTTTAGTCGATTGAAGCCGAGGATGTACAATTTGCCGACAAATTCGTGTGGTTCGATGAAGCTACCTTCAAGTTGAATGAAAGTAAATCAGCACAACTTCAGGTAGTGGTCACTTGATATTTGATACGTTTATGTGGATAAACATGTTTATTTACAAGGATTGACAATATGGTGTGGTTTATCACCCAGGGGTTTAGTTGGACCATTTTTTTTATTTAATGGGACAGTTACCGGTCACGCATATCGCGAAATGCTGCGAACAAAAATTATACCTGCACTTTGAATGCTGTTTGGATAGAATGATTTTTACTTTCAACAAGATGGAGCCCCCCACCCCTCAATATAATTGTAATGTCAGTAAGTACCACAATGAGACGTTGCCTTACAGTTTGATAGGACGAAGAGGAAGCATTGAATATTCCCCACGTTCACCAAAATTGACGCCACTTGGCCTTTACTTATGACGGTACCTGAATGAAGCGGTTTATGGTTTAAGACTTACAACGTTTGAACACGTAAAACACGCAATTAGGGAAATGTGCGGGCCGATCACAGCATCCATATTAGCCAATATCTGAGAATGTTAGTCGGTGCAGTCCAAAAGTGTATTCATGCCGCTGGAGAACATTTTGAGCACCTGGCGCAGTTAATTCACTTTTATATACAAACTCCTTATAACATTTTAATCCCTTAGATTACTAACTTAGCTTTCACTGGCGAGGAAAGAGATTAGATTTTGTGCTTTATTACAGAAAATAATTAATTTTACTATATTAATCACTGGTCAACAGCCAAAATGGTTCACATATGAGATTATGCTCACACAACTAATTTCATATTGCTGAATTTTAATCTGATATTGTTTTGTTCTATCAGACGAGGTTTTATAAAAAAAAATCAATAGGTACAAATATTCAATATTGCGTCACTTGTGTTGTGCAACAGTTATTCAACCCAAAACAGACCAGCTTGTCTCATATGTGACTGTGGTTATATGACTAATTTCATATTGTTGAGTATGATTTAGATGTTTTATTCTACTACCAGATCTACTTTCTTAAGCAATCAGAAAAATAGTATATATGATGACATTAATTGTCTCACGCATGATAACGATATTAAACACGTCACAGATAAGCTCATAAGAAATTGTACCAGAAAGCATAAGTTGAAATCCTTTATAATTGACAAAATATGAAGTTCTAAAGTGCTTCGGAACTTTGCCCTTTCGTTTGTACAGCTCGCTCTCTTCTGGTTGCAGCGTCCAACAATAGTCGCCCATCATGTTACGACTAATTGTCCTTGATATCTGCTCTCCATTATGGCGATGTCTTGATGAAATCTTTTACCGTGATCATAATTAATGTCTCAAAGGTTATCTGGGAAAAAAATCAATATGAGAGTTGGAAAAATGCAATTTTATTGATAATTCTGCAGTATGGTTGTAACGATTTCTTTGTAGTTGTCAGCATAATAGTTTCTAAAAAAATAAGCTTTGACACATTGACAAATGATTCCCATGAGTTTTTCTCTAGTGGGTTTAAGGCCTTGGGGAATTCGCTATCATGAACTAGTATGCGAATATGTGGTCATTCACGACACCTGCTTTCAACTTGGCTTCGGAAACCACACCACCTAGTTTCTGACATAACTATCGAAACCCAGCAACAGATTGATCCATAGCCTTGATGAAATTTTTAGCCAAACCGAACTTTAGATGCAGTGGAGGCAAAAATATCTTTTCTGGATCTACAAGAGGATTGTGAACACAGTTGAACCTTCCAGGCGCATCTCTTGGTCTTGTCCGCCATTCCTTTCTCACATAGTGCTCTGCATCAGCTCTGCTCTCTCACAAACACAAAAAGCACATCTGCTTTATGTAGCCACTCTGAAGGCCCAATAGTAAACATATGACTTTGAGATCACCTCCACATATTTTTCACTGGTGTTTCTCGTATTCTATAGAAGCTAACAAAATTTTAATTGTTTCATAGCTCTCAGCCATCTTTGCTGCATGTTCTATTGGGACAAATGGAAACCGATTGCCATTGTGTTAAAGAACAACTTTCAAAGAGTCTTTTCCAGAGTCTATAAAGAGCCTTTAATCATCTGACTTGTATGATTCAGACTTGCAGAATTGCTACATGAGAGATACTGCGTCCTCACAGTAACAAAAGTTGTTGTTTGCCATCTTGAAAAATGCAGACAGCTCTCTATGTCGGTAACGAGTTGTAGTGATACGCACTCCAGCTTCCAGCAGGTTACGCTGCTTTAGTCTGGATCCCAGAACTTCGGCCTTTTCTTTAGGCGAGTCGAGGTCTTTGATGAGATCATGAAGCGCTTCTTGCCCAAAGAGCTTAGGCCTGGTATTTTCAGAGTCATGCTGGTAGTCGTCTTCATTTGAAATAGAATTAAAATCGGAATCACTCATCAATTCTTGTTCAGTCGGTGGATTTGGGACTGGGAGATCAGCGTTGTGTGAAACTGGTCGGATGGCAGAAACAATATTGTGGTACTGCACCTTGCCTCGTGATTTGACGGTTATTCCCTCGATGTTTGTGAGACAGAAGTAGCAGTCACTGATGTGGTCTTTGGGTTCACACCATATCATTGCTACAACAAACGGCATTCTTGAGCTTTGCTTACCACACATCTATTCGCTCAAGTGGTTGACACAAGACTTACAAGCTATATGAGGTGCCCATTTCTTGAATTGGTCACCCAAAGGACATTTGAAGTAACTTTTGCAGTTTAGTCGAACAGTTTTTGTGATTAGTTTCTTGAGGCTACTAGGAGTGAAGGCGCCACATATGTAACAAAAACGATCAGAATCGTTAACGCACTTGCCACGTTCCATGTTTTGTTAAGTTCAGAGTAGTTAGAAATTAGGCAGTTGTAGATATGCACTATCATGAACTAGCAATCTGAAACAAACCAAAAAAAGCACAAATTAGGAAAAACTATTGCATAAGTAGAACCAATGAACATATAAATTAGTGTATGAATAACATAGTGCACCAAATATATAGATATGCTGGTTCTGGAAAACCGAGCCCGATACAGCTATACGAATGTCATTATTACCCTAGAATCTGACTATTTTGATCCAGAACCATGAGAAATCTTTTCTTGTTGACCAGTGTTATATATGGGAAATATTTTAGTAACAAATAACAGATGGGCTTCACATCAGCGAGAATTTCTTCTGAGAAGTACATAGCTTTCAATGCACTGAATTTGTTCGCTTCAATTTAGGCACAGTGAGAACACTATAATTATATTTAAAAAAGTAATTAACTTTCACCTTTTGTTAACTTTTGAGAACGTGCGGAGAGAATTAAATTGTCTCTAAGTTCTGTGAAGTTGATGGAAGCGTGAGTGAAAACTTGCCTGGCAAATAAAGATTTAGGCTTGGATGCGACGAGAAGCACCCAAGAATGAAGGAGTGAAGTGATTAGCAGTGAACTTTGACCTTTAAATGCTTTGAAGCCGCGGTAGCATGGACTGTTACTGTGGTTACCAGAGAATGTTGAGAGGTCTCAGAGCTAAGGCTTGTATCTCCTCGGCGATTGCAGGAAAGTGGATCGCTTGACTCTTCTGAAGTAATCTAAACTGTCCTCGAAACCTTGTTTTATTCTTGCATAAATTGGAGGAGTCTAATATGTCCCTTATTTGGAGAAGAGTCCGTTCGAAAGCAAGTATACCCCGGCGGAAAGAGGAGATATGAGAAGTCTTATCTTGGGAAGCGCTGAGAAGGTTCGTCGCTCTCTCCTGTTTAAGGCGCGAGCCAGAAACGGCAGGAAGTTCCTTTTTGAAGCACTGGAAGAGCCGTATACGTAGATGCAGGTTAGGAAAAGCCGACTCACGGTGTACCTCACAATTAGATCGTATGAGGAGAGACATAGGCACCTTAACGTATGTACCGTCAATGGAAGATCGGTATCTGCGCGGCCAACTTATCGAAGTATTTAAAACATAAACTATAATTTAATATTTTAACTAGATAACCAGGTATTGACTAGAAATAACGGTTACACGCTATTAAACAAAAGCTTTTGGCACTGCAATGGCACATAATTTCTTTTATTATAAAATAACAAAAATGAGGAATTACTTACCTAAGAATAGAATTGATAAATATTACTTTAAAATATAACTTATAAAAAAAAAGAGCTGTTGAAAAAAATATTTTTACCTCTTTCTCCTTTACCCATCTTATCTTTTCATCACCTCTGCGTTCTTTCTACCCTTTCTCTCTTGAACTAACCTCATTTCGATTTTAAGGTCTTTGCTGGTTATTAATTCTTTAATTAATGTCTTGAAATATTTTAGTGTTAATAGTTTTGTTTTCAGATCGAATAGGAATTTTATATGTTTTAATATTGATCAAGGATGGATAAGTATGACGGAATCTGCTGTTGGACATCTGCATACTATGCGCCGCTGGTTCACCAGCTACATTTGCAATTGGTGAAAAGGTGGCAGGGGTGAATGTTGTGTTTGGGACTTGTTGATGTATGTATCCCGAATACAAAAGGTGGTAGGGATGAATGTTGTGTTTATGACTTGTTGATGTATGTAGATCGAATATAAAAGGCGCATAGAAGGACTACGAAACAAAACTAACCGACGATTAAATATTCAGTAATTGTTTCAATTTCAAATGATAAATAAATAAAAACTTCCTAATTGACTTATCTTTATTTATTAATAAATATAAAAACAATTGACGTGAGAACTGCCACTAGAAAACTTTTCAAGGGATTATACAAATATGTTGAGGTAAAGAAAGCTAAACTATGGAGTAAGTATAGACCACGAGATTGATTGGTTGGAGCGCTCTGGGGTTCTTGTACCTATCCAAACTAAAAGTTCGAAGACTTGGAAAGCAATGTGGCTTCAAACCCTAAACCTAGCCCCAGGGAGCAGAAGTGCGTAAAGATGAGCCCATTGGCTTTTTAAAAATATTAAACAGAGCCTCAGGGGATAGCAGGAGTGTGCTGCCGTGTGCGAAGATGAGCCCATTATCTCTAGAAATCGAGAGGCAATGAACCCACCTTTTCCACGATTATAGGCTCGGGTGTAGTGATACTGAAAGACTTGACTTATTGGAAAAATGTAAAATTGACTTTGAGCTTTGGATGAAGAACGAGAGGAACAAAACACCGAAAAGGATACAAAAAGAAATTAAGATATAAATGAAAAATTACTAAGGGTCACTAGTAATGCTCGAGAAAACAATTTTACTCCAAGCCCTGAGATGAGAAAACATTTCTAAACAATTGGGAAGTCCACTCCTGATAAAAGAAAAACACTAATATCGGGTACTAAATTCGAATCCCACTATATTCTAGACACAAATGAATTTTTAACTAAAATCTATTTTATCTATGTCGAATAATTCTATAACCCCCGATCTTCGCATCTACCTGAGATTTTCATAGAATCCCGCGCCAAGAGAACACTGCTAATAACATCCAAGAATTTCAATCTCCTTCCATTCTAAGTTCTTCACCAAACTGCATCACCTACTTAAGACTTATTTTTTTTGTTATCTTCTCCGATAGAGGAAAATTAAAGTTATGGTTGCAGAATTATGGTGAAAACTAAACTGAGTCTTCTAATTTCAATTTGCCTGACCATTACAAACAACTCCAACCTTCTTTAAGGATTGACATCTGCCATCGATACCTTCTACTTATTTGGACTATTTGGAGCATATTTGGTCCCGTGGATCTTCAAAAAAAGTCTTTTATCAACTAAAGTTTACTGCAGCATTATTCTTTCTCTTTAATCATACTCAATTATATTTCCTTGTGACTTTATTTCCCCCAAGCTCCGTCTCCAATCTTTATTCTTAAGCTATATATGCTCCTGTTAATCACAATCCTTATTATTTTTTCCATTTAATCAGTGAAATTTTATTTCGATTCTTTTTAATTTAAAATAGCATTGATTTTCTTTTTTATTGGGGGAATTGACATTCTTGGTTTCACGTGATTAATGCAACCTTTTAAACATGATTTGAAATAACTCAGATATTTTTCATCTCAAATATCATTCTTTCCCAAAACCAAGTATGTAGTAGTAATCCTTAAGCTTACAAATTTATGAGATTCCCTTTCGCGTAATCTACTGTGCAATCAAATGCAACATTCTATCAATAACAAGTTGAGCCATGCAGTGAACGCAATTTGAGTCGAGTTCACCTGCATAATTTGACTCTAGATACAACCTAGAATCATTATATTTAGATTTACTACCTGTTAATAGGTCTGAACTGTGCCAACATTGCGTTTTTTTCACATATTTCACCTTTTTCTTTGCTCTTATATCCTCAAATCATATTTACATTTTATTACTAACAAAATAAGCTTTACTAGCGACCAAATGGGTAGTGTAAACCAACGCAAAAACCACCATCAAAATTACCTAAAAAAGACAACTGTATCTTTAAAATAAACACACTTTAAAATAATACCACTTAAAAGAATAAACTCACTTGGTAAAACCTTGAATCTCATTAGTATGCAACACGTCTTTTTTTAAAGGCATAATAAAATTTGCTTTAAATGAGCTCAAATAAGATCACCTAAGTCATAAGTCACATGTAAGTATCAACACGCAATTCCTTGACTTTATTGAAATAGAAAATCTTTATCACTTGTCACAAAAGATAAATCCATTACAAGCGACACAGAAATGCAGATAAGAGATTAAAGAAGGGCAAAATAATGATGGCTAAAAAATCCTTTAAAAGTCCAATACTAAAAATCCAACAATAATGGACTGTAAGATGTCTGCATACTTGGGCTATTTCTAGGATGGACTCACACTCATAAAATAATGATAATAATAATTACTCTTTTATAATTAAGAAAATCACAGCCTGCAGAGATATCTACGCTTCGGAAGAAAACCTTTTTTAAAAATCATTTAGAAAAAAAGGTGAACGCAATCCGAAGACACCATGTTATATTTGAAAGAAAGCAAATCGCCAAAGGAAATAATAAAACAAAAAGTAATCAAAGCATGTGGACTTGCAATGAATAAACACAAAATTTCACCAAGCGTGAACCAGTGACCAAAGAGAATGTTTGAAATTACCTGCGTAAGGCAGAAGTAGTCAGAAACTAAAAAAAAGTAATCCTCAATCATCCCATGCCAGCAACAATGAATAAGCAAGAAAGAACTTAATTAAACTGAGGTTATAATTAACTAATTATAATTGCGAATACCACAATGATATATAATCACTCATAGGTAGGACGTTATAAGTATAAATCTCCCAACGCTCTTTAGGTATTTAGAGAAGAGTCCCCTTCACGAAGAAGAAAACGACGTTAGTAGTTTAGCTATGAATGACAGAAGCCTTTGAGCTCGTCATCTCCCAAAGATCACAAATCAAGTTATTGAGAGATTAAAGGCTGTCGGTTGTTTGAAAATTTTGAAGGTTAAATTTACAAGAATTTATTGTATAATACTGTATTTTCACCGACCAAAAAAAGTTAAATGCAGAATTTTCAGCAATAGGTGGAGAGAAATATCGAACTTGTGACGCTACAACCACGTCAGTAGAAGCTCTCAAGCACAGAATTATTATATTAACAATTATATCTAATTCGCTTGGTTTTTTTTCTTATTTCTCAGGTTAAAATATATTCATCAGGGTGCTTAAAATTACTTGGGGGTGAGTGCTACCATCCTAACTAGTGGGAATTGACCTACAATGGCTTATAAAATTAGGACAAGACTGAGGACATTCAAACATATGAGCAACTTAATTGGAATTGGTAGAGAGCTTTGGCCATCTAAGCTCCCAAATCTGATTGACGCTCTGAAATATTGACTAATGCTTAGAGAAGAAAGTAGTGAGGATGTGAAAAACTCCCCAGCAGCCAGTCGTGGAAAGCGCATTTACACAAAAGTGGTAGAAAAGTGGGAACGAGCGAAACGTTCTTTAGGAACCCCCTTTGTAAATTTACGAGTCACAATCTTAAACAGGATCCAAGAGAACTGGAAGCAGGCAAAAAACATATTTTTAGGGAACGGACAGTTATATGTCAAAGACGCTTTCAGTGCGCAACTTGACAAGCTTTTTGACATACTCAGTTGCAAGTGTAAAATTGTTTTTTTGCTGTGAATTTTCCTACCATAGTTACAAAAACGAAACTCGCATTAATTGTACATGTACTAGGGAGATGAAAATCTCTGTGAAAGAACCTGCGTTCATTAAAGGTCAGAGACAAAAGTATGATAGTATTGAACAACATCAGATTAGCTTGTCATATCAACCTGAGCAAAACAGACAAGTAAAAAAAGCAAAAGCAGCAAGAAGGTGAAAGATGAGGAGTTGAAAAATATAAGCATAAAAGTAAGCAGGCCAGTGTTCCAATGCCATTAAGTGAAATAATTTTCTTGGCTGATAAAAATGGAGGAAAAATAGCTGATGCTCAAGCTGGAAAGGATGGAAGGTATAAATTGACATTAAAAATACCAAGCACATCGGCAAATTCCATTAAAAAGCCACAGTACAACACATTAGAAATACCTAATGTTGCTATACATAGCACCAGATATGGTGTTGGCCTTCGTGCCACAGCTGCCATCGCCACTGATGCCTTTATGGTTGCTGGCTTGATCATTGAAGAGGATAGGAGACTTATAGTTGATCATAATAAAGTCAAGAGGTCCCAAGAAAAAGTTATATGAGATCCCTGGATCAGGATTTTTATGAACTTTGTAAGAAATGTGAAATTGACTGCATCTTCTATGACGGCCGTGATGATATAACTAAGGTTATACTAAAAGTAGACAATTCAGAGCGTCAGTTCCCAGCATAATTTAAAGAAGAGCATGTTTCTGTGTGCAATGAGACAGTGGAACATATCTGTATGATTTCACTCCTGAGAAAGGCTCAAGGAGTGAAAACCTGCTGAAGTTATTGCTGATAATCTTGGTGATTTTTTAACGAAGAACGGCATTGATAAAAGACTGCAGGCCAATGAAGGTGATTCTACAAATGTTAATACTGACTCAAAGTCAAGCTTGGCCGTAAACTGATCTGTTTGATTTGTGCCATCCACATTAACAGGTTATATCTGCGACATTTGATTACAGCACTGAATGGGGAGACCTTGTCGAACATCAACTGGACAGGTAATATTGGCAAGATGCTAGACACTGCAACCGAACTTGAAATCACTCCTTCATTAACTAAACTTTTAATTGCAGAGCTTCTTACTTCACTGAGTGACAATGTCGTAAAGTAACTCTCTACTAATCAAGCTTACGGGTATACGATCACACAGGACATAAGGACAGGAGAACTTCCCAGAGATCTGGTCCTTTTTGAAATTAGTCCAGTGGGAAATTCTAGGTGGTTGCCAACATAGACAGGCTTTGCGCATATGGGTTTCAAAACATGGCCTTAAAGGTAGAACCCTCAAAAACTTAAGACTGATAGTAGAATACATTGTTGGTGTGCACTGCTCCTGTTGGTTCAACATCAAATTAAAAAATCCTGGGGTGGAAGGTCTGCGGCACATCTTTTTTCATCTGTGGCTACTTAAGCAGCAAAAGAAAGCTGTAGTGCATGCTGCTTTGGCAACCATCAAGCGCTAAACATGGTATTCACCAAGTGAAATGATATAGTGAATAGGGGAGAGCTACTGTCCATAAAATTGTTTACATGAGAGATGGATATGATCACAAACTTGGAGATCTTTATGGACGCGCCAGGAAGACACCTTCCATCAACCCCAGTGCTTCTTCCCTGTTGGAGCTGACAGACTGGTCTAAGGGGGTATTCAAACTTCATTTGACGTGTAAACTGACTACTTCGGAAGTAAATAAGTTCCTTGATAAGCCTTTACAGGCGGCTGATGTCCAAGAACGAGTCAAGCAAAGACTTGATGAAACTTGCTTAGTTAATTTCTTTTCCTGATGTCATTACTTTATAATGTTGTATGATTAAAATGATATCTTCATGATTACTATGTTATGTTTTATGCAGAGAAAACAAATTTCTCTAGCATTACCTAACACTTTGACAAGCTAAAATTAATAACTGTTTTCCTAAGCAATTTAGGAGTTGTTTATTTTTTTCAAACGTAGATTTCACTGCTAAATGTTGAGCAATCACAAAAATAATAGCAGATTTGTATTTTATGAATTATAAGATATGTTTTATCTAGAGAAACTAAATGCCATTTTGAGAAGTTAAAATTAATAAATGTTGTTTTCTGAGAGCAATTTAGGAGGGTTTTTCAAACGTATATTTACCAAACTAAATGTTGAACAATCGCAAAAATAATAACAGATTTGAATTCTTCGCATCCAAACATAATTTAGAACTCCTCACTGATGGAATTGGCAAAAATTCACTTTAGCTCCACAAATTGAGACACCCTACTGCCACGGTATGTAGTTTTCCCCAGAGGTCTCTTAGGGAGGTTATAGTGAAAGAAATTCTGAGATAGTCAAGAATGGAGCAGGGTAGGAAGAGATTGGTAGTGCTTTCAAGTTGGAGTTTGCAGCGCGGGTACTCGGAGTATTGGGTAAGGATCCATGTAGGGCGGGATGGTGTCTCCTGGGCGTAAACGGGCCAGAGACGATTGGTTCGGCGATCTAGGGTTTCTCCAGCTTTGTAGATCTCGGGGGAGGGGAACTTTGAGATAGGGTCTCATGCGGCTGGTTTTGCCGGTAAAATGAGTGTAGGGATGGGAGCAGGTGATCTCGCAATTAGGTATAAAGAGCAGCGGAGGTAGTGGTGGTGGTGGTGGGGCAGGGGTTCTTGAGGGTACGAGTAAGAGATGAGAGGGCGTGTAGTTGGTGCCAGTAGTGTGCTTGTGAAGTATTTTTCCCAAGGGCCATTTTGGGTGTGTGAGAGAGGTGAAATGGGCTTTGATTCTGTTGAGGATTAGTTTTCCTAGATTTCTGAGATGATAGAGAGGAGCAAGATCGGTATTTAGGAGGTGCGCTCTTTCGGGGATTTATATATTTTGAGGATGAGGTGATGTGGACGTGTTTCCCGATAGGAAGATGTTGTTGTATAACCAAGAGGGGTTGAAGATATCTGTGAGTGCAGATATGATTGTGTGGCTGAAGTGTTTTAGGTGGATGTTTGATGCGTGGTTTGAGCCTTCAGCTCTCGAGTTTTTGAGTGACCTTATGGTGAGAGTAGTGTTATAGGGGAGGAGGGTTCACGACATAGGGTCTTCGTGCAGTTTGGGTAGTTTTTGTGTTTTCCTTTTGTTTTGGCTGGTGGTTAGTTGGCTGGAGTAGTAATTCGTGAGCTGGTTGCATTGCTCTATTGTGATTGGGATTGTTTTGTGTGTCTCTAGCAAGAAGAGATCCAGGTACGGGGTGTAGTTGGGTGTGTAAAGTATGATTGTTTTATTGTCCGCCATAGTTCGGAGCTGTTTTTTTGTGGCTGATTGTTTGAGGTAGTTGCTCAAGTTGTTGAACCCGGAGGGAAGGTTGTTTATCTGCAGTGTTAAGTTGGGAGAGAAGCGCTTCTATTCCCTTGGGGGATACATTTCTTGTTTGCCTGGTGGATTGCTCGAGTGCGAAGAAAAATAGGGTGTTTTCTATGTAGTTGGTGTATGCTATTGTTTTTTTCGAGCTGTGGATAGGTTTGGTTAGTTAAAATTTGAGGATGAATGGGTTGTTGTCGGAATGGCGTGCACGGAAGGTTTGTCAGGTGGGTCTTGAGTGGAAGGGATGGGGAGCAGAGTTATGGCTGTGGAAGTTGGTTGATGGTTGCGCTGTAGGTTCATTTCTATTGTTCTGTGTATACAGGGTGATCCCAACTTTCAATAAACTTCATTTCTTAATTCGCCATCAGTTAAGAAATGAAGCCTAGTAAAACTTTGAGGCCTGTTTTGGGGGGTGGAGTGGGGAGGCACCCTTTATACACATATATATTAAAGATATTTTTTTAGAAAGTGAATAAGTGTGGGGAACTGGAAACCCGAGTTTAAAGCCAAGAGAAATCACACAGAGATAAAAATGCGTAAGCCCTGCGGTAGTCGTTTGGTACCCACATATCTTTCGGTACTTTTACTTGATTCTTTTCTCTTTGCGCTCTATTTTAATAATTATCCTTTCAAACAGTTTTATTTCAATATAAATACTATTCAAAATTTGATATTCTATCTTCTAAAATTCTAACATATTCTGAAGATTCCATCCTCAAAATTCAGAGCATAATTTTGGTAGCAATACACAATTATTTGTCTGGGCACTACTTTTGCTTTCCGCGAGAACGGCAATCAATTAACCGTCCAAATAAACGTCTTAAACATGTCTAAAGACTATGTGTATATGATGCTCTCGTCATGCTCTAAAGGAAAAAATTAAGCACTTATATTAATAATAATAAGAATAATACTAATAATAATAGTAATAATAATACTAATAATAATACTGTCTTCTATAAGCTAAGTATGCCCGAATATGGGTAACTATCCTAGAGCCCTCCCCCCACTCTCCCTCAAGTTTACTACCTCTAAGCGCGATACATAATCTACATAATTGACAGGGCAGTTATGGACCTCATCCAGTCACGCCAGTTAGAATTCCTCAATGTGTGAACAGAGTGTGTGGAGTATTAGGATTATGTGACGATGGAGTAAAGGTTAGATTTAGCAAATGTGTTAAAAATGAGATGGCAGATGTTTGCACTACGTGAAACAAATGTGAAAAGGAATAAGGACTGTGGGGAATGAATTCCGATCAAATGCGAATCAGGAGGGGAGTTAGTGGTAAACAAGTTGTGGCAGTGACTTTGAGTGAATAGTGGCACGATGAATGAACGAGAACGAAAATTATGTGCGTGAAGTAAAGTTTCGCTACGGCGAAACTGTACATGGTTATAGCGTATGGAGTCTGTAATGGTAGAAATGGACCTGAGAAAAAGAAGTTTTCGGAGTACTTGGGACTAGTAGTGGATAGAATTTGGAATGTGTATTGGTTGATGGTTCTTTTACAAAAAGGATGTGCATAAATCGTATGAGTTAGGCAAAGAGGAGTTGGGAAATTTAGAAGCATGAATGATCTACTTCTGGTGAGAAAGAATATATGCGGATTGTGTTTGCTGTGGAAACTGTGAGATGTACACTTGCCCCCCAAAGTATTCATAACCTTACTATAAAACTACAGTTTTTTGCCGTAGTTCATGAATCGTTTAGTGCAGAGTAACGAGATTTGTAAATTTTGAAATGAATGTATCACCAGACCCACCTAAAAAATTCAATAAGTTTGATAGATAAATAAAGCAATAGTAACATTGTTTACTAAAATTTGCAATCAAAAAGTACTCATTCCTTATACATCAAACAATTATTATAATTGTTTGACTAGGTTCAAACAAACTTGGGATAGTTTTTTATTCCAGTCGTCTTAGCAAATTTCTCCACTTTCTTAATGTATCGCGTTGAGGTCTGGCGACTGCGATGGCCTTTCCAAAACTTATTGTAGCTTACATAAATCAGAAAGTAAACCATTTCAATGTGTTCAAGGTCGTTGTAGTGTTGAAAGACCTATCTTCTTTCTTGGTCAATCTTACGAGCATCACTCTTCACATAATCTTCAAGAATCTTTCTGTAGTATTCTTTATTCATCGTTCCGTTGAATTAATGATGTATACCAACGCGTGTTGCGCAGAAATTGCTCCCTAACGTAATCGATCCACTGCCAAGTTTTACTTTAGGAACAGTGTCTTTGGGGAAACTAGCTTAACCACTTTTATGCCAAACATACCGGACATGATGTGTGACGACCATCTCAATTTTCGTTTCAATTGACCATAGCAAATGCCTCCAAAAATTGAAATTTTTCTGCAAATTATCGCTGTCATAATTCAGACACGCTTTCAAATGAATGTTTTTCAGTAAAAGTGTTTTCTCGGACAACATCCATGCCTTTCAGCTTATGAAACACATTTAACACTGTGTTCGAACCAATATCGACGCCCTCCTCACCTAACTGATCATTACTCTGCCTTCTAGTTATTTTTCACAGATCTAAGAATCCACCGAATCATGCAAAATAGAATTTTCCTAGGACGACCCGAACGAGGGAGATTTGCAGTTAGCCCCAATTCCTTAAACTTTCTTATTACTGATTGCATTGTAAATTTAGAGGCATTTGCTACTCTCATAAATATTCTTGAAGTTCAACTTAGATTTGAATTTAGTAATTATTCTCGATTTGATGTCGGAAGACAGTTCACTACCTTTAGTCATGAAGCTTACTTGTACAGGGTGCGTGGGGGTAATTTCTCGCCTAACTTCAACATTAAATAAAATGGCACAGATATGTCATTTATACAGATATATCTACCAAAGTTACATGTTAAATACTTACAGGAGCTGCCAAGTGTAGGCCATGAATGGTCTTTTGCAGTCTCCTTCTTTTCTTATGTTCTTCTTAATTGTACTCGTCATTTTATACATTAAATCGCCGTCAGTCCTAACCACAGCCTCCGGCGGCGGAGGAACGTGCTGCAGTCCTTCTCGACGCTCCCTCTGTTTAACTGGATGAAAACTGTAGTGATCCTGGACCTCTATCTTGGTGGTGCACTAGTAATTGGTGGGGTTTTTTTTTCTCTCTCTCTTTCTCTCTCTCTCTCTCTCTCTCTCTCTCTCTCTCTCTCTCTCTCTCTCTCTCTCTCTCTCAACCACGCCCTACTCATATTACTCCAGGAAGTTGCAGTCTGGGGATTTGAGAAGCAAGATGTTCACAGTGATGTGGTCAAAAACTGGGTCTTTCTGCTTGTGTGGCATATGTACTGCCTTCCAGCAACCACCTACTGGATCCTGGAAAACAACTCCTCCAACCACTTGATGTACTCCTACTTATTGAGTCTGAGCCCCTCCGAGAAGATAAACGGGGGCATAACGTGGCCTTCGTTACTGACTACCCCAAACAGCATGATTTGGACCGGGAACTTGGTCTTCATGATTATCGGTACATCTTTGGGGGACGCAGCAAGTGACTCGGAAATCTTCGCATTGGAGCTCCCAGTGTGAATACCAATCATCACGGTGTGCCTTTTCCAATTTATTTGGAGGATTTAATTCAGCCATGGAATTGTTTCTTTCACAGACGATGCACAACGGAGTATACTATGCTAGGAAGAAGAGAGACCGACACCAGATAACACACATTCGCTGAATTCAGAGTTGTCAACCGCAACAAATTACCCTTTGTACCTTGTAGAATAAAACTACCGTATCGAGACTGCGATGCCGAAAAAAAGGGTTGTTCCAACATTTTAGACGCTTGTGACGAGTCATTATTATAAATAGAAAGTCACAAAAACTACTCGTGTGACTTTGAAATTGTGTCATAATTTAAATCATATAAATTAAACGTATGAATGTGAAAATTATATCATATGAATACTTTTTGGTCGAGAATTTTCGTACAAAAGTTTCGTACTATTTTATTTTCTATCAAACTTGTTGATATTTTTGTGGTTGTGTTTAGTAATACATTTATCTAAATGTCTCCAAATTTTGTTACCCTGCACTAAACGGGTCATGTACTAGGGCCAAGTTGTGGTATTAGGTAGTGGTAGGAATACTTTAGGAGCAAGTATCTAAGTGTGGTACTATTTGATACCAGTATTCTGTGCTCTGTAAGGTTAAATTGTTTGGTGACTGAATGAAAATACGCGATTAAAGTGGAAATAAATGACGAATAAAGAGTGAAATGCTGTTAAGTATGAAAGGGGTAACGGGTTTAATACACCAATAGAACCCGGCGCTGTTTAAGTGGTAGTAGTGGTTTGCCTCAAGATTGTATTCCGTGATGGTATTGACAGAGGTATGTTAAAGAAAGCGAAAATATGGTATAAGAAATTAAGAAAGCAAAGCTCCTCGCGGCTCCACCTTATCTCTCGTCTGTCATCTCTCTCCCGTCGTCAAACTCCTCGAGCACTCCGGTCTAACCTCGCTTCCCTCTTGAACACTCCTCGTTCTGTCCTCTGCTCGATGGGTGACCGTTCCTTCTCAGTTTGTGCTCCTAGACTCTGGAATGCTCTTCCTGCCGAAGTCCCATCCTCTCCCTCCCTTGCTACTTTTAAACGTCTCCTGGACTCATTTCTTCAGAATTGCTTTCTCTCCCCTGTAAAGGCTAACAGCCCTGAAGGGCGCATCATAAATACATATTATTATTATTATTACGTATAAGTCTGAATAACACAGGTGGAAACCATTTCGAGTAAATGATTGAGGCGGCAAAAGGTAAAAAGTAATCGAAAGGTCATTATTTTCCACGCTCTAATGGTATGTGAGAACGATTGAGAAGGATAGATAGGAACTAAGTGGGAAATGAGGATAACGTTATTATGTAACAAATATGGAGCGAGGGAAGGTGTGAACAAGTTTATGACAATGTTTTGAGCTGGTATAAGCACGTAAAGGCCCTCATAGACAATAGGACAACCGGATCTGGTCGCCGGAATTGTAAGCAAATTTCACTATGTGCGGAGTCAGTCGGGCCCGGGACCCGTTCACAACACGCTAACGCCCGGATTCCTGGCTTCCGTCTCAGATCAGACGACCGGAAGGTTTTGGATGCCTCTAGCAATTTCCCCCAGAAATCATAGAGGGTGAACATAACAGCTACGTCAGCACATAAGAAGGTATGGGAGTGTTCGTTGAACTCTAATTGCAGCATCCTTGCATAAGGAAAATTAAGAACAAAGAATAAAATGATAAAGGAAAGAGAAATGATGTCCATGATAAATTACTAAAAAAAAATACAGGAGAAGGATGCAACACAGCCGCCAAAATATACATTCTCAGCAGTTGCTTCCGGAAGGAGGTTTGGTGCTTCAGCTGGTGATGTGTAAACCACAGCGATATTAAAAGCCAGTAATGAAAAATGTTAAGATGCTGCTGTAATAGCAAGCCTCGTAATCCTAGATGATGGGGCCAGGAAGGCGCGTTGCAAACAACTGGGAAGAGGTTTGAACAAATAATAAAAACAAACTAAAACCACATTATGGGGACTTTTTCATGAAACACATGTGTAAAACATGTGTACTCTACTCGCAAATACATTAATATGAGGCGAATTGCCAGGTCTAGGCGTGGCTTCTTTTTTATATACCTACGGTGAAGCGTCAGGTCCAGGCGTCGCTTTTTAGTCGCGTGCGAGTTAGGTCGCGAGTGACTCTACAACTCTCATGTCGGTCGGTCGGTCGGTCGGTCGGTCGGTCCCCATTTTGATTTTTTTTTTAATAACATTGTAACTATTTTGCCGATTCTAACAAAATTTGAAACCCTTATGTTGTTTTACATTCTCTTTTGAATGCTAAAATTGCCAAAGTCCTCCCAAGGTTGGCCCGGGAATTATCTGTTTTGGCAATGACATCATAACTATTCGGCCGATTCTAACGAAATTTAAACCCATAATTTTGTTTTACATTTTCTTTTGAAGGGTATAATTTCCAAACTCCTCCCAAGGTTAGCCCGGTAATTATTTTGTTTTGGCAATAACGTCATAACTTTTCGGCCGATACTTTGCTAGACTAGACAAGACTATAATATGCTATACCCTGCTAGGCAAACCTAGAATAGGCTATGCTAGGCTAGGCTATTATAGGCTAAGGTATACTATGTTAAGCCATGCTAAGATATAATGTACAAGGGTAAGATATACTAATCTAATTTAGGCTATAATATGCTATGCTAGGATAGCATATAGTATGTTAGGCTAGACAATAATAGGCTATGCTTGACTAGGGTATAATAGTATAGTATAAGCTATACATGTCTATGATTGTTAATGCTAGGCTAGGTTATGCTAAGCTAAGTTAGGCTAAGCTATACTAGGCTAGGCGGGTCATGAAAGGCTATACTAGGCTAGGCTACGTTATGGTATGCTATGGTATGCTATGCTACACTAGGCTAGTCTTCGCTATACCAGGCTAGGATAAGCGATGCTTTGCTAGGGTAAGATAGGCTATGTTATGCATGCTATGTAAGCCTAGGCTAAGATATAATAGTCTAGTCTAGGCTAGGCAATACTATACTATATTATACTATACTAACTAGGCTAGCGTAGGGTAGGGTGTGCTATACGATACTAGGCTATGCTAGTCTAGGTTAGAATATGCTGACAAGCTAAGATAGGATACAATATACTAGGCTAGGCTCCAGTGAACTAGGTTAAGGTAGGCTATACTAGACTAGGGTAAGCTGCACCAAGCTAGGCTAGGTTATACTCTGCTAGGCAAGTTAGGCTATAGTTTGATAAGCTAGGCTAGGCTAGGATACACTGTGATAGGCAGAGGTATACTATACTGAGCTAGGTTATTCTAATATATACTATGCTAGGCTATATATGCAAGTCTATACTAGACTAGACCAGGGTATACTAGGCTACTCTAGGGTATACTATGCTATTCTAGGCTTCTATGCTATCATATACTAGGCTGGGCTATACAAGGGTATGCTATGCAAGGCTATGCTAGACTATATTACGATAGACTAGGCTAGATTATAGTGTACCATGCCAAGCTAGAGTAGGCTATGCTAGACTATGATTGGGTGTGCTATGCCAAGATATACCATACTAGAATACGATAGGATATACTATGCTAAGCTAGGCTATACTATGCTAGACTAGTTTAAACTATGCTAGGCTAGATTATACTATGCTTATACTATACTATGCTAAGCTAGATTAGGGTAAGGTGGGCTATGCTAGGCTTTGAAAGGTTAGGCTATCCTAGGCAATACTATGTTAAACTATTCTAAACTATATTAGGTTAGGCTATGCTATACTATTCTAGGCTAGGCTATACTATGCTATACTAGGGTAAGATTTACTATCCTATATATGCTAGGCTGTACTAAGCTATGTTAGGTTAGTTTTTGTTAGGTTAGGCTTGTGAGGTTTCTACGCTAAAATAGGCCATACTATACATTCTCTGCTAGGCTAGGCTAGATTAGTCTAGGCTAAGTCATACTATGCCAGGCTAAGTTATACTATGTAAGGCTAGGCTATACTATGCTAGCTACGCTAGAGTATGGTATGATAAGTTCTACTATTATAGGGAATCATCGGCTAGACTTGGTTATACTAAACTAGGCTAGGCTAGACTAGGGTATCCGATGCAGGGCTATACTATGGTAGGCTATGCTATGACATAATCTACTCTGTTATACTATGCTATACTATACTATGCTATGATATACTATGCTAGGCTAGGCTAGGCAGAATTTACTATGTTAGGCAATCTAGGCTAGTCTATATTATGCTAGGTGAGGTAATACTATTGTAGGCTATCCTCCGGTAAGCTAAGATTTGCCAGGCTACTATTCGAGACAATACTAGGCTGTGCTATAAAATGTTATACTATTCTAGACAATACTAGGCTATACTAGGATATGCTATGCTAGGCTATACTATGCAAGGAGATACTATACTGCATATACTATACAATATTATACTTTACTATACTATGTTTTGCTATGTTATGCTATACTATGCTATAATATACTATGCCATGTTATACAGGGTGTTCGGGAAGTGACTATGCACTTTTCTAATATTTTTTTTTATATTTCAGATTTCGACCCCAAACCATTTATGTTAATAAATATGTAAGTGCAACTGATAGCGGTGTTTAGAAACAAAATAAGAAGGGTCCAAGCCTGTATTGATGCCAAGGGAGGTCACTTTCAACATAATTTATAATTGTCATTCATATTTACATCCTGTATTCTATATTGAAACATTTATGTTAATAAATATGTAAGTGCACAGTGACTTTCTGAACACCCTGTACTATGCTATAATATGATAAGCACCACTATGCGATAATATGATATGTTATACTATGCTATAATATGCTATGATATACTATTCTAGAATATGCAATTAGGGTGTGACCATTTTTTTGCCTTTTAACTCCATAAATGAGGTGTGATAAAATGTTAAGGCCCGCCATTTTAATTAAAAAAATATATATTTTAATATAATTTAGTTCTGCTTTTTAATAAGCTTTTAGAAAGCGTGACTTTTTAGTCACAGGTGACTCTACATCTCACTATGTCTGTCGGTCGGTCTGTCCACGACGTTTGGCTTTTTTTTTTTAATATTTTAACATTTCAGCCAATTCTAACGAAATTTGAAACCCTTATGTTGCTTTACATTCTCTTTCGAATGATATAATTGGCAAAGTCCTCCCATGTTAGCCGGAGAATTATTTGGTTTTGGAAATAACATCATAACTATTCGGCAGATACTAATGAAATTTGAAACCTTTATGTTGTTTTACATTCTTTTTGGAATGATATAATTGCCAAAGTCCAGCCAAAGTTAGCCAGGGAATTATTTTCTCTTGGCAATAGCATCATAACTATTCCGACCATTCTAACGAAATTTTAAACTCTTATGTTGTTTTACATTTAATTTCGAATGATATAATTGCCAAAGTCACCCAAGGTTAGCCAGGGAATTAGTTTTTTGGCAATAACATCATAACTATTCGGCCGATTCTAACGAAATTTGACACCATTAAGTTGTTTGCATTCTCTTTCGAATGATAGAATTGCCAAGGTCCTCCCAAGGTTACTCCAGGAATTATTGAAAGTTTTCAAAGTCGTAAGGACATAAACCAAAATAAGTGAGGGCACGCGACTTTTTGGTCAGCAGACCTTGTTTTTAAAAGGATTAAAGTTCAACTCTCCTGAATTAGTAGCTCCATTTCACAATGGAGGCAATTCATTTTGTGAGAAGGTTAATCGTCTGTGTATTTACGATAAATATATATTAATGGCATTTAATTGCCTTGTTCCATTCTCCGGTAATTGAGGCAGCCCTCAAGTTCACCCCAATTAAGCAGGCAATTATATTTCTCTTCCTCAACTAATATTTAAGCTATTTTCTTACTTTTCGCTTCGGGTTTTTGTTTTCAATTTATGCTGCAATATACGCCACAGAGACTGCTTCAAGATCAGTCTAGAACCTCATCATTAAGCCAAGTGGCTATGTCTACATAGTGCCACATGACGGCAAACTGAAGTAAATCGGAAGGTCTGCGGGTGACGTTGATATCAAAGAACCTGATGTCTCGGTCGTATCGTCAATATGAGCTTTAAGAAGAATGGATAGAAATGGATTTGTATACAGAATATACGAGACGGGCTATGATGTGTGCCATCCCTATATTGTAGAAAAGCGGATAATAATAAATAGGCTGTCACAAAAACGAGTCATTTTCCTACCTATACATGTGAATACAACTATTTATGTTGGAATAAAGCTTACTGGAGTTTGAAGGCTAAACTCATCTGCCACTAGCTGAGAAATAGGTTCAGCTCTGAAAAGCATAAGTTAAGACGATAAACCAACACAACTAAATTAAACTGCACCACAACCCAATAAATAATACAGACCTCCTACAAACATTCATACCTCGTTCTTCTAAACTAAATCATTAACGTCTTATTCATAGTATGTTTTATCTTGAACCTCCTTTATATCTATCTACTATAGCTTGATACAATAACAAAGTCTTTTGGAAGAGACCACGAAATATCATCCGTGTGTGAAGATGAGTCGTTCTTCCTTTTGTAAAATCGCGAAATTGTGGCGATTCCTATTTTTAGAGAGATGCTGCTCGTTCATTTCAGCTTCCCTCTTTCTTCACTCTTCCCATCGACACCTGATCCGTCTCCTCATCTTAATGATTCCTTTTTTTAGGAATCCTGAAGCCGCAAATTCTAGTTTTGACGCGATCACCTGCAGATGGCGGCGCTTTTTCACCATTTGCCAATCCCTTAACCCTATTTATTTCCCCCGCAAAAATGCTACGTCTGATAAAGTAAAATTATACTTCAAAAGCCACTCATCACCTGTGCATGTGTACCTGTGTGTTTGAGTGTCGCCTGCGTAAACACATCTGTGGATTTGTGAGAGTCGGGTGAATGGGTTTGTTTTTTAATTCTCTTGAAGAACAACGATGGACTGATATAAGAGAATAGAAATAGCATTTAATGACTGAATTATTTGTACTCTATAATGACATACACAATTTAATAGAAGTCATTATATTAAGGATTTTTGAAAAGCTTTTTATTGAGTATTTTTGAAAGCTGGGCTGAAAAGACATTCGAACAGACCAAATCATCAACAACCCTTCATTACGGGGCAAACTGAAACCATTTCGCCATACCTTTCGTTCTATAAGAGTAGGAAGCGACATCCATATCTGGCTTTTACGTACACTTGTTTCAGGACATTTCAATTTTACCACAAGCAAATAAATGTACCAAGGGCTTTTTCCCTAAAACCCCCAGGGACAAAAAAACTAAAGACATAAGTATAATAATTAAGGGCAATTAGAGCGCCACAGGCGCCGCCTATCTAGGACCCAGCGAACATAGATATAAACATATGGTGCGGTTAGTATAAACAAATATTGACCCTTGGGGCTAGGGCACCGTGCCTCGCCAGGGAAGCTATGTTCAAAGTATCTTTCTAACACTCCCACCCTAAAAGGAGTGTATCAATCGATTATTATATAGTATCCCACCCTGCTTCAACAGAAAACGGAAATCGTCCGCATTTTTGTTTATATTAACCGCACCATTTGTTTCGATTTTCTCGATTTTTTCCCTTGTAACCATAACTTTATATGCGTATACAATGTACACATGATAAAACGAAATATTTACAAGTGCACATATGATTCTAGACTCTGTTCTCCGAGCTTTGATCACATTTCCAGCAGAATGAAACAATGGAAAAAATGAATAATGGTAATTATAGGAGGATAATAACTGCGACTGCTTACTCAACCCAAAACACGAGTCAGAGGGTCAGAGTTCGAAACCAACACAAATAAATTCGTCCATTAGATTCAAATTCCAAAGTTTGAACTTAAAATAAAGTTAAATGATCGGATTCTATGGTCATAATAGAAGCCAGGAATTCAACGGCGGTAAAAGATCTTTGAGAGTTTCGAAATCTGAAGATACAAAGGGAGTTTAACTTCTGTAGGCTGTCTTTGCTGCCTTTAAGTCCCTGCAGAACTCCTCTTCATCTACTTCGCTATATTTTTTCCAGTTATTTCCTTTTCGCGGTTTTATTTATTTCGATCCAAGACCTGGATACACCTGGATACACCTGGTAAGACCTGGATACACCTGACCAAGGGGTCAAATGGATCTTCAAAATTCTTCATCTCTTCCCTACTAAATGCAGATTAAATGAGAAATTTGGTATTTTTATCAGATTTAGATTTTAGCAATTGACACTTTTCTATTTGTTTGTACTATTATTTGGCACAATTATAGATTAAAATGATAAATTTAAAAGATTTAAGGAAGATTCTGTTGTTGAAATAAGAAATTTTTCGCTGTAGCAAAGTGATAAACAAAACCTGCTTGAAAGATACACCTGGCTCTAATGGATTCCGATAAAGGATGAAATTTCTGGTATTTCAATTATTACCCTTAATCATATTCCATTTGCTAGAAGTTGTTGCAATCTCTTTATATGTATGGCATTTTTTTTATCTTTATAGAGCAATAGAAAAAAGGTGACCAAAAATGCAACAAGGTCAACAGCTAAGTCGCGGGCTCTTAATTATTCTGAATTATGACCTTACGACCTTAAAAACTTTCAACAAGTGCGGCAATTCGACCCATAGCTAGTTTTCTTTTAATAATTCCAGGCCTAACCGAGTCAGGCCCTTGGCAATTATATGATTCGAAAGAAAATGTTACTGTCAAAACATTCATTGAAAAGTAAAATCATTACCACCTGACCGATTGAACTACGGACCGACAGAGTAACTTATAGAGTCGCTCGCACGCGACTAAAAAGAGACTGATTTCATTCGTGGCGAAGAGAGACTTCAATTCGCTTGTTGGAGACGGAACGCAAATTCAAAGATTCCTTTTCACAAGCCGCAATCCATTGCTTATTGCCAATGACAATTGTCCTCCTGCCTGTCAAGTTCCCGCAAGAGTTCCTTCAAGTTCAGATTCCTCCCTCAAAATAGGCAAATAATAATAATAATGCATACAACAAGGGAGGATGTGTTAGTGGCGTTGCATTGTGGGGAAAATAGTGGTAGTAATTGTTGTCACGAACTAAGTGGCTTTTATTCAAGAACTGGTCCACTTGGCAGCATCCCTTGTAGACCCCCGTCAGGGAGTTAGTGCCGTTTCTCACTCTCTCCATCTGGTCACGAAGCACCTGTCCTACGGCATTTCGCCCCCCGCACCCGAAAGCAGTCTACTAGTGCGATTCTGAGTTAAATTAATGACAATAGAAGTAGCGATTTATTGGCAACCCCAAAGTGGAAGCAATCAAGGTGGAAAGAAAGCGTCGAATAAAGAACAATAATAATAAAATAGTGCGAGCAGAGTAGCATGGCCAGGGCGAAAGCAGGTGGTTTATAAGCTTAGTTGGAAAGTATAAATATTTTTTTTTTAAGCTGAAGGATGGCCGGGTGATTTAGGCCACTTTTCAATTTATCACGGTTTGCATTGGTTCGAATCTCGCCACCCGTTACTTCTTTCTTTACTAGTAGGTCATTTTCTTTCCTACCTTTCCCTTTAAAAAAATGACTGACAGATTTCATCTAAGGATAATCTATAGTCAATTTATAGAATCCTCGCAATGTGTTGAAATGGATCGGTTTCCCCTGATATTTAAATCCTCCTAGCCACCATCGACCACCAATCTTCAAATCTATGAACCCATTAATCTTCCTTCACACTCTTATTCCACATAAATTCGTAGGTAGTTATCTTTACTTTAAGGTCGGTGTCGAGAAAATGAGACTCAGTATCGTTTACTCAACTGACAACGAGCGGAAGTAACCTCAAAAGTTGGGTATCACTCAAGAGGTAAAACGCCTACACGGAAGAGACGGGAAAACAGGTGCTCATTAGAGTCAAGAACTTTGTAAATACAAGAAATAGTGGAGTATAACAAAAAGGACAAGGAAAAAAGAATTTAAAAAGCGAGGTATAACAAAAAGGGCACGGAAAGAGAATTAAAAAAGAGGAGTATAACAAAAAAGGCACGTAAAGAGAATTAAGTATAACAAAATGGACAAGGAAAGATAATAAAAAAGTGAGGTATAACAAAAAATACACGGAAAGAAAATTTTTATAAAGCGAGGTATAACAAAGAGGACATGGAAAAAGATTTTTAAAAAAAGCGGAGTGTAACAAAAAAGACAGGGAAAGAGAATTTTAAAAAGCGGATACTAACAAAAAGGACAGGGAAAAAGAATTAAAAAATGAGTATATCAAAACGAGCCGAAAATAGAATTTAAAAAGCGAGGTATAACAAAAAAGACACGGAAAGAGAATTAAAAAAAGTGAAGTATAACAAAAAGTACGCGGAAAGATAATTTAAAAAAGCAGAGTATAAAACATTTGACACGGAAAGAGAATTTTTAAAAGCAGGGTATAAAACATTTGACACGGAAAGAGAATTAAATAAAATGCACATGATCAAGCCCTTACACCGTTCACATGCGTGAATCGCCGCTGAACTCTTCATTTTAGTGTTAGTAAGTTCATTATTATTTATGAGGTAGATGTCCTATATTACTATTTCTACCCCATAGGTTAAATTAAATGTAGGTTTTGGCAAGTAAATCCGAAGAGGATTGTCCTTATCGCATTTTCACACGACCGTGTTAATGGGTTGTACCTTTAATTCCGCTTGGCCGCATTTCGACACAGAGATGAAAGCAATTTCCTTCTTTTCTACTCTAGATTTGCTTCTTAAGGGCGCGAAGCCGCGTCTGACCGATGCGCGCACTAACGTAAATGATTCGATTTCACGTCTCCCACTGCCCCCGCAAAGGCAATGACTCACAAAAATAGAATACAGAATGTGGGCGTTACTGACCGACAGGGCTACAGCGCGAAAGAATGCTAAGAGAGAAGAAAGAAAATAAAAAAGGGATGTCTACTGATGCTAGACCAAACAAGCGGAAGCAACATTGTCGCTTTTGAAAAAGTATGATTCAAGGCTTCTAAGAAAAAGTGGGAGGATAAGAATTAATAAATATTTACAATTTAGAGGAAAGTACAAAAATAAAATAAAATGAGGATTAAAATTACGGATTCATGATCACCTAAACATCGGAGAAGGGTAAAGAATGTTTCTGTAGTAGTTCTTGACATGGCTATTCGAGTTTCACTCCATTAAAAAAAAATATTTCACTCTTTCTATCCTCTTACAATCGGTTCCTATACCCGTATCAGGAAGCTTAACTTTTATTTTCATCCTCGGAGAGCCAAGTCACTCTTCCTTCCATTGTAGGTTTTAAGTGATTCCAACCAAACATAGGTATGTATGAGTAGATAAGGACGCGTTTTGAGACCAATTTTCCCAGATCTTTCCCTTTCAACCTTCCCAACATTCATATTAAAACCATCCTTCGCCATCTCTCCATATAAGCTAATGTTTCTCTGACGAGGTCGTTTGCCTTTGTCAATTTCCATTAGCTACGAAACACACATTGAGCCAATCAGTTTGGTTGACTGTAGCAATGTCTCCAAAAGGACCTTTAAATCTCCTTGATGTCTTGAATTCCACTTTAAATCACCTATGCATAAACGTTGGCAGCTTTCTTCTGTAACCATCTTTATCTTATTTCATCAGACTCAGCTTTTAATTTATTCTTACTTCGCTCATTGATTTTTTTTCACTCGATAAAATAAAGCTTTTTTGGCAATGCAATGGGAATATGTTCACTTTGGCGGGAACAGACGGAGGAAAAGAAAGACCGAATAGATGGAATAGTAATAAAAAAATATGGAGCAGCTAAACCACCCTCTTAACTTCAAAATGTATCTCTCGGATGAATAACCACAAGCCGTAGGGAAAAAAGTAATAATAAAATTAAAACAGAACAGTTGCTCACAAGTATAAACCACAAAAGAGCCTCAAATAAAGATCCTCTCAACACTTTTACTATCCTCCCTCAGCACAGAAGACCTATTGCCTTAAAGAGGGCAGCTTGATTCCTCCATCTAGTCTCCCCCTTCGCTGACCGGCGTCAAAAGTCAAAAATATCTACGCTCAACCCCCAGAGGAGAGGGATTTGAGACTATCGCCTGTGGGATCGTCTCCCTAAACGTCATAAACTCTTAATGAAGTCGGTTCACAGTCGGCGACACACCCTCCGTTGATGTCCTTCGTGCGCTGCAATCGAGACTTTCACAACACGAACCAAATCTTAGTTTTTAGCGTCGATGGAGCCATGAACTCCTCTTTATGCTTAATGCAAATTAGCTCAAGAGGGGTTTGGTCGGACAAATTCTTAAACACCCAAGATGCTATGGCAGTTTATGGTAACCTTACTTGTATTAACACAAACATTGAAGCAAAAGTGCGGCAACCAAAACCAAGAGAGGCTTTAGCCTAGAAAATACCCATCTCCCCCATCGATAATTTTTTAGGAGAACCCATAAGTACCCCACCCCTTCTTCAAAGGTTCCTGCCTTCGTGTCGCTGGTAAAGAACGTTCAGGAGAATAGCGCCGCACCCCCTTCGCCTCCTAGTATCTTATACACAATTTCACCCAAGCTTAATTCATCCCTTTCTATATTAGGCCCCCCAAGGGGTGTCATATGGCGTAACATGGGTATTCTCACTACGACTGATATTTAGAGGTATGTGTGCCCTTCCGGCCCCAATACCTGCAGGAAGATCTTTGGTTATCTTCCACCCATTTGTCTCTCTGCCCAACTTCACCACTTTTTAGATCTCTCCTTTAAAACCTTCTGGCGCAGATGCCCCTGTTGGTATTTGCTTTATTTTAATTATATGGAAAGTTGCTTTGGAAGCAACCCCCCAAACTGAAGGAATTTACATCTAAACCTTACCTCAGGATTTATTTACATACTAACAAATCCTACATAAGTTTTTGTATGCGAGCATAAATACAGGATTCTGTTGTTTGGAAGCAACCCCCCACCCCTTCCCCAGCTGAAGGAATTAAATTCTAATCCATAGTTTAGGATTTATTTAGATTTTTAAATAAATCCTAAAGTAATTTTGTGTATGCGAGCATAAATACAAGATTCTGTTGCTTTGAAGGAAATACCCTCATCCTAACACGCTAGAGAAATTATAATCTAAACCTTAACTCAGATTTATTTAGATTCTAAATAATGCCTAAAGAGTGTTTCTATGCGAGCATAAATACAGGATTATGCCGAAAGCTTTGTCATATGAATAAACATGGATATTCTTTTAATTTTGAGGTATGTGGCTATGTAAATTCGCTTAGTTTATTTCACAACTACAGGTGGAGGTAATGTGGGCTCGATGGTATAGCACCTACAAATATATTAATTTGCAAAACTTTATATAAAATCCTTAAAATATGTTGCAATAATAATAGAGGTTTTATATGGCGCCCTTCAAGACTTTGAAGCCTTTGCAGGGCGCCCTTCCATCGACTAGGAAAAGGCCTGGCACAAGAAGTGGGTTATCAGAGCACGCCTGATAGCAACAAGCGAGGAAGAAGGACGTATGAGACGAGGTAGACAATTCCACACCTCATATGCTAAATGTGTATGTACTAAATGTATAGCAAATGTCATGGAAAAGAATCTCATGATTTTCTAAGTGTAAGTTAAAGGAGACAGGGGTAAGGTTCTTATCTTTAGTGAACAGGATAGGACACGTAGCGATGGGTTAAGCTGGATAAATTTAGGTTTAGGAAAGAGATTGGTAGAAATTGCTTTACAAATCGAGTGGTAGATGAAGGAAATAGGCTTACTAGTCATGCGATAGAAGCGTCATGGCTGGTGAGTTTTATGAATAGACTGGATAGATTTATAGATGAGGATGCGAGGCAGGAATGAACTTGGGGATGGGAACAGAAGCTGCCTCGTATAGGCTATTGCTTATTATCCCTCTGCAGACTCCTTCTCTTCTTATGTTAAGGCTTTTGGAGCTTTAAAATTTGCCTCGTGTCTCCTTTCTGCTTTAGACAGACTTTTGCATTCAGTCTTCACAAATAAATGTTTAAAATTAAAATTATTACGTGCAATTTCATTTCTCCCGCGAAACGAACTACCATTAGAACATTTAAAATGAATTAAAGTACATAAGAAACATGATAACTAAGGAAACAAGAATAAAAGACAATAGAATAGAAATAAGTTAAAGTGTAATACAGAAATAAGTGAAAAGGAATTTGAATATGACTGAATGATAGAACTCATTCAAAATTCTCCATGAAGAAGATGGAACACAAGGAACCCTCTTTTAAATCATACGGTACATTGAAAATGTTCACTGTCATCCAAAACATATGCATCGATAGTATACATATTTTTATTTGCTATCGACCTACAAGTGCGTCCATTGCACTGTGAATTTAAGTATACATCAGATGCAGCGGCAAGTGAATTAGGTCAATTGATTCCCCATGACACTGAACTAGGAAGCATTCCGTAATATGACGGAATCTAGGTGACAGAAGGAACTAAGAAATCCTTCCTGGTACATAAGAGATCCTTTCCGGCACATAAGAGATACTTTCTGGGACATAAGAGATGCTTTCCGGGACATAAGAGATCCCTTCCGGGACATAAGACATACTTTCCGGGACATAAGAGATCATTTCAGGGACAATTGGTAATAAAGGACCTACAAATGACAATGATTGACCTACCTTCTCCTGGAGCGGCACATGTGGCACGTGATGTTGGGGGTGAGGGGCCTCTCCCGGCATGACTGGCATCGTGTTATCTTTTGAACCGTCATCGCCCCAGGGTGGGGGCGTTGCCGACCCCTTACAAACTCTTCCCCCCGAGCTGGGACGCAGAGAAGCTGCGTCTTGTAGGTTTGAATCTCACGAAGGGTTAAATGACTCGATTGCCCACTTGGGACATTCTCAGTTACGCTCCCGTACCACGAGTGCACTGGGCTTGGTCACTGGGCCCTCGATAAGAAGGGAAAAGGACTCAGAATGTTTTGGGCCCTAGCAAGGTTCTTGTACAGCTCGGGAGACAAGTTCAAAATCGAAAGTTTCGGTTTTTCGTGATAGAGTTCAAAATTTCAAGATGGCGTCGAGAGAAAACTGGTCACTTTAAATTTGAAACAGAAAATCAACGTGAAATGGCCTAGGAAAATTTAAAAAATACGAAGAAATTTCACGAGGTGCTGTGTAATAAGGGAGAAGATATTAAAGTCCATTCCTGAACTGCCCAAACTGTCAAAATTGGACATATTTTCACCCTTCCATACCAACCTCACAATTAAAGACTAAGATCAATCAGCAAGAGCACCTATACTCAAAAGTACAGATTGTCGATCCTCTATCCTTCGACTTTCAATCCAGGAAGAGAAACCAATGGTATTCAAACTGGTCGTCTCTCCCCACCGCTGCCTCCCAGCACACTCTATTGGTTTAGAATCTCACCGCCGAAAGCAATGTTTAACCAGCGGAGAAAAAAGGGTTATAGGACGAAAGGAAGAAAGGGCGATCAAGAAAATAATGAAAGAGATGGATGTTAATAAGGAAATGAATTATCAACCCTTCTGATGCTGTGGACGAAAATGCGCGTTCGAAGCCCCCATAAGCAAATTTGATGATTACCATCGCTCAATAATATCTGCCTCCTTTGAAGGAGCGTCTTCAAAGGTAAACGTGATGGGCACGGAATTTTTCGAATTACTCTAATAAATTGATGTAAAATGTGACATCTTCACGCTTTTAGATGAGACCCAACTATCCACCCAGGATATAGTCATTAACTATGACCCGCTGAAGCCTGTATATCCAAGTGTTGTCCACTGTTGTTTAGCCCCCGCATCATGACACTTGTCACAAGGGCAATATTGACCATCACGGGATACTTAAATTTCACTTCTCCTACCCAGATGTTACCATCTTCATTTAGGCAAAAGCTTATGGTAAGAGTAACCCTCCTCTTTAAACCTCTTACAACCCGCCTGCTACGTCAGTGGAGAAATAACGTGGTGTTTTGTCTGCTCAGTTTTACCTTGATCTAAATTACAGCGCCGATTCGTCGGTCCAGACTAGAGAACGTCCTCACATGTTTAGGCAAATGTTGCTCTAAATCGTAAGGACATTTACGAGCCTAAAATGCCTGGCCAAAGAACAATTTGGAATTATAAACTTTGATTTTGTAGGCATTTGAAGGGAAACCTAATAAACAAGCTATTCAACAAGCAAAATAAGCAATGACATAGACTAAGGAAAGGAATAAAGGGATACTATCACGGAAAAAAGCAATTGAAGGGAGAAAAAATGGATGAAAAAAAGTGTAGGTCAATGCAAAGAGCAGAAATGGTGAAAAAGATTAAAGATGAGGGAGAAGGCAATAGTAAAATTGTTTGCCCTTAATAATGAAGTCGAGAGGGTGTATCATTAAACAAGTAGAGAAAAGTTAGTTTGCAAATAAAGTTTGTAAACAAATGTATATTTAGGGTATTTCTGTATGTATGAAGGTACATAAGCCACGTAGGTTACTAGGTAACTAGATACTAAGCAGGTGCGCAGCTCTTCTTAACTTGTCTTAAACAGGAGCAGGTGCCATTGCAACCTAAGACTCCTAATTTGTATTGGCACTGTTTTTCTGTTTATTAGTAACCTTCTGACCAGGTTGGTAACCGACTCAAGGCTAGACTGCAAGCTCAGTTCTACCGGTCCCTGCCATAGTTCCATTTGGAATTGATAGAAATGGAGAACTTCAAGTGAGTCAAGGTTGAATATCCATAACGTATTGAAACGCTCCCTCGCGTTAAGGACGTTATCTTCAATAACCATCTTTTTGGATACTTGTTAGATTCTTGTTTCATTCTGTTCATTATTTTAGTTTTATTTATTCACTTTGATGATCTTTGTTTTCTAAATTTCATTTTCCCGTTAATCAACAGCTAAATACATTTCACACAAATCCATTTTCCAGAAGCAAAGACATCTCTGTCATCTTCCTATTGGTACCAAAGGTCTTTAACCATTATGCTCAAAATGTATGAGAGATTGAGTGAAGGTCAAGTGACTTCTAGATACGAGGAAACTGATAGACATGAAAGATGATCCAATAAAAGCAAGGGCACTTATATTTCTGGTCCGTCTATGAGCCCTGGATTAACTGGCAAAGAGTAAGAACAATAAGGCTTTCGACACAGGCCCGAATACAGTTTGCAGCATATGACCAGGAGATGCAAGATACCGAAAAGTCTTCCTCCACCAAACTTAAATTAATATTTCTTTTCTTCATACAGTGTCATTCTACACATATGAATGCGTATACAATGTGTGTATCTGCGGTTGCAATCCACTTATGCCATTAAAATATAAAGAGAGCAATTTTAATGGCTTTGTGTCAGTTGCCAGTCGGTTACTAATTTGGAGACAAGACAAAAAAATGGCCCAAACCACGTTGACGCAGAGCCGAGATCAAAGCAGGCGGGTAGCGGGGCGGGGAGCAAGGCGAGACGTAGCATGAATAACAAACTCGAGAACAATGTCGCTATTGGAGGGATCTCGGGGTTGTAGAGATCCCGTCTTAACTACATTATCCACTCACCATAACAGCCTCAATCTAGGAGCTCAAGGGATCTCTATATTGGGGAACCCGGGGAAGTGGGGCTGCAGTGTTCCCTGTCGAGGCCGCCAAGCTTTTTGCATCCAATGATGAAGTTGTTACCGCTATCCCTAAATGAAGACAGTCCCTCAGAATGGTCGTAAAAGGGTAGTACGATCGCGAAGTGAGGACATTATTTGGTTGTTTTGAAATGCGCCATCTAGATTAGGTTAGGTAAAGTTAGTCTTAGTTAGCTTTAGTTACGTTAGGTTATATTAAGGTCGAGAAAATCTTGGGATATGTCATCTTTACAAGATCCGAAACTCCAATATTTGGTGCATCACGCCACCACAACATCCGAAACATGTATGACCATCCTCATCGTAACCGCTCCGCACTCGCTTCTGCACTTACTCAACATCAGTGGACAGGAATCAGGAAAAACCAGCGTCATATCGTCATTGCCGACGTGAAAGCGCCATAAATGTATTTGAGATATTGTTCCATCCAAATAGGGGCCTGATTATACCCCTCACCGTCTTTTTTTTATTAAAGTGTAAATTTTCACTTAAAAACAACCTAGCCAAGTTTGGGAAAGGGGTAAAAAATTTCCTTTTCAAGAGAAAAACGAAAATAATAGACACGCTTCGATTCCCACGATAATTTTCGTTTCATTTTGTTTCGATTCTATTTTATACCCAATTGTGACTTATTAAATGTGACTGACTCATTGTGACTTATTAATGTAACTGACTCTCGGGTCATAAGAGGATACATACAATCCTACGGACAAATGGGGCGATATCTCTCGATAAGATATTCCAATCAATAAAAAAAACAAGGCCAATAGACCTAAGTCGCGTGCTCTGAATTATTATGACTTATGACCTTATGGCTCTATGACCTTACGACATATAAACTTTCAATAATCCCCGAACTAACCTTGGGAGGACTTTGCCAATTATATCATTCGAAAGGGGATGTAAAACAACATAAGGGTTTCAAATTTCGTTAGAATCGGCCGAATAATTATGATGTTATTGCCCCCCCCCAAATATAATTCCCGGGCTAACCTTTGAGGGACCTTAGCAATTATATCACTTGGAAGGGAATGTAAAACAACATAAGGGTTCCAAATTTCGTTAGAATCGGCCGAATAGCTACGACTTGCTATCGTTTTCCACTTCCTGCCTATCATAGTAGTAGTAGTAGTAGTAATAATAATAGTTCGCCAACCGGCCTTTATCAAGGCAGATCCGACTGCCCCAAAACTCTGTGAAGAGTAAAATGGTTACCATCCGACCGCCCTACCTACTTACGGACTGACAGAGTAACTTATAGAGTCCCGTCCACGCGCCTAGAAACATTCCAATGAATTGCCGTGTGGTTGACATAAATTCCAACAGATGTCTGTTCCAATCTCATTAATTGTCATACTTTCCTTTATCATCTCAATTCATAGGATGGGGAGAGAAGGGCAAACACATTTTAACTACTTATGACACGAAGAGAAAAAAAATAAAACAAAGAACGGAAAACAAAGTTTCTGGTCTTTTGCAATTGCAAATCAAGATTTGCTGAATTTTCAGGTAGTGGACTCGTATAGGTTTGGAGATTACCAAGTCAAGAGATGTAAACAAGATGTTGATGATTACCTTACATATATATATATATATATATATATATATATATATATATATATATATATATATATATATATATATATATATATATATATATATATATATATATATATATATATATATATATATATATATATATATATATATATATATATATATATATATATATATATATATATATGTAAGGTAATCATCAACAACAAGTCCATAACCATACGTCATTCTATATATCTCTTTTAATATAGTCATCTGAGTAGTAAATAAACTTAGTTGAATTTATTGACCACTCAGATGAAAGATATTAAAAGAGATATCGTTGAATGATCCTTCATTAATGCCTCTCCTAACTTCAATATATCCTCCGCTCTCTTTAAACTGGACCCTGTCATTAAAAAGCTAATTTTAAACAAAATTTACTATTTTAAAACTTAGCCCTTTGATTTATTAAATTTGTTATTTCTTTTGTATATTGAACAATGGATTTATAATTGCGTACGTATGTATTTATAGTGATGTGACATATATTTCTAAATTTCACAAACACACTCACATTTTGATATTTTGGAGATTTTATCTATTATCGTTACGCCCTCTCTGTTGTGTATCCTTTCGTAGTACGTAGTCGGAGCGTTGCTTAGTTTTCTCATATATATATATATATATATATATATATATATATATATATATATATATATATATATATATATATATATATATATATATATGTGTGTGTGTGTGTGTGTGTAGAGGAATTACAACATAAAGCCTCCCGGATGGCAAGGCGGACATATACGTTAAAGTCCCCCCCGCCTCTGCGGAGAAAGCAAGAAAATCGAGCCACATGAGGAGAGTCGTGGGAACGTTAGCCTGCGGAATAACAGTCAAACGGCCTACCCTTTTTGATCTCCCCGCCGTATAAGTAGTCGGGAGTGAGCCCCTGTGCCAAGATGACCACCAAAGGCCATTACGCAGCTCTCAAAGGATCCAATTACCTACGAGATCCGGAGGCCCGTAGTTAAATCGCCACAAAAAGCGGTGCCAGTCAAAAGGAACACCAAGGATGGTGACGGTTGGTGGTGCCTCTAATTAACAAGCCGAGTTGAGTACCGCGGTGCCACCCTCCTCACCCCTCGCTCTCTCCTCTGCGGCCTCATCCCTCAGTCTCCCCTCTGCGGCCTCGTCCCTCCCCCATTAGATGTGTCGGTCGCCAGGCTATAAATAGCCCCTGAAGGAAAAAGAAAGGATTATTCGGTGAGAGACGATAAAGGACCAGTTCGAGAAGATCGGTCCCTCGCCCAAATTTCGAAATAACTTAGAACTTTACGTTTTTTATCGGTGCCAGACCGAAGTATCGTGCACAGGCTTAGTAAGAAGCTTGGTTGGACCACCATTCCTAGTGCCAAACAGGATTTTCGAAAGTAAGATATTAGAAGAACCAGTCACCCTCTAGTGACTCTCAAATTGCAATCTTAATACCGAAGAGAGAAGAAGAAACCATACCTGAGGAAGATCCAAGTTTTCCAGAAAATTCAAAAGCTCTTCGTATACCCCAACATCCAGTGGGCAACCCCTCGAAGAAGACTAGGATACCAAAAGGCTTCAAGAGCATCCAGAAGAGCACTCTTTGAGCCAGAGAGTACAACTCATCCCTCCTCGTTTTTACGTAGAACCGAAGAATTAGACATCGGATTCCCCTACCCCCCTCCCATCTCGAGGAAAATCTACAATCGGCCGCTCCGACACAACAAAGCGCGAGAAAAGTCACCGAGTGACATCCGGCAACCCCTGATCCTTTGTTTCATGTAAGTTAGAATGACCATTTATATTCGTATTGCTTTAGTATGAGTTTATTACGTTACTCAAATTAACTGAAGTAGAAACAATTGTTAGTGAATCCCGACATATTTACAGTTAGAAGAGTGAAATTTAATTTGAAGTTTAATGTTTATCTAAAAGTGTCAATATAAAAAAAACTAATCGGCAATTGGTTTGTTTACTTGGAGCCTATTTCACTTTGGACATGAATGAATAGCTTGTGAAATAGGCCTGGTTTCAAGTATGGTTAGCTCTGTCAAACTTATTAGGTGATTGTAAATATTTTATTTTTTTTTGTAGTTAATTGATAAATTTAAAATAAATATTTATTTTTGAATAATTCTCGTGTTTCAATGGATCCTTTACGTGTTTAACGGGCTCTCTCCTTAAAACGAATTAAACGCTGTGACACTCTCTCAACAATAAGGTAATTAAAAAGTCCACTCAGCCAATATTGAAGTATTGTTGTCCTTCATAACTAATAGGATCAGACTGGCGCTCTAAAGCAACAACAACAATACCAGGACAATATATATATATATATATATATATATAAATATATATATATATATATATATATATATATATATATATATATATATATATATATATATATATATATATATATATATATACATCATGCTTGTAAAGTAATTCCTTGAGATGAACTGTGAACTATATACAGTTCGAAAGTATTTGGATTCCGCTATTAATTTTTTCTGTGGGATTTTGTGCAATTACTACTCCACTCACACGCTACTTTGTGAGTTTTTCATATATATATATATATATATATATATATATATATATATATATATACAGGGGTTGGACAAAATAATTGGACCAGTAGAAATTTAATACCAATATTTCAATGAGCCATTCATTATATTACGAATATCCATCTAAATTTCATTGTGAGTGTTTTGTTTTTATTGAAGATACATAGTTTTATTTATCAACTTCAATGATTATTTGTATTTTTTTTCAGATGGTGGTATATATAGATGCTAAGATGTGTGAACTCACTGAGTTCGAACAAGGGTTAAATTGTTTGAGCTTGAATTGCAAGAGCTTCCGTCACCAGAACAGCTAAAGTCCTTGGTTTTTCGAGAGCTACCATATCAAAGACCATGACAGAATTCAAGAAGCAGGGCAAAACCTCCAGCAGGAGAAATAATTCCGGCAGGACTTCAAAGCTTACTGAAAGAGACTGACGAGTGTTGAAATGCATTGTAATGAAAAATTCCCGGACAACTGTCCTTAAATGAGTGTAGAGTTGAATCAACATCTCACTAGCCTAGTTTCGACCAAAACTGTTCACCGTGAGCTCAATAAACCTGGATATCATGGAAGAGAGCCATCAAGAAACCTCTTCTTTCTCATCAAAACATTCAGAAAAGGCTGAACTTGTGTAGATATCACAAGGGCTGGTCGACAGACCAATGGAAGCAAGTAATATTCTCCGACGAATCCAGTTTTTCTCTTTTCTCCATTGCAGGGCGAGTTTATGTGTGGAGGCAGCCCAGGAAAGCTTTTGATCCTGACTGCCTTCTTCCTACAGTGAAGCAGGGAGGAGTGTCAGTGATGGTTTGGGCAACCAGATCTTGGAATTTTCTTGGTCCAATCGTTGCTCTGCATGGTAAGATCAACGGCAATGAATACCTGAATATTTTGGAAGATCAAGTCCATCCCATGGTCTAGACATAATTTCCTGAAGGGGAGTGCTTTTTCCAAGATAACAATGGCCCAATGCACACCGCTCATGTGGTTAAGAATTGGTATGAAGAGCATAGGAGTGAGCTACAACACATGGAGTGGCCCCCACAATCCCCACAACTTAATATTATTGAGCATTTATGGTGCGTCTTGGAGCGACAAGTTAGAAGTTTTTACCCACCACCGTCGTATCTGAAACAGATGGAGCAGGTATTGCAAGAAGAATGGCTCAAGATTCCTTTCAATGAAGTCAGGAAGCTGTATGAATCAATTCCAAGACGCATCGACGCGGTTCAGAAAGCAAAAGGAGGACTAACACCGAATTAAATAAATATTCACTTAGTTTAACACGTGTTCCAATTATTTTGTCCAACTCTCCCCCTATATATATATATATATATATATATATATATATAGATATATATTTTTAAAAAGTTGCACACACTCATGTACTCGTTTTTTCCCACACTCACGTGTTCTGACAGCGACAGACTTGATTTCACATTTGTTCCTTTATCTACCTTTAGGTCAACAAACTCAGTTTCCAGAGAACTGTCATCTGACCATTTACATTCGATTTGTTTATTAACGCCAGTTTGCGACACTGATAATTCTGCCTTCCAACTTTGTTATCTTTTCCCCTCACCTCTACAAATTCTTTGATAAACGATCTTTGCTCTCTCTCTCTCTCTCTATTTCTCTTTCTCTCTCTCACTCTCTTTATTTCTCTCTCTCTCTCTCTCTCTCTCTCTCTCTCTCTCTCTCTCTCTCTCTCTCTCTCTCTCTTTCTCTCTCTCTCTCTCTTAAACATTGACTTCAAAAAAAATTCTCCTGCCCTGGAACCTCACTGATCACGCCCACCTTTTATATAGATATAAAATAAGCACATTATTCATTATATTCGGTCAGAGACGGATACATATTATTCTCACATTCGATCATATCACCTCCTACTGTGATCCTACTAGGATTCACACAAACCCTTTAGCCCTTCATCATTAAATATCAAGTTCAATATAAAGTTATTTTTCCTTGAGTTGTTTATAAAAATCCAAATACAAACTTATTTGGTGGACTCCCTCAAGAACGAACTCGAATCATGTAGCAGGAAAGGAATATTTGTTCCAACCCGGAACTGGTGACCCCCGCCACAATCAATCCATCAACTACTTCTCTCACTGCAATCATCAACCAATTACCTCTCTCGCTATATATATATATATATATATATATATATATATATATATATATATATATATATATATATATATATATATATATATATTATATATATATATATATATATATATATATATATATATATATATATATATATATATATATATATATATATATATATATATATATATATATATGAAATATTGAAGAAACAATCCTGAGAGCTCTTTTTTCCCATCTAAATTTTCTTTAATAATTTCCCTTTGTTTTACTCCTGCTATTTCCTCCTACTAAAGATTAAAATGGAAAATATTTTAGAAATAACTTCGATAAAACATTCGAATACACTAAAAAAATTAAAGAGAAAAAAAGCCATACCTTAATTTTACTCAATTTTCTGAACTTCGCGTTTTTTGTTCCGTTTTGTTTTAAAAGTTCAAAACATTCGATAATCATATTTATTTTTTCTTACCTTAGCCCTTAGTTAATTTGTATATACAAACTAAGACAATTTTATTTTATAATTAAACCCATCCCAAAAATCCAGTTTTTAAAATATAGTGTTAGGATAAGACCAAACAAGGATCATAATACATAGATTAAGAAAGAAGGAAGAGAGAGAGAGAGAGAAAGAGAGAGAGAGGGAGAGAGAGAGAGAGAGAGAGAGAGAGAGAGAGAGAGAGAGATAGCAAACAGAATAAAATAATCTAAACTCTTTTATCCGTTAAAGAAAGGAAATAATAGGTGGGGTTCGAAAGTATGCCATCGAGTGCTCTTCGCTTTGCAGGCCACCGCGGATGCTTCAATTGAGCTTGTAAGCAGAGCAGTGTAGGCAAGTTCCTACATGTTGAAGACGAAAGCGTTAGTAAGATAGGGGAGATAAGGGCTTCGTAAATCAAAGGGAAAATCCCAATAACACTTCATACGACGGGTCAAAGAGCTTATATTATTTTATTCCGTTTGCTATATACTCGTATATATATATATATATATATATATATATATATATATATATATATATATATATATATATATATATATATATATACGAGTATATAGCAAACGGAATAAAATAATATAAGCTCTTTGACCCGTCGTATGAAGTGTTATTGAGATTTCCCTTTGATTTACGAAGCCCTTATCTCCCCTCTCTTACTAACGCTTTCGTCTTCAACATGTAGGAACTTGCCTACACTGCTCTGCTTACAAGCTCAATTGAAGCATCCGCGGTGGCCTGCAAAGCGAAGAGCACTCGATGGCATACTTTCGAACCCCACCTATTATTTCCTTTCTTTAACGGATAAAAGAGTTTAGATTATTTTATTCTGTTTGCTATCTCTCTCTCTCTCTCTCTCTCTCTCTCTCTCTCTCTCTCTCTCTCTCTCTCTCTCTCCCTCTCTCTCTCTTTCTCTCTCTCTCTCTCTTCCTTCTTTCTTAATCTATGTATTATGATCCTTGTTTGGTCTTATCCTAACACTATATTTTAAAAACTGGATTTTTGGGATGGGTTTAATTATAAAATAAAATTGTCTTAGTTTGTATATACAAATTAACTAAGGGCTAAGGTAAGAAAAAATAAATATGATTATCGAATGTTTTTGAACTTTTAAAACAAAACGGAATAAAAAACGCGAAGTTCAGAAAATTGAGTAAAATTAAGGTATGGCTTTTTTTCTCTTTAATTTTTTTAGTGTATTCGAATGTTTTATCGAAGTTATTTCTAAAATATTTTCCATTTTAATCTTTAGTAGGAGGAAATAGCAGGAGTAAAACAAAGGGAAATTATTAAAGAAAATTTAGATGGGGAAAAAGAGCTCTCAGGATTGTTTCTTCAATATTTCATAAGATTTCCGATGTTTTTATCCTGCATTTAGGCTTAGAAAATAAGGATGGATCTGAAAAAACGGACGATGAGAGGCTTCGCCACTTCTCTTAAAAATAGACCAGGAGTAAATTACTAGGAGAGAAGAGGATCGCCTTCGCCACTTCTTCCTACCTAGACCAAGAGTTCCTTTAGAGTTAGAAAAAATAAATAGAATAATCGAATGTTTTGTATTTTTTAAAACAAAAATAATTACAAATTGTGAAGTTCAGTATATGTATTAAAATTAAGTCATGGCTGATTTGTTTTATTTTTTAGTATAAAGAAGAACATTCAGATAATAAAAAAAAACTCTTGAGGTATGTTTATTCCGTATATCAAAAGAAATCTGACAAATGTTTTGGGTTTTGGGGGGGCCTTTAGGCCTAGAAAATAAGTATGGATAAGAAAAAATCTAGACAAAGAGTAGTAGTAGTTAGTTGTCCTTCGATTTCGGCGATCACGTCACTTGATGCCCTTAAAAAGAATAAGTTAGGCATAAAGAAAGATCTGCACAAAAGATGGTTAGAGTGGTAAAGAGGTGTGCATTTCTCAGCCCACTATCTTGGCACGCCATAGTTAGGCTGGTGGCAAGATGGTCCAAGACGCCTAGCCATTGTGGGGTGTTGCAGTAGACTGCCGAGTCGTCGGTCTAATAATGCCCGCCTAGTGCGGTTCGCCACAGCAGATTTTGCATTAAGGCTTGGCTCCCTTAGTCTTTGTCCAGTCAAGGCGAGGGACCAGGGAGTAGCCACACGTTGGTGGGTCAAGGTTCAACACCTCTGGGGCCTCTTGCTGCTCTGAGATTCTCCTAATTAACATTTCTTTTACGACATTTCCCATTTTATTGGTCAAAAAACACGAAGTTAAATTGTTTTAAAAATAAAAATTGCTCTCCTAATTTTAGGAATCCCTAATGAGGACTAATTAAGCTAACTAGTTAAGCTTTTGATTATGGCGAGGCTAGCCTAATAAATTATTTGGAAATATGTACTGGTAACATTTTCATTTTTTTTAGACCAAAACCCAGTTGCTGGGTATATTGAATGGTTTTATCAAAGTTTTTCTAAGAGTTTATTTAAGGATCGAACAATTAGAGCGCTGGGCTAGTTTTTCGTATATTCCTCCAAAATATCTAAGAGTTACTTTAGAGTTTGAATAAAACATTTATTAGGAATGGTTTTTTTCGAATATTCGAAGCATTTATCCAAATAATTTATAAGAGCTACCATTTTTTCTCACCTAAGAATGAATATGAGAAAGGTTTGAATAAAATAAATTTTACAAATATTGTATAAAAAGAAGTATTTAAAGACAACATTATTAAAAAAATTTAGAAGAAAATAAAGATTAAAATTACAAAATAGTGGATAAAAAATAATTTATTCAAAATGTTATCGAAAGTTTTCTATTGGGTGAAGATATAAAAAAAATGAAGAAAGGAATAAATATATTTCAGGAGAATTTGACACTAAAGGAGGGGTAACTGCTCAACTCCATATATACAGGGTGACCCCCTCTCAATAATTGGACAGTTTATGAGAAGTATTTATCTCAATAATCATTGCAGCTAAGAACATCAAATAAAAACAAATGAAAGATGAATCCTTTATCTATAAATAATTATTCTTTGTAAATATCGTCTTAAAGGCACTTAATGAGTCAATTAGCCTTTAAACAAATAATGTAAAAAACATGTTTTTTTATTTTATAAATTGCAACCTTTAAAAGAAGTTCAAAATTTTAAACTAAATTTAAATTTTAATGAATAGTTCAATATTCCCTCTTTTTGAAATTTCCTTTTCAATTTTTACTTGTGAAATTCCTCCCATGCAGAATTAATTCGTTCACCACCGCGTGGGTGAGTAGCTTCAAACGTATCATCATGCACTTCGCTAATCACAACACCGTTATCAGTTCCTTTCTCGCTTTCACAGCAAAACAAACGGACTCTCTCTCTCTCTATCTCTCTCTCTCTCTCTCTCTCTCTATTTCTACTCTATTCCTGAGTCCTCCCATGAAGTAATACTTCCTCCTTTGGGGGTGCTCGTATCCACATAACTCTGACGGGGAACGAGAGTCCCGAACCATGGCGTCGCGAATAGTTACACTCATGGCACCTTCTGGCTGACCAGTGATTGTCATTTTGATTTTTATATGTACTGTATTTCATTATCTGACCGGGAGATTTCGTTCACAATGCGAGAGACGAATGGCTTTACCTACAAATCTCTGAAGTTTATTCCACTCGAGTGCGTCTACCGCAAGAACCATTTTGAAGCCTCTACCGCAAGAACCATTTTGAAGCATCCACCGCAGATCCATTTTGAAGTATCTACCGCAAGAGCCATTTTGAATCGTCTACCGCCAAAGCCATTTTGAAGCATCTACCGCAAGAGCCATTTTGAATCGTCTACCGCCAAAGCCATTTTGAAGCGTCTACCGCAAGAGCCATTTTGAAGCGTCCACCGTAGGAGCCATTTTTAAGTTAAACCTCCTCGGGGCCGTAGACAAACAGATGTATTTTCAAAATGTGAATCAAATTTCCAAGATGTATGTAGATATATTGTGATGTTCCTAGGATGTTATGTACATGGGTTGCATAATTAATGTGCCTGTAAGAGCATTCCAAAAACGCCCCCCCAAAATTATTATAAAATAACACATGGGACTTTAACATGAATAATGAGATTGTGTAAATCACCACCATCGAGAACTGCTTGCACTTCATGTTGAATGTTAGTACGTGATGCGCGTAGAATGTAAAGAATGATTGTCCTGGCGATATAGGAAATTTTCTCTTCTCACCTTTAGTTCATCAAAGCTCCTCCCGTCTCGTCATAAGAACTCAAGCCAAAGTATAAAACCGTAAAATAGCATAAAAATATTTTTCTAAAATTAAAATTGTGCGAAATCTTTTATTTGAAATGTTCACTTTTTAACGATCCTTCGAATCTAAACAAATATATTTCGAAACGTGTCGAATGAAATGCGCTCTCTATTTAATTAAAGAGGGGACTTTTATGAACATTCTTTTTATATATTTGCTTGTTTTGGAGTAGATGGTAAAAGTATTAAGCATCGCTGGGCAACGCACGCATCATTCGAGTGTGTCTCAAATGAGAAGCAGACAGACATCGTAAACTGCCATGTCATGGAACTCGTCGGAACAAAGCCAAACGGGTTGAAAAGTAAATCAATTCTGATCCTATTTTTTATGGTTTAGGTTATATAACTTCTTGCTATCTCTTTAATTATTCCTCTTTCTTATTCATTCCTTTTTAACTTCTTTCTACTCTGCCCCTCTTTCATTTCAAACGAGTGCCATGCCTTCGTCGACTAACTCTAGTTTAATGAAAGTGAAAACTGTTTTTTTTTAAGTGAAAGACTTACTCTAGTTTCTATTGTTTCTAATAACCAAGAATTTTTAATAATCAATCATTCAACTGAAAATCTTGGTTTCATCTATGTTTAGCTGCGTGACATTCAGGTGACACAGCGTCGTATCGAATTCTTCCTCCCACCGGGAAAATTTCTTTATGCTACGTAATCGATATAAATGCTTGCGCTATTCTAAATTTAGAAACGACTAAGTATTTTAATATTTTTTATCTATTTATAAGTCAAAATAACGAATACCTAAGAAAAAATTATAAATAAATTATAAGTTTACACTTTATTCATTAACGTAGCGTAAATTCAATAAATAATGTAAAAATGAATTCATAATTTTAGATTTGTTTTTCAAAAAATTGTGAGAAAAATGTCAAATGCAGTTTTTAGTCTATTTGAAATAAAATATTGCCATAAATAAGTTGGCGCTTCTCGATCGCCCACTAAAAAAAACTAGAACGCTCTAGAGGCCCCATATAATTTAGGTGAGTTTGGGCTCAAGGGCTCTATTGGAGATACCTCTTAAAATTTCAACTTCCCGGAGGCAAGAACGACTTCCTTGCAATCTATCGCATCCTGGATCTCTTGCGAGGCCCGAGAATCGATAGAACGATGCGACTGACTACACTCCTCTGCCTCCCACAGGATGCAACTGAATACAACCCCCTGCCTACCAGGGGGGTGCGACTGATTCCCCCCCCCCTGCCTACCAGGGGGGTGCGACTGACTCCCCCTCCTGCCTACCAGGGGGGGTGCGACTGACTCCCCCCTCCTGCCTCACACAGGATGCGACTGACTACACCCTCTCCTGCCCCCCACAGGATCTGTTTCCTGCTAAGTTGAACCGAATAAGATTTGGGTTATAGAAATTCGTGCATTTTGCAGAGTCGGGAAGATTTTTTCGTTTGTCGCAATATTTATTTTTAGGCTTCAATGGAATGCAACGGAGTTTGAATGTATTTATTCACTTTTTGTGGCACGCGTAAAGCATTGCAAAGGAAACTAGAGGGGAATATGTCCGGGGAAATGTCGTTTAGTGTGGAAGAATGAGGTGAGAACTAGCAAAAGACGAGAATAAAATAAAAATACTTATAATAAAAGACAAAGATGAATGATGTTATGGCAACATTCATAAAGCCTAAAAGCTGGTACCAGTTGGGCATAATTCTAAACCACTATGAATATGTACGTATGTAAGAGCATATGACCCGTCATGTACGAATTTGAGAGACCCAATTGGACAAATCTGCCAGTAGATGTTTCAGACGACCCCATCACTGGATCTTATCCCTAGAGAAAATTCCAAGGACCGACAACCCCAGGGTCATCCTCCATCGTGAACAAATAAAAGTCTAAAGGAAAATTTCTACTGAAAGATTTCGACTTAAATTTAAGACAAAAAATGTACAAGGAAGCCTATAAAATAACAGATTGAGAGAAAGTGAATAATAATAAATATCAATTAAATTTAAAGCGAAAATTTACGAAAGCAGCTGCCGCAGAAAGTTAGAATGTGGTAGAATTGGGAAAGAGATAATGGTGTCTGGAAGGCACGCAATTGCAGATGTTGGAGCCACGAAGGCAAGTAATCCTTAAAATGTTAGCGGCACCATCATTGTCCATACCAAACCCTGACTTCCCCCCTCCCCCCTACCACGCAACAAGAAACGACGGCAGGCGCCAATCACGAGACTTCATTTGCACAGAATCGATGTCTATTTCCACTCTTCCACGAAAGAAGATAGACAGAAAGCGAGACGTGGAAGAGAAAAACGAATAAACCGATAACATATTTGGTCTTGGCACGTCCATTCTCGCCTCCATCACGTCATAATTCCCCACCCATATATTGATAGTCATAGCTAAGTGTACAATAGGAATTACACTTTGCACTTTTCTCACGTTGCTTGGTCCTCAAGAAGTCGCCTTTGGGACGAACCCCTTCCGGCCAGATCCCCACCAACATTCGGTTGAATACTCATTCTTCTCGTCCCTCTCTGCCTTCTTTCCATATGGACATTTTCCATTATCCTTAAACCCCTTCAGGGTGAGGAAGTCCTAGGCCGAGCGATAGTAGTCCTCTCGTAGGAAACTTTGATTTGTTCTTTTCAGGAAGATCTCGAGGTCCCTTCAAACAAGTCCCTTCAAACTCAACAACTTCACAATAGAAGCAATTGAATTTACTTCGTGTTTAGCCTCAACTAAATTGAATAGAGGACTATGTAAAATAGGACAATTGGAATGAAAGGGAATATTTAACAAAGCTTGAGGACAATTACTATAATAGGACAACGAAATCATAAATATCGTCACTTTTAAAAAGCGTGCTATAAGCAAGTACAATCTAGTACAAAGATCAAGGGAACAGATTGAATAGACGCTGGGGCAGAGGGACGGAAGAACGACCATACGAACTAGAACTCTCTTGAAGGCAGAAGATGCGATAAGAGATACTTATTTCTGGATCAGTTGCGGAGATATCTGAGAAATGGAGACACATACGAGGGGCGGTTAATAAGTTTTGAAATTCAGATATAAGGAAACGATATATGAGGAAAAGTGTTTTTTTATTTTTCAGTATAACTACCCTCGACTTCAATGCACTTGCGCCACTTGTCCCTGAGGCTTCGAATTCCCGACAACCAGAAATCTTCCGACTGCTCTTCAATCCACTCCTGGACGGCGAGTGAACATATTCATCGTCCCCAAACTGGCGTCCACGCAGTGCAGTCTTGAGCTGGCGGAATAAAAAGTAGTCGCTAGGGGCCAGATCTGTACTGTAGGGAGGATGGTTGAGCTCCTCGAATCCGCACTCGCGCAGGGCAGCTTGTGCAACTCTGGCCTTGTGGACTTTGACGACGTTGAAGTCGATCATGGGGAGTGAGGTTTCTAGGGACCTAACGGGCACAGACCTTGGTCATGGCCAAATTGTCGTGGATGATGTCGATAACACTTCCATGTTATATTCCAAGTTCTTGCTCGATTTCTTCGACCTTTACCCATCGATTTTCGATGATCATCCTCTCCACATGGGCCACATTGTTCTCGTTGGTCATGTCTGACGAGTGTCCTGGACGTAAGTCATCTTCAAGGGCCTCACGACCAGGGCGGAACTCCCTATTCCAGCGAGCAATGGTTGCATAGGAAGGGGCGGTGTCGGTGTACACTGCAACCATGCGTTCATGGATCTCTTTTGCATTATTGCCTTCCTTGGTCAAATATTTTATCACTGTGCGGTGCTCAACCTTCTCCATTGTTGAAAAATTTGTGACTGACGATCTGCAATCAGCTACTGCATCTTAAATAGACGAGGCAGGAGCGTGCGGCTGCAGGTCCTGACTTGTCATAACTTGTCGTAACAGCCCCACAAACAGCCACCCCCCCCTTCCTTTCTTTTGCCCTACCGATTCGCAAAACTTATTGAGCGCTCCTCGTACGTAACCTCCTGCGGCATTGCAACAATCGCAACGTGAGGGACCAGCGGTGACTGAAGCCTCTTCAAGTGTTAATTAACATCTGATAGAGATAGTTAGGCAACTCATAGAGATGGAGCATGACAAGACTTGCGTGAAAATAACCCACATCACTCTAAAATCCTGCGGCAGGGAGGTTAATTACGAAGACATCTATCAAATACCCACCCGCAGCTCCCGTTGTGGCGATGTGATAGATCCAGAGCAGCGAACAATAAGAATATGATAATGGATATTTTCCGTTATCGCCGCTATGTGGCAGCGTTTGTGGGCCATAAAATGGAATGAACATATTAATCAGGTTTTGCGGGGACGAGCACCCCACCACATGGGCGAGATAACGGAAAATAGATAAGTGAGGAGCATACCCCGGGCAAGGACCAGGCCATCATCGCAATTTGATAAACATTGTTACCCTCGAAGCCCTGGTGCTCTAAACCATTTCTGATTGTTTATCGATTAGCCACAAAAAATTCCTCGCTCTCCACTGATCCCTGTATTCGTTTGATCATGCTTGCTCGACGAGTTTCCCCGTATGCTGTAGCAATAGTCGTCTAGTTATTGGTCATTCACCTTCTACCATAGGAGCTCTTGCTAGCAGAGTGGATACGGCGTTGGTCTGCCAACATTGCAGTACCGGGCTCGATCCCGGCATGAGCGGACACGAACGTCAGCGCACGTAGAGATCTGGTTACCAATTGGAGGACGCGCTGTGCTCAGCTCTGCGCTGGGGTGGGTAGATCTTACACTTTTCATCACATACATAACCAAGCAAAACACTGCATTCTTTCCTCTCCCGTCTTCGCAGCCTCACACACGCACGGACACACACTGTTCCAAGGAATCCTGCCGATGGGTATCTCTATCCACATACCTCTGACGCGGAACAGGTCCCTCTGCCCCGAGGGGACGAAGCTTCTACCTGAACGCTGTTTGGAGTCAAAACATAATACCTCCTAGCACCTCTCCCCAAAAAGGACCGGCCCCTAGTGCCGCCGGGCTCACAAACGATTGTCATACTGACTTTTATGTCTATTTCATTATCAGGCCCGGATCCTCCTGGATAAAGCCAGGGGGGCGAACCGCCACTACCTCTACTACTACTTTCTACCATTGAACGCCTTTGGTACCACTACACTCGTGCATACTTGCCTTTATTACGTCCCTCCCGGTTCCTAACGCTCCAAAATGTCTACTCTCTGGCTTGAGCACCATCCATATTTTCCTCTCTCCTTACTTCACTACTTCCGCAAAATCTTTCTATTTTTTTTTACAGGAATAAATACGAACAGTGATTTATTTACACCGAGTTTGGTTCGTGATTTACACCGAGTTTGGTTCGTGATTTACACCGAGTTTGGTTCGTGATTTTCACCGAGTTTGGCTCGTGATTTACACCGAGTTTGGTTCGTGATTTACACCGAGTTTGGTTCGTGATTTACACCGAGTTTGATTCGTGATTTACACCGAGTTTGGCTCGTGATTTACACCGAGTTTGGTTCGTGATTTACACCGAGGTTGATTCGTGATTTACACCGAGTTTGGCTCGTAATTTACACCGAGTTTGGCTCGTGATTTACACCGAGTTTGGTTCGTGATTTACATCGAGTTTGGTTCGTGATTTACATCGAGTTTGGTTCGTGATTTACATCGAGTTTGGTTCGTGATTTACAGCGAGTTTGGCTCGTGATTTACAGCGAGTTTGGTTCGTGATTTACAGCGAGTTTGGTTCGTGATTTACAGCGAGTTTGGTTCGTAATTTACAGCGAGTTTGGCTCGTGATTTACACCGAGTTTGGTTTGTGATTTACACCGAGTTTGGCTCGTGATTTACACCGAGTTTGGCTCGTGATTTACACCAAGTTTGGCTCGTGATTTACACCAAGTTTGGCTCGTGATTTACACCGAGTTTGGCTCGTGATTTATACCGAGGTTGGTTCGTGATTTACAACGAGGTTGGGTCGTGATTTACACCGAGTTTGGTTCGTGATTTGGTGAACTCTATTGCTTGAACTTATTTCGGGATGCGATACCCATTTCACGCTTAAGAAAATTTAAATTCCGGTGATTTATGCTTTTGAGGGAAGGCGTCAGATGTGCCTCTCCCCAAAAATAACGCATAGAGGTTTTCATTTTCAGCTTTATTCTATTTCAGCTCCTTTACATCCCTTATTCGAACCCCCGTCTCATTTATTTTTCCCTACAAGGAGGACTCCAATTTGTAATGGTCGAATACGTCCTCTCGACCTCTACATTTGATATTTTCTGCACTACCTCAACCACATTTAAGCATTTTTTACAATACCCAATTTTGTTTTCATTATTTTTCACCTTAACCCTCCATATTACTCCATGGAATTAACATGGCCTGGTTGAATAGCCCAATTCCACTTGCACCGTACGACTAGAAAGATGGTGCACATTAGTATTTTGGGGCAAAGAAGGTATCGTACCCCTGATAATAGATGTGAATTTTACCCACAGCAATCGCAAATTCGTTTTGGGGGGAGTTTAATTTCCTCGGGGACAGAGAAAATGGCTTTCGAAACACCACTCTAAAGAAAGTGATGACGTTGGTGGAAGTGAAAATGGGTGGAAGATATTGCGGTAACACTTGCGAGCATTTGCGTCGAGAGGGCATGCACTTATCCGTGTGTCAGCTGCAGCATGGTTGCCCATGCCCACAGCCCTTTGGGGAAGCGGCTTAAGAAGTGCTCCATCAACACAAAATGGATCATTGTACCTTATCGGGTCGATTATATTGGAAGTTGTTCATGCCCACAGCCTCTTGGAGGTTGCTCATGACAACAGCCTCCTGGAGGTTGCCCATGACCACAACCTCTTGGAGGTTGCTCATGACCACAGCCTCTTGGAGGTTGCCCATGACCACAGCCTCTTGGGGAGGCAGTATAAAATGGGTCATTGTATCCTATTGGGTTGAGTATATTGGAGGAAATAGACAGTGGCGGGTAAAAGAGGAATTGAGAAAATGAAATTCGCATAAAGATCATAATAACAAACTAATCCAACGGACAAAGCTAACGAGCCAATCCAATAAACTAATCCAACTGACCAAACCAATGGACCAATCCAGCGGACCATTCCGACGGAGCCATCTAACGGACCAAGCCAACTGACCAAGCCCACGTCCCCAAAAGGAACTGTTTCGATTGGCTTTCTTCTTAATGTACACGTTTTCCGTAGCAGCGCGCGCGCACACACATACACACACACAGTGTTCTCGCGTACTTCCTTTGAAGATGGTCACACTTTCTTCGTCTCGTGTATTCCTGAAGATGTTTTTGCACTAATAGAGCAGGGCATCGCGAGTCTGTGATCGCCCCTATGTATGTACGTAAGTGAGCGCCTTCGTGCGCGTATATGTGCGTATAAAAGAGAAAAACTCAAGGAACTGGCCTCGATTTGTTACTAAGATAACGGAGCGATCCACGAGGGAGGAAGAGGAAGAGTAGAGAAATGAAAGAAGAGGAAAAGGAATGAAGAAAAGGAATTCAAGAAGAAAATAGTAATAAAAATCGGATATGACAAACACTAACAACGAACCTAAATCTACCCCAAACATGGGGGTTGGGTGACGAGTTGGTAAGTTAAGAGCGTCCACCGATGGGGTGCAAATGTCCCAGGGCACCAAATATACTACATCGGACCCCATTCCCCCGTGTGGGGGCCAAATTATACTGCCCCCAGCGAAGTGGAACCGTTCTTGACGGCGAAGGATATCTCGCTCCTCGAATCAAGTTCATTACTGACTGAAAACACTACGGGAGAGGAGAAGGGGACAGGGGGCGAGCCCATGAAAGGGGTTCCTAGCATTAGGAGGGGATTGACACGTCCACTACCGGTCCCCATAGGGGGAGGGGGGTGAAAACGATCAGGGATCCCAAAAGTCAAGAGCGTCTGAATTGCCTGTCGTTCACTGCTGGCACTCAGAAGCGCTGCCGCTAAACACGTATCTACAGGCACTCGTCTCAGTTGGCACTAAGACCCCCAGTCGTCTCCAAAGCCTCTCTTACACGCTTGTCTTCATCACACGTTCACTTTAAATCATTTCGTCATGCCTTACACACCACTCCTACATGTGTATATTATGTATATATCTACATTCCCCCATGGCAAAGGTACATACATATATACGAGTGTATTTGGCGACGCACATTTTGGCATCGGCGTTAAGAGTAAATGTATGATTAGATATTGTGTGGAAGAAGCATCTCACGTAAATAAAATCAAGCCACAACTTCACCGCCACTCCGTCTCCGGCACTCACACTAACATAAACTCTCTCCGACGATGTGGATCGCCCCCAAAACGATCAAGAAAACAAGGCTACATGACGTGAGCGCGAAAATATGAAGTATGAAAGTACTTAATGCTATTTCACATAAACCAACGTACATAGGTATACATAAGGGCAGACACGTAGAGAAGCGGACACGTGAAAAGAAACTTCCCAATGAACTTAAAGGGAAAGATTAGAACCGTAATTTTCATACGATTTAAAAAGTTCGTGACTACAACAAACAATATTGACAATATTTATTTTTATTATATATTTTCTGAATTGCGTAATTATTCTATGTTTTTGCCGTTAGAGCCATTTTTTTTTACTTTTGAGGCACGAGTTATTTCAGAGTAGCGAGACAGAATCGTAGAACATCGTTCGCATCCATCAAAATGAACTAAAGAGCAGCACGACGTAAAAGAATATAAATATCTAATGTTTCTTGAAAGCGCCCGCCAAGTAACGACGTTAAAGATCATTTCTAAACACAGTCATTAATTAAAATAACTGGGTAATGGCTTCGCCACTCCCCCCATCCTTTACGGGGGAGCTTGCGCTTCGCCACTCCCCCCCCCTTAAGGGGGAGCTTGCGCTTCGCTACTAAGATTAAAATTTAAAATCTAAAAAAAAGCAGCCATGGTTAAATTTTTATAAATTTTCTGAACTTCGCCAATTATAATGATTTTAAAAAGGAACTCTAAACTAAATTTCCCCCCCCTTTCGAGATTTCACGTTGCTAAAATATAGTAATAGATAAAATAAAAAAAGCAGCTTTACTTAAATTTTAATAAATTTTCTGAACTTCACCAATTGTAATTCATTTTCTTTTTAAACATTATAAAACATTGGATAATCATATTTATTTTTCTAAACTAAACTATTTATGTTTTTTCAAACTCTAAAGAATTTTTTAGAAATTACCTTGACAAAACTTTAAAATATACTTAAGTCATAACCAAACTAAGATGAAATTATTATTCAAGTACTCCAAAAAATCCCGTTATTAAATTATAGAGTTAGTGAATAATAATTGCGGTGTTTTCACCTTGAGACAACGAAAGAACGGAGTTAATTGCTCCTTTTTGGAGAAATATAAGTAAGGATTTGAGCTTCAAATTTGTCCCGAATAAAGTTGGCATTTTCGCCCTTTTGTCGAAACCTCTTCGAATATGACTCGCTTCGTTGAGTGGTTAGATTTGAACTACGAATTTACCTTTCTACGGCAATTTACGATTTTATTTTTTATTCAATAGTTCCCATTTGGCAACACACACCAAAGGCAAAATTCACCGTGATTAAAAATTCCGACCCAAAAATCAAATACCTAACTAAAAAGACAAAATCAAAAGCGAAACATAAACGAACCAAAAGCAATAAAGGAAGGCAACCGAGAGTAAAATGAGGGGGCAAAAATGCGCTTTCGATATTAAAGAAAAGCAAAACAATGAATAAATTAAAATAGACAGTGAACAATAGGCAAAGTTTACTTCAGTAATGGGACCTGTGATCTCTGAATCTTCCCAGTTAAGTCCAGGATCTCATGTAAGAAACATAAACAAAAGAACGCAGAAATTAGGCATCCGTTGTCAAGAAAACTCCGTTTCTTAAAACCCTCTCTCTTCAAATACTGACAAAAGTTAGTCCGCTTCATTTATCTTGGCTTATTTTCGAAAAGTGTTTCAAATTACTCAACGAAATTCTTTTAAAAATAAATAAACACGACACAGGTAGAAATGTAGTAATTACTCTAATTTTGAAAACATTATGTAATCACGAACTCAGGCAAGAGGACCAGAAGGTCAAAATAGATCAACTTCGATTCTCTTACTCTCTCACTTCAGTTTTAGTCACGTGCGAGTCTCTTCGCAGGGGACTCTATATCTCACTATGACGTCGGTCGGTCGGTCCCCGTTTTGTATTTTATTGTTTTGGTAATAACACTGTAACTATTCGGCCGATTCTAACGAAATTTGAAAATCTTATGTAGTTTTACATTTTCCTTTGAATGATATAATTGCAAAGATCCTCCCGAGATTAGTCCGGGAATTATTGAAAGTTTTGAAGGTCGTAAGGTCATAAATCAGAATAAGTGAAAGCACGCAACCTTTGGTCAGCAGACCTTGTTTTTTTTTCTTCCCTCCTACTCCTATTTACCTTCATCCGCTTCCCCCGACCTTTGCCCATCTGGGTCTACTTAGATCCTTTGGGAAATCGCAATAACCTAGTCGTTGCACCTTTCAAAACCAATCAATCAACCTTTGGGAAAGGAGAGGAATTGAAACTAATAGAATGTCTACCCAAGGTGTTCAAAACGCTAAACCCTTTCATTGATTTAATGGCCAGAAAGTGAACCTCCCTTACGGAATGTTACCAATTCTGGAGAATTACTTGCCCGCTCGGTATATACTAGCACGTCGAACGTCTCTTTTCAAAATGTTTATAGGGGTTATAATTCGTTAGTCTTTGCCTTAAAATCAATATATATTTTTTGTGCCATTATATTAATGCTGCTCTTATTCACATGAGGATATTGAGATGGTTGTGTAAGGCTAAAAGAACTCTTCTTTATACCCTAGGATAAAAGGATTTAAAACACAGAAGCCAAAACCAATGTGGGCATCTTTGTCAGAAAGTATTAGGGACTACGAAATGAAATGTCGAATTTGTTGGAAGAAAGAATAAATATATAAATGTATTGGATGTGACAAAGATCAAACGTATCCATCCTTAAATAATTCAATAATCAAAACAATAAGAAAATAGGATTAAGAATTTCAATCCTAAAGACCATCTTGGTTAGTCTCCTCGGCCGTTGCAATTAACTCAATCTTAATCGAGAAAACTAAGGAAACTGATTTAAACAACAAGGTCATTTTCTATTCTTTAATCAATGATGACCAATGAAGGAAGGGACAAACATATGAATGCAATAATTGAATAAATAGGAATAGTGAAAAAGGTTGAGGATTACAAAGAGTAAAATAGAAAAACCAGTCGACCTAAACTTTATTGGTCTTCAAAAAAATTCAAAGAAAATGTGAATTAAAAAAAAAATGTCAGAAAAATTCACTACTTGTCAAAGGTAGATCAAATACCAAGATGTGATGTGATAATGTGCATAGAGAGAGAGAGTGAGTGATGTGGTGATGTGTATAGAGAGGCAAGTAATTAAAAGATGGGCATAGAAAGGGATTGATGTGATGGAAGACCAAGGAAGAGAGAGTAAGTTAAGAAGAGTCCCTATTTGAGACATGATTGCCTCTGTTGAATTCAATGGCAGCAAGGAGAAACATCGATTTCGTGGTGTATGTTTTTGGTGCAAGGACATGGCACACGTATCGCAGGGAACTATATTGCAGCTTACATCCGGAAGATTACGTTCTCTACTGGCCCCAAAGCCCACAGTTGGAACTCTAAATATCTTCCATAGATTTTCACTATCCCCATCATCATCATTTTGTTACAGTTCTCTCTTCACAAAATTTCTGGCATATATAGAATCGTTGGTTTCTCTTTTTAATATAACTAAGTAAAGCCCCATAAGTTTTTGCCCAAAACATCGATAATTTCAGTTTCTTCTGGTCAAATTTCACTAACAAGTACAAGTTTGTTGTTCCCATTTCAAGAGTTTTGTCGAGCAAATCGGGGCTCATTTGAAATTGTTACCCCTTTTTTGTTAATCCATTAAATCACCCCTATTGTAGTCAGCATCACACGGCCATAGGAACTCTTTAATGTTTCCTTGTATAAAGATGCGGGAACGACATTCTATAGAAGGAGCACTCAAAAGGATCGAACTAGAAAGAAACTTGAAGGATTTAGTCTGCAGGAGAACCTAGGTTTGAGCCACCGAATGCTCCTTGAAAGGTTCGGTTTTCAGGAGAACCCAGGTTTCAGGACCGAATGCTCCTTGAAGGGTTCAGTTTCCAGGAGAACCCAGGATTAACCCACCAAATGCTCCTTAAAGGGTTAGGTGCTAAGCACAACCTAGGGTTGAGCCACCGAATGCTCATTGAAGGGTTTGGCGCGCAGGAGAACCTAGGGTTGAGCCAGCGGATGCTCCTTGAAGGGTTCAGTACCAAAAAGAACCCAGAGTTGAGCCAGCGAATGATCCTTGAAGGGTTCAGTAGCCAGGAGAACCCAGAGATAAGCCGGCGAATGATCCTTGAAGGGTTCAATAGCCAGGAGAACCCAGGGATAAGCCAGCAAATGATCCTTGAAGGGTTCGGACCCAGGAGAACACATGGTTGAGCCACCGAATGCTCTTTGAAGAGTTCGGTGCCAAGAACAACCCAATGTTGAGACACCGAATGCCCCTTGAAGAGTTCGGTGCCCAGGACAAACCAGTTTAAGAACCGAATGCTCCATGAAGGGTTCGGTGCCCAGAAGTATCCAGGTTTGAGCCACCGAATGCTCCTTAAAAGGTTTGGTGCCCAGCATAATCCAGGGTTGAGCCACTGAATCCTCCTTAAAAAGCTATGGTGCCCAGGAAAAAGAAGGGTTGAGCCACCGAATGCTCCTTGAAGAGTGCGGTTCCCAGGACAACCCATGATTGAGACACTGAATGCTCCTTGAGGTGTTCGGTGCCCGGGATAACCCAGGTTTGCGCCACCAAATGCTCTTTGAAAGGTTTGGTACCAGAATAATCCAGGGTTGATCCACCGAATGCTCCTTGAAAGCTTTGGTGCCCAGAAAAATGAAGGGTTGAGCCACCGAATGCTCTTTGAAGTTTGCAGTGCCCAGGACAACCCAGGTTTGAGCCATCGAATGCTCCTTGAAGGGTTCAGTATCCAAGAGAACCTAGTATTGAGCCAGAGAATTCTCCTTGAAGTGTTCAGTGCTCAGAAGAACTCAGGGATAAGCCACCGAATGCTCCTTGAAAGGTTTGGTGCCCAGGATAATCCAGAGTTGAGCCACTGAATGCTCCTTGAATGCTTTGGTGCCCTGGAAAACGAAGGGTTGAGAAACTGAATGCTCCTTGAGGTGTTCGGTACCCAGGAGAACTCAGGAGTGAGGCACCGAATGCTCCTTGAAGGGTTTGGTACCAAGGAGAACCCAGGTTCAAGCCACCCAATGCTCCTTGAATCGTTCCGTGTCCAGAACAACCAAGGGTTGAGCCACCGAATGCTCTTTAAAGGGTACGATGCCAAGGAAAACCCATCGTTGAACCACTGAATGCTCCTTGAAGTGTTTGGTGCCCAGGAGAACTCAGGATTCAGCCACCGAATGCTCCTTGAAGGGTTTGGTGCCCAGGGTTGAGCCAGTGAATGTTCAGTGAAGCTTCGGTGCACAGAAAGACCAAGGGTTGAGCCACCAAATGCTCTTTGAAGGGTGCGGTGCCAAGGACAACCCAGGTTTGAGCCATCGAATGCTCCTTGAAGGGTTCAGTACCCAAGAGAACCTAGGGTTGAGCCAGCGAATGCTCCTTGAAGCATTCAGTGTCCAAGGGAAACCAAAGATGAGCCAGCGAATGCTCCTTGAAAGGTTTGGTGCCCAGGATAATTCAGGGGTAAGCGACTGAATTCTCCTTGAGAGCTTTGATGCCCAGGAAAAGTATGGGTTGAGTCACCGAATGCTCCTTGAAGTGTTCGGTGCCCGGGAGAACTCAATATTGAGCCACTCAATGCTCCTTGAAGGGTTTGGTACCAAGGAGAACCCAAGTTTGAGCCACCGAATGCTCTTCGAATCGTTCCGTGTCCAGAACAACCAAGGGCTGAGCCACCAAATTCTCCTTAAAGGGTGCAATGCCGAGGAGAACCCATCGTTGAACCATTGAATGCTCCTTGAGGTTTTCAGTGCCCAAGAGAACTCAGGATTGAGCCACCGAATACTCGTTGAAGGGTCAGGTGCCAGGGTTGAGCCACTGAATGTTCTTTGAGGCTTCAGGGCACAGGACGACAAAGCGTTGAGCCACCAAATGCTCTTTAAAGGGTGCGGTACCAAAAGAACCCAGGGTTGAGCCAGCGAATGCTCCTTAAAGGATTCAGTGCCTAGGAGAAACGAGGGATGAGCCAGCGAATGCTCCTTGAAGGGTTTAGTATCCAGGAGAACACATGGTTGAGCCACCAAATGCTCCTTGAAATGTTCGGGGCCCAGGAGAACTCAGGATTGAGTCACCGAATGCTCCTTACAGGGTTTTGTGCCCAGAACAACCCACGGTTGAGCCACCGAATCCTCCATAAAGGGTTCAGTGCCCAGGACAAACCATAGTTGAGCCACCGAATGCCCCTTGAAGGGTTCGGTGCTCAGGACATACCAGGTTGAGCACTGAATGCTCCATGAAGGGTTCGGTGCCTAGGAGAACCCAGGTTTGCGCCAACGAATGCTCCTTGAAAGGTTTGGTGCCCAGAATAATTCAGGGTTGAGCCACTGAATGCTCTTTGAAAGATTTGGTGCCCAGGAAAACGAAGGGTTAAGCCACCGAATGCTCTTTGAAGGGTCCAGTGCCCATGACAAGCCAGGTTTGCGCCACATAATGCTCCTTGAAGGGTTCGGTACCCACAGAATCCAGGGTTGAGCCAGCGAATGCTCATTGAAGTGTTCAGTGCCCAGGAGAAACCAGGGATGAGCCAGCGAATGCTCCTTGAAAATTCGGTGTCTAGGACAAACCAAGTTATGTCACCTAATGCTCCTTGAAAGTTTTGGTGCCAAGGATTATCCAGGGTTGAGCCACTAAATGCTCCTTTAAAGCTTTGTTACCCAGGATAATCCAGGGTTGAGCCACTGAATGCTCCTTAAAAGCTTTGGTGCCCAGGAAAACGAAGGGTTGAGCCACCGTATGCTCCATGAAGGGTCCGGTGCCCAAGACAACCCATGTTTGAGCCACCGAATGCTCCTTGAGGTGTTCGGGGCCCAAGAGAACTCAGGATTGAGCCACCGAATGCATAAAGAAGGTGTTTAGTGCCAAGGAGGACCCAGGTTTTATCCACCGAATGCTCCTTTAAATGGTTCGGTGTCCAGAACAACCCAGGGCTGAGACACCGAATGCTCCTTGAAGGGTGCAGCGCCCAGTTTAACCCATGATTGAGTCAGTGAATGCTCCTTTGGTTGTTCGGTGCCCAGGAGAACCCAGGGATGAGCCAGCAAATGCTCCTCAGAGGGTTTGGTACCCAAGAGAACACATGGTTGAGCCAACGAATGCTCTTTAAAAGGTTCGGTGCCCAGGATAATCAAGGGTTCAGCCAATGAATGCTCCTTGAAAGCTTTGGTGACCTGGAAAACGAAGGGTTGAGCCACCAAATGCTCCTTGAAGGGTGCAGTGCCCAGGACAACCCATAAGTGAGACACTGAATGGTCCTTGAGGTGTTCGGCGCCCAGGGAAACTCAGGATTGAGCCACCGAATGTTCTTTGAAGGGTGCAGTGCCCAGGACAACCCAGGGTTGAGACACCGAATGTTCTTTGAAAGCTTCGGTGCCCAGGAAAACCAAGGGTTAAGCCACCGAATGTTCTTTGAAGGGGGCGGTGCCCAGGACAACCTAGGTTTGAGCTACCGAATGCTATTTGAAGGGTTCGGTACCCAAGAGAACCCAAGGTTAAGCCAGCGAATGCTCCTGGAAGTGTTCAGTGCCCAGGAGAACCCAGAGATGAGTCAGCGAATGCTCCTTGAAGGGTTCGGTATCCAGGAGAATACATAGTTGAGGCATCGAATGCTCCTTGAAAGGTTCGGGGCCAAGGAGAACTCAGGATTAAGTCACCGAATGCTCCATGAAGGTTGCGGTGCCTAAGACAATCCATGGTTGAGCCACGGAATGCCCATTGAAGGGTTTGGTGCCCAGGACAACCCAGGTTGAGCACCGAATGCTCCATGAAGGGTTCGGTTCCCAGGAGAACCCAGGTTAGAGCCACCGAATGCTCCTTGAAAGGTTTGGTGCCCAGAATAATCCAGGGTTGAGCCGCTGAATGCTCTTTGAAAGCTTTGGTGCCCAGGAAAACGGAGGGGTAAGCCACCGAATGCTCTTTGAAGGGTCCAGTGCCCATGACAACCCAGGTTTGAGCCACATAATGCTCCTTGAGGGGTTAGGTACACAAGAGAACCCATGGTTGAGCCAGTGAATTTTTTTTGAAGTGTTCTTTGTCCAGGAGAAACCAGGTTATGTCACCTAATGCTCCTTGAAAGTTTTGGTGCCCTGGATTATCCAGGGTTGAGCCACTAAATACTCCTTGAAAGCTTTGGTACCCAGGATAATCCAGGGTTGAGCCACTGAATGCTCCTTAAAATCTTTGGTGCCCAGGAAAACGAAGGGTTGAGCCACCGTATGCTCCATCAAGGGTGCGGTGCCCAGGACAACCCATGGTTGAGCCACCGAATGCTCATTGAGGTGTTCGAAGCCCAGGAGAACTTAGGATTGAGCCACCCAATGCAGGAAGAAGGGTTTGGTGCCAAGGAGGACCCAGGTTTTATCCACCGAATGCTCCTTTAAATGGTTCGGTGTCCAGAATAACCTAGGGCTGAGACACCGAATGTTCCTTGAAGGGTGCAGTGCCCAGGACAACCCAGGGTTGAGACACCGAACGTTCTTTGAAACCTTCGGTGCCCAGGAAAACCAAGTGTTGAGCCACCGAATGCTCTTTGAAGGGTGTAGTGCCCAGGACAACCTAGGTTTGAGCTACCGAATGCTCTTTGAAAGGTTCAGGACCCAAGAGAACCAAGGATTAAGCAAGCGAATGCTCCTTGAAGGATTTAGTGCCCAGGAGAACCCAGAGATGAGCCACCGAATGCCCCTTGAAGGGTTTGGTGCCCAGGAAAACCCAGGTATGAGCCACCGAAAGCTTCTTGAAGGTTTGGTGTCCAGGATATTTCAGGGTTTAGCCAATGGATGCTCCTTGGAAGCTTTGGTGCCCTGGAAAACGAAGGGTTGAGCCACCGAATGCTCCTTGAAGGGTGCGGTGCAAAGAACAACCCATAGGTGAGACACTGAATGGTCCTTGAGGTGTTTGGCGCCCAGAGAAACTCAGGATTGAGCCTCCGAATGTTCCTTGAAGGGTGCGGTGCCCAGGACAACCCAGGTTTGAGACACCGAATGTCATTTGAAAGCTTCGCTGCCCAGGAAAACCAAGGGTTGAGCCACCGAATGCTCTTTGAAGGGTGCGGTGCCCAGGACAACCTAGGTTTGAGCGACCGAATGCTCCTTGAAGGTTTCGGTACCTAAGATAACCCAAGGTTAAGCCAGCGAATGCTCCTTGAAGGGCTCAGTGCCCAGAAGAACCCAGAGATGAGCCAGCGAATGCTCCTTGAAGGGTTCGGTATTCAGGAGAATGCATGGTTGAGCCACCGAATGCTCCTTGAAAGGTTTGGGGCCAAGGAGAACTCAGGATTAAGTCACTAAATGCTCGATGAAGGGTGTGGTGCCTAAGACAATCCATATTTGAGCCACCGAATGCCCCTTGAATGGTTTGGTGCCCAGGACAAGTCAGGTTGAGCACTGAATGCTCCATGAAGGGTTCGGTGCCCAGGAGAACCCAAGTTAGAGCCACCGAATGCTCCTTTAAAGGTTTGGTGCCCAGAATAATCCAGGGTTGAGCCGCTAAATGCTCTTTGAAAGCTTTGGTGCCCAGGAAAACGAAGGGTTAAGCCACCGAATGCTCTTTGAAGGGTCCAGTGCCCATGACAACCCAGCTTTGAGCCACATAATGCTCCTTGAAGGGTTCGTACCCACAGAACCCAGGGTTGAGCCAGCGAATGCTCCTTGAATTGTTCAGTGCCTAGGAGAAACCAGGGATGAGCCAGCGAATGCTCCTTGAAAAGTTCGGTGCCCAGGACAAACCAGGTCATGTCACCCAATGCTCCTTAAAAGTTTTGGTGCCAAGGATTATCCAGGGTTGAGCCACTGAATGCTCCTTGAAAGCTTTGGTACCCAGGATAATTCAGGGTTGAGCCACTGAATGCTTCTTAAAAGCTTTGGTGCCTAGGAAAACGAAGGGTTGAGCCACCGAATGCTCCTTGAAGGGTGCGGTTACAAAGAACAACCCATAGGTAAGACACTGAATGGTCCTTGAGGTGTTTGGCGCCCAGGGAAACTCAGGATTGAGCCTCCGAATGTTCCTTGAAGGGTGCGGTGCCCAGGACAACCCAGGTTTGAGACACCGAATGTCATTTGAAAGCTTTGCTGCCCAGGAAAACCAAGGGTTGAGCCACCGAATGCTCTTTGAAGGGTGCGGTGCCCAGGACAACCTAGGTTTGAGCGACCGAATGCTCCTTGAAGGTTTCGGTACCCAAGATAACCCAAGGTTAAGCTAGCAAATGCTCCTTGAAGGGTTCAGGTCCCAGAATAACCCAGAGATGAGCCAGCGAGTGCTCCTTGAAGGGTTCGGTATTCAGGAGAATGCATGGTTGAGCCACCGAATGCTCCTTGAAAGGTTCGGGGCCAAGGAGAACTCAGGATTAAGTAACTAAATGCTCGATTAAGGGTGCGGTGCCTAAGACAATCCATATTTGAGCCACCGAATGCCCATTGAATGGTTTGGCGCCCAGCACAAGTCAGGTTGAGCACCGAATGCTCCATGAAGGGTTCGGTGTCCAGGAGAACCCAAGTTAGAGCCACCGAATGCTCCTTGAAAGGTTTGGTGCCCAGAATAATCCAGGGTTGAGCCGCTGAATGCTCTTTGAAAGCTTTGGTGCCCAGGAAAACGAAGGGTTAAGCCACTGAATGCTCTTTGAAGGGTCCAGTGCCCATGACAACCCAGCTTTGAGCCACATAATGCTCCTTGAAGGGTTTGGTCCCCACAGAACCCAGGGTTGAGCCAGCGAATGCTCCTTGAATTGTTCAGTGCCCAGGAGAATCCAGAGATGAGCCAGCGAATGCTCCTTGAAAAGTTCGGTGCCCAGGACAAACCAGGTTATGTCCCCTAATGCTCCTTAAAAGTTTTGGTGCCAAGGATTATCCAGGGTTGAGCCACTGAATGCTCCTTTAAAGCTTTGGTGCCCAGGAAAACGAATGGTTGAGCCACCGTATGCTCCATCAAGGGTGCGGTGCCCAGGACAACCCATGGTTGAGCCACCGAATGCTCCTTGAGGTGTTCGGGGCCCAGGAGAACTCAGGATTGAGCCACCGAATGCACGAAGAAGGTGTTTGGTGCCAAGGAGGACCCAGGTTTTATCCACCGAATGCTCCTTTAAATGGTTCGGTGTCCAGAACAACCTAGGGCTGAGACACTGAATGCTCCTTGAAGGGTGCAGTGCCCAGTTTTACCCATGATTGAGCCACTGAATGCTCCTTTTGTTGTTCCGGGCCCAGGAGAACCCAGGGATGAGCCAGCGAATGCTCTTTGAATGGTTCGGTACCCAGGAGAACACATGGTTGAGCCAACGAATGCTCTTTGAAAGGTTTGGTGCCCAGGATAATCCAGGGTTCAGCCAATGAATGCTCCTTTAAAGCTTTGGTGACCTGGAAAACGAAGGGTTGAGCCACCGTATGCTCCATGAAGGGTGCGGTGCCCAGGAAAACCAAGGGTTGAGCCAATGAATGCTCTTTGGAGGGTTCGGTACCCAAGAGATTTCATGGTTGAGCCAGCGAATGCTCCATGAATGTTTCTGTGCCCAGTAGAACCCAGAGTTGAGCCACTGAATGTTTCTTGAAGGGTTCGGTGCCCAGGAGGACCCATTATTGAGCCACCGAATGCTCCTTGAATGGTTCGTTGCTCAGGAGAATCCAGTTTTTAGCCACCGAATGCTCAATAACGGGTTTTCTGCCCAAGAGAACCCAGGGTTGAGCTACCGAATGCTCCTTTAGGGCTTTGGTGCTCACGATTCCAGGGTTAAGCCACCAAATGCTCCTTGATTGCTTTGGTGCCCAAGACAACCCAGGGTTTAGCCACCGAATGCTCCTTGAGGGCTTCGGTTCTTAGCAGAGCCCATGGTTAAGCCACTGATTGCTTATTGAAGGTTTTGGTGTCCAAGACAACGCAGGGTTGAACAACAAATGATCTTTGAGGGGCTAAGTGCCCAGGAAAACGAAGGGTTAAGCCACAGAATGTTCCTGTCACAACGAGTCAAGATCATTTTTTTTCTAATAAAATTACCTGAATTTAGTACATTAAAGTTAATATTGGGGAGCCTTGGATTAAGCTATAGGGAAAATGAAAGTTGCATTAATCAATAGTAGAATAATTGAAAAATAGAGGAGAAGACAGACCTGCACCATTCATTGCTCTTCTTTCCACTATATCGCCTTTTCCTCTAATGGTCTGCTATCGAGTTTATGGCCCCCTGCACCAAATTCCCAATTAGCCTCGTTATATAATGCAGGTGCGAAAATGTGCAAGTATAGCAGATCAGCTTAAGTTGGATGCACTTACGGTACAGCTTCTTTGATAGCAAATCCGAAAAGACCGCACCCCCCCAAAAAAAAAGTTTTCCTTCAGCATACTTAGGGATGACGTAATGCGTCTTTGACAACTCTAAATTGATCATTATCTCGATCATTAACAACAAATTTAATGAATAGCGATACCCAGGTTTCTATGATCAATCACATACGATGAATGTCAAATGCCTGAAGCATCCCAAGAGGTAGACCCAAATGTGTACCTTTCGAAGCAGCCTTGACGCTCTTGCGTAAGCATTATCAGTCGTTGCTTATCAGGAGATAGGGACGGTCGCCCATCTTCTTAATGAAGTAGCCCCATTGATTACGTTTGAGAAGATTTGTGGCAAACTATATCAATGCTCAAACTGATTAATATAAATGGGATTGCCAGGTGCTTTTTGGCGCTATGCAGTGCTGGCAATTCTATTTTGGTCTCTCTTCTGTCATCCTACGGGTAAAGAGCTATTGGCGCTTTAAATTGTCAGCTTTAATTAGAGCAAATAAATATATGCAGGGTAATAGACAAATGAACTAGTTATTTAATTGCTATTAAAATATTTTTATCAATCGAACTCTCAGAACAGCTTGTTAACGAACGAATCTCGATGTGCGAACGAAGACTAAAACTATTCATATTCACTCTTAAAATCACTCCTTAATCTCTTGATTTTTCTTCCATCCTTATTATACTCTTCTTCCTTTTTATTATTATAGTTCATCTTACTTTCTGCTTCTTAACTATACTTTCAAGCTGCATGAGGTGGGCATGCATCAATGCATGTGATGGAAAAGACTAGGAGATAAAATTCGGAAAAGTGCGTGAAAGATAGAAAGAATACTGAAAAAGACATGAAAAGCGAACAATCTAAGGATCCAATTCAAGGTCATTGCTAGCATTCATGGGCTTACTAAAAAGACTTTTCGTTCCCATCTTGTGCGATGGCCAGGTAACTAAATGCCTGTGTAATAAGCCCATGGATGCTAGCCATGACCTTGAATTGGATCTTTAGATTGTCCGCTTTCCATGTCTTTTTCAGTATTCTTTCTATCTTTCGAGCACTTTTCCGAGAAAGTATAACGAGTTTTTACCAACCGCCAAAGTTATTGAGGCAGGACCTAAATGTTAAGGTGGGATCTGAACCAGGACCTACATGTTAACGTGGGATCCGAACCAAGACCTACATGTTAACGTGCAATCCGAACCAGGATCTACATGTTAACTTAGGAACAGAACCAGGACTTACATGTTAGTGTAGGGTCTGAACCAGGACCTACAAGTTAAGGAGGGATCCAAACCAGCAATTTAAGTTTAAGGAGAGATCCGAACCAGGAACTTCCGGTTAAGGAGGGATAGGAACCAGGACCTACTTGTTAACGTGATATCAGAACCAGGATCTACATGTTAACGCGAGCTCCAAACCAGGACCTAAATGTTAACGTAGGATCCGAATCAGGGCCTACATGTTAAAGTGGAATCTATACCAGGACCTACAGGTTAACCTGAGATCCGAACCATGAAAGGGAAGCTAAGCTGAGATCAAAACGAAGACATAAAGTTTAAGTTGAGATCTGAACCAGGACCTACATGTTAACGTAGGATCCGAACCAGGGCCTACATTTTAAGGTGGAATCTATACCAGGACCTACAGGTTAACCTGAGATCCGAACCGTGAGATAGAAGCTAACATGAGATCAAAACGAAGACCTAAAGTTTAAGTTGAGATCCGAACCAGGACCTACAAGTTAAGGAGGGATCCGAACCAGGGCCTAGTTGTTAAGGTCGAATCCCAACCAGTACCTAGAAATTAAAGGAGAAGCAAAACAAGGAACTACAGGTCAATGTGGGAGCCGAAGCATAACCTACATATTAACGTGGGATCCGAACCAAAGCCTAGTTGTTAAGGTGGAATCAAAACCATTACCTAGATATTAACGTATAATTAAAACAAGGACTTACAGGATAATTTGAGCTAAACCAAGAAATATAGCTTAATGTTGGTTCATTACCAGATCTTACAGGTTAACGTATGATCCAAACCAACACCTACAAGTTAAGGTGGGGTCCAAACCAGCGCCTACAGGTTAAAGTGAGATCCAAACCAGCACCTACAGGTTAACGTGGGATCCAAACCAGCACCTACAGGTTAACGTGGGATCCAAAGCTTCACCTACAGGTTAAAGTGAGATCCAAACCATTACTTACAGGTTACGGTGGGATCCAAACCAGCACCTACAGGTTAAAATGAGATCCGTGGCAGGACCTAAAGTGTGATTTGAATCAGGACCTGAGTTTAATGTGATTTTTATTTTAAAATTTAGGCGCCCATCTGGCCACTACCTATTAGGGCGGAAGTTTCCGTACTCACACAAGAGCACCAAAAAGGCAACAAGAAGGAAGCTCGCTCCGGTGCCAAGGGTAGACCCGCCTACAAAAAAAATAAAACTGTTAAATAAAGCGGAGGAGGCCAGCCTCCTCCAAAATGTTATATAGTCCGCAAGTCTGTACCCGATCCAGTCTCAACTACAAGGGGAAAGTGGTAGTGATCCAGATCGTCCCAGACTAGGAAATTCAACAAGAATGTGCCGAACAGTCTAGGGGGCAACGCAGTCGTCAAAATTCGGCACAGGCGAGCGCTCCACCAAACGGCGGTGCGTCCCATGAGTGTGTCCAATTTGGAGACGACAGAAAGCAAGCTGAAGCCGTCCCGGCATTGGGGGGTTAGGTCCATGGGAACAGTCACAGCGCAATGGCACGTAACTTTAAGTTTCCTTCGACCGTCTCCCTTCTTTTTTGCCATGCGAGCGGCCCCTATTTCTGCCATGTAATCGGTGCGAAGATTAGCGAAACGCTAGTCCAGTCACCCAGTCCTTACGGACACTTTGGCGCCCTCATCGGCGCGCTCATTCCTCGCAATTCATACATGTCCAGGAACACAGCAGAATATAATCTTCGCCTGGCTCGACAAAACCGTGGGGTCACGGATATCGCGAACCAGGAGATGGGAAGATTCCAATGACCTGAGAGCACTCAGGGCGCTTTGGGAGTGTTATAAATCGCAATCCGGTATCCGAATCTGGCACATCTCATTATCTCCCGTATTCCAAACAGCTTGGCTATTAAGAGAGAGGCAGTGCCTGGCAGAGCCCCTGACTTCAAACAGAGGGGATATGGTGTAAAAACCAACCCGCTTTTAGGACTTGGAGCCATCCGTATACACTGGCACGGTTCCAGCGTGACACAAAGTGTGCTCCAAAAATACAAAACGCAATACTCTTGGTGCTGTTGACGCTTTGGGAGCAGAGACTTGCGACAATTAGTCAAAGGTGCACCCTCCAGGGTGGCGTACTGAGCAGAACCAGGAGCGCCACCTGGCTGACAGATATACCGAGCTCTCTAAGGAGTTTTGTTGCCCTTTCGGGCTTAGGGTATAACTGGCGTCTCTCGGTTGCATAGGCACCGTCGAGATCAGTGGAAGATGCAGTGAGAGATATTGACGACTGAGGGAGGGACCGGAATAGCGCGTACAGGGAAATAATGCACTTTGCACGGCGCAGAGCGAATGTTATCTCCCAAGCATCGACAATAAGGCTCTCAATGGGGGCGTGCGGAAGGGACCGGTCGCCACGCAAAGGCCGGTCTAGTGAATCGAGTCCACCTTTCGCAATGCATGCTGGACTGTGGATGCATAAAACTCGCATCCTTAGTCGAGCTTCGAATGAACAAAGGATCAATGAAAAAAGAAAAGCAGTAGCCCTATCAGCGCACCAGGCGCTGAAATTCACGGAGCGAAGAATATCCATGGCGTGGGTACAAGAGAACCTAAGGCTGCGAATATGAGCCTCCCAGGTGAGGCGTAGGCCAAATACAAGACCAAGGAAACGGTCCAGGTCTACCACTTCCAGGTGTACTCCATTTAGAAAAAAAGTCTAGATCAGAGTGGAGCCGTGGATGACCTACTAAAGGCACCAACTTAGTCTCGGCCAAGGAAAACTTAAGCAAGTGCGCTTCCGCATAGCGAAAGAAGCGGTTCAATATCTATTAGAGTCGAAGCTCCAGAGTTGGCATTTGGGCCACACCAAAAGAGATCGAAAGGTCGTTCACGTAGAGCGTAGCCAGAACATCTTCCGCCAGCACCGAGGTGATGCTGTTGATGCTCAGGGAAAAGAATGTGACACTGAGGACACTTCGCTACGGGAAGCCCTCTTCCTGCTCCATTGGGCTGGAGAGGGCTCCCCCCCCCTTACGCAGAATCGACGATCTCGCAAAAATTCAGATATAAACATTGGGAGGCGTCCCCTCGCCCCAATCGTGTGGAGAGTTTCCATGATACCGTATCGCCATGCGGTATCATAGGCCTTCTTCACATCGAAAAACACCGTGCCGTAGTGTTGTCTACGAAAAAGGCCTCGCAAACGGCATTTTCCAGTCGGAGCAGAACATCCGAAGTGGAGTGAAACTTTCAGAATCCGCACTGTGCAAAACAAGTGTGCGGACACCGCTTCCGGTCCGTAGTGAGCAGAACCAGGAGCGCCACCTGGCTGACAGATATACCGAGCTCTCTAAGGAGTTTTGTTGCCCTTTCGGGCTTAGGGTATAACTGGCGTCTCTCGGTTGCATAGGCACCGTCGAGATCAGCGGAAGTGTCCGCACACTTGTCGTTAAAGGGTTATCCTCCTCTGGAGGTAAAATCCAGTAGGCGACCTTCTGCGACATCACGACGCGCATTGAATGCTGGCGGAGCAGCATCCACTATAGAAAATGCGGAGAAAGCGGTCGCGAAAGATTCTGCTCCGAAATCGCGGTCCGAGATTGCGATCCCATTCCCCTGGAGAATACGAGGGGAGTCCTGCGAGAACTTGCCCCGAATCTTTTGACTCGCTTCCGCAGCTCTCCTAGAGGGGTCTTCTCGTTAAGTGAAGACACGAATGCCTGCCGAGAGGAGCGGCAGTCGTTTTTCGAAACATACCGGAACCTATGAGTAGTCCTAGCTCGACGAACTTCATCGACAGTGAAATCGTTTAGGCAGCGCTTATAGCACATGTAGGCATAACGCTTCTGTTTGAGGGTCGCCTCACACTCGGGTGACCACCACGTAAGCGGTGAGCTTGCAAAACGGTCAGACGTTCTAGGAATAGTAGTTTGGCCGAGGGCGATGAGGTTGCCAGAGAACTAAACGTCCTCATTTACCAACCTAAACTCCTCGACTGAAAGAGAGAAATTAGTCATTTCCTGAAATGCCAACCAACGCGACTGCGCCAAGTATCACCGGGGCGGGTTCTCAGGATTCAGTGGCCCAGAAAATTATATATTAATAGAAAAGTGATCATTACCATGGAGATCATCGACTACCACCACCTCCTACTCAAAATCACGTTTTGCATCGGGAGAGCACAAAGATATATCGAGACAGGAAAATGAAGCGGATTAGGGCCGTAATGGGTAAACTCATCTATGTTTAAGACACCTATCTCCAGCTCGTCGAATAGGTCGGCAATGACCTGATTCCTAAGATTGATTCAGTAGTTTCCACAGAGGTGGTGTCTCCCGTTCAAATCCCCAAGCAGGAGAAAGGGTCTCGGCAACCGTACCGCAATGCGGCGGAATTCTCCCGCGTCGAAGTTGGCTGACGGTGGAATATACGCAGAAATAACAGTATATCTCCTATCTAGGTCCAGCCGCACAGCTACTGCTTGAGAGAAGGCATCTAAAGGAAAGAGAAGAACGGAGACATCATGCAGGGAATAAATCGTGCAATCCCCTACCCGGCCCTTATCCCGTATTGGTGGGATGGCAAAACCCTTATACTCCGGAGCCTTCGCAGCTTCTCCCAGCTGGTCCGGAGTCCACGGAAATTCCATTGAAGGAATATGCCCTTCAGTCCTAACTCGTAGGAGATGCGGGGGCCCTTTTTGAAGAGAAGACCCTCACGGGAATTGCTGTACGCTTTCCGGAGGCAGAATTTCGGGCGCTGTTGCAAAGACAATGCGCTGAAGGCGCTGTCGCCTTCGAGGACTTATCGAGGGAGGTTAAGCTCGCCATGAGAGTCTTTTCCTCGCTCTTTGGAGGATCCACCGCCTTCGAGTGACCCAACCTAGCACTCGGTGTGGGCGTAGGAGCAGAAGTTTCTCCTTTCAGGGAGGAGCTTTAGGCACCCCGGAAATTGGCCTCACGACAACTTCAGAGGTGTTGCCTCCTGTGAGTCTAACGACTCGGTGGAGGCGCACGGCCGTTTCGCCTTACGGGAAATGGTCACGTTGAGGGAATGCGCGGGGGATCCCTGGTTTTATCCGGAGCTAGGATTGAACCCTTTGTGCCCCCAGCTTTACTAGGTGAGCGCTTGAGGTGGGTAGAACCCGCAGAACGGATCCAAATGGTCGCGGAAACGACCGTGCTCAAAGTCCTGGAAGGGCCAGGAGCATAGGACGTCAAAGGCAGCGCCGGGCGCGCCAGAGCCAAGTCCTCAGCCCTACGAAATGAGAGGTGTTCCTTGGCCCGAACGGCTAGAATTTCTTTCTCAAGGAGATAGGCACCACATTGCTTCGAGGAAGCGCGGTGCGGTTCTTTGCAATTGACACACTTTGCCGCACGCGATTTGGAGTTATCGTGTGTGGCCTTGGAGCAATTTACATACACTTCGGGTATCGCCGAATTTGCAGGTCGACCGGAGTGATTCGTATGACCGAAGTGATGCAGTAGTGGCACCTCCGTGCTAGGGGCACGAATGCCTTCACGCGGTAGCAATATTCATCGGCACGCAAAGACTCGGGGAGCTTGTCACAGTCGAATGTGACGTTTACCTTGACCACTTCTTGGTCGGCCAGCTCCAAGGTGATGTCCTCTATGGACGATTACATAACGAATTCTCTCGCATAAACTACTCCTTTCACAAAGTTCATGGCAGAGTGCGGCGTCACACTCACAGGTGTGCCATCAAGTGTCCGAAGGGCACTAATCATGGCCGTCTCGGAGGAATTCGACGCATTCGCCAGCAGGCTCCCGTCCGAGAAATCAAGCTAGCTAGAGCTCTCCTCCGATGGATTTTGTTGACCTTCGATAACATGCTGTCATCAGTGGAACGAATAATGAGGAAGCATTTGAAGCCAGCATGCTCGAAAACGCCAGGTTACCTATGAATGATGGGCCCCGACGTAATCCAGGCTCCGCTCTGCGCACCTTTAGTTGTTTTCTGGGACTTCCCACCGTGGAGCAGCAGGGCCGGACGTGCCAATCTTTGCTTGGTCACATAACGAAACGGCAGCGGCCCCGTCCGCCTCCGTGGAGGGAGAGGAGCCCCACGTCTTCTTTGGGGCTGCTTCTCCTCAGGAGATGAGGACGGGGAATAAACCCGCTATTCTCCTCCGCCAGTAGGAGCCCCTAGGCCGGATGGACCGGCCTCGGCAAGATCCTTCTCTGAAATGGAAAAGCTATTGGCTGTCATAGAAGAAGAGGTCCTTCCTCTTCTTGTGAGGCTTCAGGGACCCGAGCCGTCTAAGTACGACCTTGCATTGGGGCGGACTTGGGTTCTGTGCTTGGTACCGATCTCGGGTTTGACCCCGTGGAAGATCCTACCGTCTGGGACTGGGTCACCTCAAGAGCCATGTCCATCTCAGGGACTGCCTTTATGTGCCCCCCCCCCAAAAAAAAAGAATCACGGACCCCATTCGACGAACCTTTTATCAAGTAGCGTGCCGGCGAACCGGCTCCATCGGGGAAGAGAGTGGAGCATGTACACTTACCCCCTGCAAGCTGGTCACGCACGCAAGCAGGACATTAGGGGACATAGGCAGACGGGCCCTGCCATCCCTTGCTCCCGTAAGGGGGTTTGCCTTATCGAGCCGCTCCCACCGGGAGCAGTCAATTATGGGCCGCCTACCTGCTTTCTTGGCAGTTCCCTTGGAAAGTTAAGGGGGACTGCCCCTGGGAAAAGAGAGTCGCCTAAGAGCGACTCCAGAGAAGGGTGTGGGGGGAGTCTCCTGCACTTGTAGGCATAGGAGAGGAGTACGGCTCCTCTCCGGTCAAAGAGGTTTGGAGAGTCCCCTGCGAAAGCACAGGGGGGCGATCTCCTTTTCTACTCTGAAGATACCCGAGGGTGGCTCTGACGTTGGTAAAGGGGAAGTGGAGAGTGTTTGTTCGTTTTTCATTTTTATTATCGGGCATAGTGACCCTGTTTGTATCAGGGGGGGATTACGGTAATCACCCTAGGCAGTACCCCACTCTTCGAGGGCTGAACACGGGATCGGAAAATCCAGCTGCTGCCATTTAGCCCTACATCTTCCACCCAGTGGACAGGCAGCATTTCGGCATGGCGGCTTCACGTTAGGCTGGGCTAAAATTAATAGAGAGTGAAAGGAAAGAGAAAAGGTATGTGAGGAAGGTGAGGGTGGGGGTAAAGCAGCTTGGTAAAAACCCACCAGTCCAAACCAGAGCTAGTAGTGAGGGGGCGTTGTCCCTTACCCCTCAGCCCCGATCTGGGATGGTTGGGTGAGAGGAAGTTGGTCGGGGTCTACCCCGTTAAATTAGAGGCCGACCAGGGAAAGTTGGGGGAGGTTGTATGAAAAGTGAGGAAGCAGGATAAGAAGACAGGGTGTCAGAAAGAAGGAGAAGATGCTAAGCTGGGTCCGGATGGGGCGCTGAGTCCTGTCAGCAGGAAAGCAAATCGCAGTGCCCCTTACGGGGCAGTTTAATGTCGGTTCCGAACGAGGACTTATAGGTTAACGTGGGATCAGAATAAGGACATAGAGGTGAAGGTGAAGGTTTGAAACAGGACTTGCAGGTAAAGGTGAGGGTTTGAAACAGGACTTGCAGTTTAACGTGGAGTGCGACAGAGGTTACTACACATAACTATCTAAATAAAATCGACCCGAATCATGACTCCATCCTGCGATTAACCACACTCACTGGCGCTTAACTTTCATCAAATGAGATGTGGTATTTCCTTATACTAGACCACAGACCATTTATTTACATTAATATTTTATCTGATGTGGGCGAAGAAGTTTTTTTCTTCCACACATTTCTCTTTCACTTTTGAAATATTGGATTGACAAGAAATTGTTGTCATGTTTTTTTATTATAATAAAAGAAAAAAAGGAGGCAAAGAGAAATGAAAGGGATATTGGAAGAAAAGGGAGAAGTAACGAAGAAAAGGGAGAAGTAACGAAGAAAAGGGGTCAGAAAAGAAAAGGGTGAAGGAAAAGAAGAAGAAACCCGTATTAAATATGAACTTTATTCAGGGAAGTTATTACCATCATTATTAACAACGTTTCCCCAACCCTTACTAAGGCGAGGGGGGCGTGACTGCAAAAATTCAGCTAGTTTTGAGGAAATATGGATGGCCCAAATGCTCTCCTAGAGTTCTATATTGTTAGTAGAATTTATTTCATTCGTTCGCACAGATTTTCCAAATAATATTTGGAAAATACCTTTTTTCGTTTTAAGAAAATTTGCATACACTTTTATGATCCTTTTAGAGAATAAGGCAAAATATGCCCCCCAAAATTGCATTATCTTGGGCTTCAAAAGTATGTCTACCATATGCCCTCCTGTGTGTGGGTGACTTTTGCATTGAAATGATGTTGAAGTTAACAAAATAAGTGCTAATCATATGGGGGAGGATATGAAGGATGAGAGAGAAGTAACTACCTTACCAAGGCGGTACAATCGCTCCCTCCAGGTAAGGCAATCTTTTGCATCCACTCTCACCAACATTCGAACCTGAGGATTCAGGAGAAATTGATGCCTTAGCTACGTGTTAGCTTTGAATGTTAAGTAGTGATTTGGAAGCTACTGCCCATTATTCCTTTGCAGGAAAGGATCTTATTTTTATCGAATTTTTATAACATTTTGACTGTGAAATAAAAAGCAAAAGGTTTGATGAAAGTAATATATAAGACAAACACAACTAACTCATAGGCTCCTAAAAACAGTAAAATCATACACAAATACACACTGCTACTAGTCCCTATCTCAAATTCTAGGTGAATTACTCTCCTTTCAAATGATATTGTGTTTCGGAACCCGCTTTGTGCGTCAGTGGAGGGAAATCTTTTCACTACTATGGGTGAATTGTAGATCCATAAGAAATTATGGGGCAGAAACAAATGAAACTCCGGAATTTTTAAATTTTAGATTTTAATCATGTTGACACTTGCAGACTCCTTTCATACATTAATTAATCGCGGGAGTGATAAATAATGCTGTAAAATATTAATACCCAATTGTTATTTATGATAAATATTATCTATGATATGAGTAATAGGTAGATGTGTCAGAAATTGCCTTAATATCAATCCGTCTATCTCCTGACTTTGCAAAAGGACGATTAACGATTCAACCACGGTCTGCAGGCGAAGGGTTGCCCTCTGCTGTTGTTGAACATGACTCAGAGTTAACGGGAAGGACAATTAGCGTTTATTCGACACACCTCTTTATTTAGTTCTAAATATTTATGTTTGAAAAGAAGTGTCTGAAAAATTACATAATGTTAAAAATAACCACCTGTTCGATGTTCACCCTAAGACTAGAAAACACATCTATGTTTCTTTTTAACGGTTCGCCAACACTGCACGAACACAAAAGTGGGGCTGTACTCAAATATATGAATTCAAAATCCATTTGTGAAAAGCTTAGCTTGTCTTAATACAGAAATAATTAGCTTTGAACGAGTCCTAGAATGAAGTAGGCGTGAGAGGATTGCCAAACAAGAACTTCAAAGCTTGAATTCGTGAAGGAACTTCGCGAGAACATAAACACAATGGGCTAACTAAAACAAGGAAAGCGTTCGAGATAAACACAAGCGATAGAGGCAGTACACACGACCTTGCAGCGAGAAATCTTGGCCCTGAAGGTGCTAATTTTGAAGTAAAAATGAGACCAAATTTAGAAATCATCTTTCTATTTGTGCTTTAGTGAAGAATGCTGCCCCCATTAGGCAAATTCTCCGCATACCTCACCCTGAAACTATTTTTGAACATAAAAGGAAATTAGGAGTCTTTCAAAGGGTATGACGCCCAAAGGATAATAAATGATGTGAGGCAAAATCCCGGAATTCCGAAGTGAAATCGATAAAGAATGACAAAGGACAACATCAAACCAAATGTCTTGAATCGGAAGAAGATATTTGAGACTTTTTATTAAGTCATCCTAAAGGTAATGCAGTATTTTTTTTATTTATGCGGGTTGAGCCGTTTACGGTGCCATATATGTTTTCAGTGAATGTTTTGTTTGTCTTTTGGATATTTTTGCCATCATTCATTAATGCAGAGACGAAAGATACAATTCATGAATTTTTGCGATCCATAACTAAACCAGCATCAGCCATCCTGGATACTGAGCTTCTACTAAAAATTAAAACGCGAATGGAATAAGCGAAACATAAAGAATTTACCTGCAAAACAATAACGCGCTCCAAGGTACGATTTTGCCAGTTACACATGTCTCAATTCACCGTTTTTCATAATGAAACACTGATATGAACTGACGCAGTTTGAGATGAATTAAGAATAAAATACAATATATTAAAGATCTGAGGAAAGAAATAATCCACTCTCACACCAGAGAATGCAAGTGAATTTAATTTCAAGACACTCTCGAACAAATGCGTACTAAAAGGTACAAATAAGCAAATTAGAATAAACTTTCCACAAAGGAAGTCTTTGATTGGCTGAAGAAAAATCTTCTGAATTCTCTGCCCACTTCATATACAGAACAAAAGCATTCTGAAGGATTATATTATGTCCCCATAAACCTATTTATGACCAATGTCATTCAAATACACTATAAAAACAAAGTAAATTACGATATTCATTTTAATTAATAAAAAATATGGAGCAGCTGACAAAGAAGCGGGGAATAAATACAGCGGACATAGTCAAAAATGTTAAGGATAACAGAATGCAATAGCAAGTAGCTATACTGGTGCTGTTCGGGCGCAAAAAAAACTTTTTGAAAAGGTTCGAATGTAAGTAAACACCCATGTAGGAGATGACCCTATGATAAAACCAGAATGGGGCCCGAATTCTTATACAAATTCTGACTGAAATTGTAAAGGATACGGCGAGATTTTCCATCAATCTGCCTTTCGTTGACGAAAGGCTCCAGCAAGGACAGAAATTCCATAGCGAGGGGACGTGTGGTAGCAATTGAGAAAAGAGGCATCTTATAAACCGGCTTGAACATAGCTTTTCTTTTTTAAACTGTGGGATGGCCGAGCTGGTTCTCATCCCGTCATTAGTCCAACGCTTCTTTCTTTACCGACAGGACTTTTACCTTCTTACACCTACCTATTTTAGGAGCTTAAATTTGACATATTTGGGGTATTTTTTGGTTGTACACAATATTTTCTATCGATTTTTAGGACTGCACTGAGGGATCGATAAAAATAAATCAATCTCTCTCACATTTATTCACCCTTCACATCTCCTTCTAGTTTTTTGTATTTTCATGCCAGACGAGGATATAATATTATTTGGAGAAAACACTCCTACACGGAACATTCGTCGGTAGCAACCAATGAAGTTATAATAACTTAGTGAACGAGACAGGTGGAAAAAAAGATGATAAGATACTGGACAATCAATAAACGAGTCCACTAAAGTAAGAAATAAAGAGACGATTAAATAAGATAGGTAAAGTAAACAAAAGTAGAAAAAGATTTGGGATGATACACCATTTCTAAGCAGATTCCGAAGCAATTAAAACGACGTCGAGACAATATGCACGAATTGCACAAAATTCAATTTTACGAACAAAATAGCCCTTTTATACGACAACTTTCGGTGTTTCAGGAAAGAATTGTGGGTACCACGGATGGAATATTTTCAGGGGATGGTGGGTCGTGTTTCTGACCTGGGATAGCAAGACTTATTTCTGACCTGCGATTGTGGGACTTGTTTCTGACCTGCTATGGCGGGACTTGTATCTGACCTTGGATGTCGGGACTTGTTTATCACCTTGGGTATCGGAACTTGTTTCTGACTTGGGATAGCGGGACTTGTTTCTGACCTGGGATGGTGGGACTTGCTTCTGAACTTGGATGTCGGGAATTGTTTCTGACCTATAATCAACTTACCTCCAAGAATGCGGCGTGTAGCCCGGGCACTTATCCCTGCACATCAGGCAGGGCTGCCCTTCATCAATCTCTTGCACGAGGACCCCCTGAAATTCAAGACAAGAAGTAACGTCACTAATCTGATACGTAATGGATCCTTATTACAAATGACTAAGAAATCAAGGGTAATTCAATGGGCTTCCATGAGACTGAATCTGTTCATAAATGTTGTCCGATAAAAAAAGAACAATAAGATCTTGTCGTTACTTACAACTAAGATATAAAAACCATCCAGGACTCCCTTGGAAACTTTGTAAGGAGAAATTTGTAAAGAAAGTGATGAAGATAAAGGAGGTAAAAATAAGTAGAAATATATAGGCGTAGATTCACCTACCGGCATTGGAGCCGAAAATGGGGGCAATTAGGAGGATAACTGTGGCAAGTAAACAGAAAACGAATTGGGGCAAACGAAGGGGGTTTCGGGTAAGGCGTGGTTCCTCGCACATCGGTTCCAAGAACAAGGCACTCATGCCACTTCTAAGGGGAAACTGGACGAGGATAATGGATGTTTTAACTGGAAAAAAAGCAGGGAAACAGCCGTGCTAAACGAAGGCATTTTGTATCAGTGGAGAAATAAAGAAGCGAAAGATAAATGAAAGGATAATGAGTTTAAAATGAACTGTTAAAGTGAAAAAGATTGAAGGTGACTGGATCGGAAAAATCAAAACTATTGCAGTGCAAGATAATAGCAAGACCCACGGGGTCCACACGAGGCCAGCCCATAAGCACGAATGTTACATTGCAATCACTCGTAACACCCCCTTCCCCCTCGAAGATATGACAAATTTTATGTTGCAAAGTATCCAGCTTATTTTGAACATGTTTACTAAAGTACTTGATACCACTGCAGCAGGCAAGGTATTCCTAGAAATTATTATCTTAAATAAAAAGAAATTTCTTGTAAGTCATAATAGTTGCGAGTAGGTGCAACCATTCATATAAATTTGAACTCTTTTGTTGTGGTTGGAGAAGGAGGCTTTAAAGAGAATCATCCGTTAGCAAACTCGAAACTACTTGGATTCATAGGGATTTTAAAAGGAGGAATCCTGGGTAAACATAGCTATACTTGGATTTATAGGGATTTTAAAAGGATAAATCCTGGGTAAATCTAGCTATACTTGGATTCATAGGGATTTTAAAAGGATAAATCCTGGGTAAATATAGATATACTAGGAATCATAGGGATTTTAAGAGGATCAATCCTGGGTAAATATAGTTATACTGGGATTCATAGGTATTTTAAAAGGATAAATCCTGGGTAAATATAGCTATACTGCAAACCCCTGGGATTCATAGGGATTTTGAAAAGGATAAAATCTGGGTAAATATAGCTATACTGGGATTCATAGGTATTTTAAAAGGATAAATCCTGGGTAAATATAGCTATACTGGGATTCATAGGGATTTTAAAAGGATAAATCCTAGGTAAATATAGCTATACTGGGATTCATAGGGATTTTAAAAGGATAAATCCTAGGTAAATATAGCTATACTGGCATTGATAGGGATTTTAAAAGGATAAATCCTGGGTAAATATAGCTATACTGGGATTCATAGGTATTTTAGAGAAATTTTTAGAGGATAAATCTTGGGTAAATAAAGCTATACTGTAACCCTTTGGGATTCATAGGGATTTTAAAAGGATAAAATCTGGGTAAATATAGCTATACTGGGATTCATAGGATTTTAAAAGGATAAATCCTGGGTAAATATAGCCATTCTGGGATTCATAGGTATTTTAAACTGGGTAAATATAGCTATACTGGGATTCATAGGGATTTTAAAAGGATAAATCTTGGGTAAATATAGCTATACTGGGATTCATAGGGATTTTAAAAGGATAAATCCTTGGTAAATATAGCTATACTAGGATCCATATGGATTTTAAAACGACAAATCCTTGGTAAATGTAGCTATACTGCAAACCCCTGGGATTCATAGGCATTTTAAAAGGATAAATCCTGGGTAAATATAGCTATACTGGAAACCCATAGAATTTATATGGATTTTAAAAGGAGAATTTTCTGGGTAAATATATCTATATTTAACTGTACCTAGTGATATAAGTCGCTCTCATATTTACCCTAGTTTAGCCTTTAAAAAATCATCTCTTTTTAGGTCTGACGTACCATCTGATCTGCGGCTTTTGACTCATAATACCTAATAAGTGCAGGTACTTTATCCATATCCACGAGGAAGCATGAAAAGACTGAGAAAAGTCCCTACAGTAGATGTCGTCGTCGTGGATTTAATTAAAAAATAGAGCGATATCTTCGCGTCATTATTAATTTGTTCCACTCTATGCATGATGAGCCCTCCCGGCTCATATTGCCAAGGACACATGTTTATGTTGGTGAAGGAATAGAAAAACGGTTGAATTTGAAGGGACTTCTCGCCTAATGTGATTTTTAGGTGTTTGTATCTTTCATGTTAAGTAGTTTAGGTCTGTGGTTACTATATCAATAAGTTTATCGGGCACGACTGGGGGACGATCTTATCCAATTTAACAGCCTTACTAACAACTGTATCAATTGGGTATCAATTATACGACGGTAAAAGTGAAAGTTAAAAAATGCCCAATTGATGGAGGGTTTTTTTTAGGGCTGTTAAATTGGATTAAGAGCGTCCCCCAGTCGTGCCCGATAAACTATTGATATACCAACCTCATACCATCACTGTGGGCATTGCAGTTTACCTCGCTAGTTTAAGTCTGGTTCAATGCCCAAATAAAACCAGCCGAACCTTGCCTACACCGAAACTAATTAACATGTATAATAAAACCACTGCAAAATCACACTAGGCGAGGGAGACCAATAAAATAGGTTTACTCTCCATACGTTCACACATCGCTTAACTTCACCTCTTTATGAAATTCCTTTCCAGATTTGGCTGATAATGGCTCCGTTGGTTTACGCTATGACTCCTTTTACACTTTTATTTCATATTAAATATTTGATTGAATATCTCCGAAAGTGTCTTAGAGACCTGTGTAATCCAACGAGGGCATCACTCAGTGCTCGAAGAATGAAGAATTGGACCGAGTCGAAAAGAAATAAATGAAATTGTGTATTTTATCATGATACTAAATCTTTGGTATAAACTGGAAGAATTCGATCCAATAAAGGAGAGGAATAGTGAAAACAAAGTCAACAGATTGCCCCACTGATTGAAAGTTTTTAAGGTCATAAGGTCATAAGGTCATAAGTCAGAATAATTGAGGGCACGTGACTTAAGTCTGTTGACCTTGTTTACACTCTTTCAGGAATACGATGAAAACACAGTAGTTGGCGGGATTTAATTAGGTTTTCAAAAAAAACATTGAAAATTTTCCTCATCAATACCTAACTAAAATGTCTAAGCTAAGGTATCAAAAAAAAAAATCATTGAAAATTTTCCTCATCAATAACTAACTAAAAGGTCTAAGCTAAGGTATCAAAAAAATCATTGAAAATTTTCCTCATCAATAACTAACTAAAAGGTCTAAGCTAAGGTATCCATTTAAATTTACTTATATTGAGAGTAACTTGGCTTACGGGAAGATAAAAAAGCATAGGAAATTAAAGAGGTTGAATCAGGATGGAAGGAAGTATCGAATGAGGTCCTGTAATTATCTGTACTAGAACCAGTTTAATTTTTAATACATGTTAATGTCATAGATGACGAACTGCTGTATCAAATCTTCAAATTCACTGAAGGTATACAATTAAGAGGAACATTTGTTACTGACTCATCATGATAAAATTAAGACTCCATTTAAGACAACCGTGGACAGGCCAATTAAATAAATGATTGGGCTCAAAGGAGGTTAGTGTAATTACTTAAGTTGCCACAAGCTAGGGTTTATCCCCATAGGTGGGCATCTTCGAACAGACATTAGTTCTCCTTGGAAGCCACAACCTCTTGTATTTGTAGGTTTTGTCTCACTTGTTTTTGTATCAAGTAAATTGTGACGATTTCTAGTGGCTTCGGGAACCGATCTCTTTATTGGTCAGGCCAGTAAGATATGTGTATGTGTTTAGTTTGGAACGGTGACCGCATCGTGGCATTGCCATGATGATGCGTATTTACGTGGAAGGGGAATGTTTCTTGTGGGTCGATATCCAGTGGACTGGCGATAAGGATGTGATTGGCTCCCATAGATAAAATTGCATAGTGTTGTGCATGCGAATTGCCCTGTGAGTAAAGGTAGGATTCCTTGGAGTATCTGGGTGTAGAAGGCGCAGGGAGATTTGGAAGGATGATAAGGACCTTGCATGGTTTGGGTTTCGCATACTGTTATGGGATTGTGTTCCACGCAGGTCATTATAGTGTTTGATGGGTATGACCTTGGTTTCAGAGTGTAAGTGGTGTATTGGAGTGCTGTGGAGGACATTCCGTGGCGAGGCGGACTGCTGTGTTTTGTGTCTTGTGTAGTGTAGTTTGCTGGGTGTTCAGGCTGTAAAGGTATAAAATAGTAAGGGATAGATTCTCTGCTAATATATGTATTTGTATTGATTTCTCATATTGCTCAAATGTGATTTTCGTCAGTGCTCGAATATGTTCATTTGTGTATGAATTTTGTAAGTTTGTCTTGTGATATATTTGAGGTAGTGGAATGTTTGATTGGATAATAGGGGGGGGGGAATGTTGTAAGAGTTATGTCTAAATGGAAAAATGTGTATGAAAGAAAAAGACCAGATGGAAAGGAAAGAAGTTTCGTTTGAAGAGATACGAACCAAAGAAATATCAGGAAAATCCATATAGACACTGGAATATATTTATTGGGGGCGGGGGGGGGGTACTAAGGATTATCGACTTCAAATTTTTATATCAATGTATGTTGGATACAAAAGGGCCAATAAAATATTAAATTTTAACCAAAGAAGTCTTTCACATATCGAAATAAATCATCTTTCTATTGTAAATGTTAGTTGGAATAGACTGCGAGACTACTGTCTCCTTAGCTACGAACAGCTGTACTACAAAAACCATATGATGACAAGCTGCTGAGAGAGCTCACTTACGAGTCAATAGAAACAATGTAAATAAATGGTGAATTAATACAAGTTTTTAAAATTTAAAATCCCTGAAAATGTTAAATCTGCTTTTTTTATACTTAATAACTCCATTTTAATAACTTCTAATTTTTTCTTTTTTCCGTCTTTCACTCCGAGTTGTCTAACCCTTCCCCTATTTTATATATTTATTCATAATAATGATAATAATAATTCATATCTAACTTATTTCTTAAAATAAATATTCAAATTTTAATTATTATATTTGTATTAATTTAACATGCATCAATTTCTAGATATATCCTATCAACTATATAATTATCAATATCATTCTCCTTTGTTTTTTTATTCATTATATTTTATTCGTTATGTCACAATTATATTGTCTAACTTATTGCAAAGATCAACTGAATTTTTTAAAGGTGAGGGTGATATGGATCCTAAGATCGAGAAAGTAAATTTACTAAATATCTTCATAGTTTATATTGGATTGACCCAGTTGCACTGATGATTGGGCTTATTGGATTGCCTGGCTTATGGGTTATTATTAGGCCATATAAATAAGGAAATGATGAACCACTAGAAGAGACTGAGTAATAATTGATCCATATCACCTTCACATATAAAAAATTCAGTTGATCTTTGCAATAAGTTAGACAATATGAATGTAACATCAGACCTGAGATTAGTCCGTCTTGATGTTACCTCATTATTCACTAAAGTGCCCGTTGATGCCTTATTGGATTTCCTAGCTGGTATTCTTAATTCTTATGATTTGCCTTTACCGTCCATCTCGATCATTCAACTCATTTGTTTATGCATTAAAAAATGTAAATTTAGTTTGAATGGCAAGTTCTACGAACAAGTGTTTGGTATGTATATGGGTAATCCCTTATCTTCCTTATTGCCAAATATGCATATGGAATATTTTGAAACGAGGCTGATTCCACCGGCTCGATCCACTCAAATTGTTCGGTACCGCTACTTAGACGATGTCCTGTGAATTCTAAAGGAAGATTTTGACCTCGATGGTTTACTTTTATTTATTAATTCATTAGTTCCGTCAATTAAATTTACTTTAGAAAAAGAAGAAAATAATAGCCTTCCTTTCCTAGACGTTCTAATTATAATTATACAACCAGACAGGTTTAAGTTTTATATTTTCAGGAAACCGACAAATAATTTATCCTATGTCCATTTTTATTCAGGCTATTCTAAAAATATTAAAACATCATTATTTCCTTCCATGTATCTTAAGGCACTCAGAATATGTAGTCCTGACTATATAGACCAAGAATTTACAAAAATTGAAGAAATTACCTTCAATCTGTGTTACCCAAAATATTCTTTGGAAAACTGAATGTATAAAGCTAAAAAAAATTCTAGAACCGCAAGTTGAGGAAAATAGAGCCTTTACACAACATATTACTTTTACCTTACCATGATAATTTCTTGTATGTAGTACCAATGTTAAAACAACTCGATATAAAGGTAATTTTTAAATACAATTATACATTAAAAAATATGTTAATAAAACATAGCCAAAGGAACGATAATAATGTAATATATAATATACTTTGTTTGGATTGTAATTTATTCTATGTAGGTCAAACTTCTAAAAATACCTCTGTAAGAATTAAGCAACATCAAAATACAGTAACTAAGGGATATACAAATAATGCTTTGGCCGTCCACAGACTTAAGATGGGTCACCAGATTAACTGGTCAAAAGCAGATACCATGATGCATATAAATGATTTTATTAGCAGAAATATCTGTAAGTCGTTCCTAATCTCCAGCACAAAGGAGAGAAATGTAAATATTAGCCCCTGTTTGTTTTCTTTAGATCCAGTCCTATCTTTCTAACTCAAACCAACTTATCAGAGGCCATAAAAGAAATCTTACCATGTGATATTTTAGGGAAAACATTGCTTTGTATAAATACAGTGTCTCTCTATTTCATAAACCATTGTGAGTTTGAAAATGTTATTAAGATAACGAAAGTGCTAGCTTCAATCAATCTTTCTTTTTCCCTACGTGGTACAACCAAATATTTAAACTTATTCACGCGTGACCTCTCGCGATTTTTACCCATATATATATATATATATATATATAATTATATATATATATATTGCAAAATTAATTTTTTCCTCAATTCTAATTTTATTGTGAGGTGTTATAAGGAGATTAACCCACCTTATAGAGCAAACGTACACAATTCAATCAAGAGAAGAAATGAAAGTTTCAAGTTAAAGGTAATGTCTTATGAAACTAACTAAAAAAAATTACCTACAAAATAGTTAATCCCTGTAATCGATCACCCTAAGACAGTGTACAGCGCTAAAAAAATTTGCTTAGTTGTGTTTCAAATAAACTGGAAAAGTCTAATTCGCAAGCCTGGGCGTTCTTGAAACGCACGATGCTGACTGTTATAAATTATAAAATGGGGAAATAGAGGGAAAGAAAAACCAAAAAGCTATAACTAAAAATAATCCAAAACGCGTAAATGGTTATATTAAAAATGTATTCGAAACCTTCCAGGAATAAATTAGTTATAAGAGCAGACAATCAAACGAACGACCAGTTTCGAATATTGATTTAATCTATGCTCCTTAAAATAGTATCATAAATAATACATAGACAGTGAATATCTTCTGAGAAGTTTGAAACAAAATAGTAATTATATTACCAAATGATAAAAAATGTATGTTTAAATATTATTATATAAGTGTCTACCCGTTAGTAATCGTTTTCTATGAAACCAACCTATATGATTAACTATTTTATTTTCTAAATGGATAACTCTCATATTTATTATGTTAAACGAATACGAACATAAAAACACAAAACAATTATAGTAAAAGGGTCTTGATCTTGATCTTGATCTTGATTAGGGGGACCCGCAGCGAGCCGCTCACGGGCGGCATATTATATGGGGGTTGTGCGGGGAAAAGGATAAAGCATTAGGATTAGGTAGCTGGACGTGGACCAGGAGTGATATAATGATTTGTGGTCCTATTCCAAGAGTTGGGCTATTAGTTCTAAAAGCAGACAATTAAGCGAACGACCAGTTTCGAATATTGATTTAATCTATGCTCCTTAAAATAGTGTCATAAATAAGTGTTTACCCGTTAGTAATCGTTTTCTATGAAACCAACCTATATGATTATCTATTTTATTTCCTAAATGGATAACTCTCATATTTATTATGTTAAACGAATACGAACATAAAAACACAAAACAATTATAGTAAAAGGGTCTTGATCTTGATCTTGATCTTGATTAGGGGGACCCGCAGCGAGCCACTCACGGGCGGCATATTATCGGGGGGTTTTGCAGGAAAAAGGATAAAGGATTAGGACTAGGTAGCTGGACGTGGACCAGGAGTGATATAATTATTTGTGATCCTATTCCAAGAGTGGGGCTATTAACTATATAAGATGGGAGATGATTCCATTCTTCGATGCTGCGGGGGAAGAATGCACACCCGAAAATGTCAGTACTTGTTTGGTATTTGTGGTATTTTAGATTGCGGCTGCCTCTGGTCGTGCGTATATTTGTAGAGTGTAAGTATGTGTATATGTCTATGTCAACTAAAATGTTTGTGATTTTGTATAACATCTGCTAGTGGGTGCAGTTTTATGTCTTGTTTGAGTAAAGTGACTGATGTTGTGTGTCTTTAATCACGTCTTATCCTTCTTGTGGCTTTGTTTTGTATGGCCTCTAATTTATTGATGTTATTGTAAGTGTGGCCGAACGAGTGTCTTGTATGCGAATTTTGATGTCTGTGTTACACCCACTGATGTTCCTGCACAGAAACCTCTAGTAGTCAAAAACGTCTTAATCCAGTGAAAGATTAGTCCTTGTATGACATAAAAATTTAATTTTCTTAATAGTCGTTGGTGCGGGACTTTGTCGAAGGCTTTGGCAAAGTCTAAAACAATGGCGTCCATTTGTTTAATTTTGGGGTCGTTCAGGGCTTGGGAAATGTCATGGGTCGTTCATTCATGTGCAATATCTATCGTCTAGGTAATTCTACTGGTTAACTACTTCACCGTTTTAGCAGAAAAAAATACGGTTATTATTTACTCTACTGTAATCGCTTTTGTTCTACATTTTATTACCTTTCCCCGTAGCAATTTTTTTGCCTTCTCCAAATCTGTTCTTCTATTTTGGTGATCGAAAGACGAAATGCGGCAAAACAGAGTTTGATTCCGATTCCGTCGAAATCTGAGTACTTACACCTCGAATTTGCCGCATTTCGTCTTTAGCTGCCATAAATGAAGAACAGATTTAGATAAATAACCTAAAATAGTGCAAGAAAAAAAACCCTAATCTAACAGAGCTTACCATTCAATTTTAAAATTACAAGTTTGTGGTTAAACTATACAAATCTTTTGTACCTAGCAATTGGGATGCTTAGCCCTCCCCAGCATACCCTCTCTTTTTAGTAGATGGTTATACTCCTCACACACCCCGATTTATTTTTTAATCAACTCGTAGTGCAGGCAACTCGAAAGCGCAAAAAAAATCATTCAGATAAGTATGCTTGGATTAATGTTTATCGGTGGGTCCTTTATCAAATAATAACCCTGGTATAGTTCTGCGTGCGCTTTAGACCCCCCTGCTTAGCGACCAAATGGGCCCACACTTCACCACAAATCTTAATCCTTAAATGCTTTCGAAGAAATTCCTAGATTACACCGTATTCCCCCCCCCCTCCCAAATAACAATTAGGTCCACTTTTAACCCCTTTTACGAGGTCTTCGAAATACATTTCACAGCCACCACACGTCATAGCACAAATCAATCCAATTTAAAACAAAGACAAATGGGGGAAATGTGACGAAATGAGCTCGGTCGAAAATATGTAGACAATGTGACGTCACTATAATTTTTTTGCAAAAGTACTTTTGCAATGTGATATCATCACAATTATGGAAACCTAAAAATATTGAAACTCAAATTGTTATTATAATAATAATAACATCGACCGCTCAATAAATTCTATATATATGGAGTCGCAGAAATGTGCTTCACATAATATGAGCGATTAAATATACTTTCAAGCAATTACGGTTTTCGAACTATTAACTAAAATACTTCCAATTTATTTAGAGGGTTAAACGAGGAGCCGCTTCGCCACTCCTCGTTACAGAAGAAGATTGCACTTCGTAGGCAGAACTTTGGTCTGTGGTCTACGGCCTATCTCGCTCTAGTAACGGGATTTCGGTCTAATAAAAATAGTTCCATTACATATTCTCTAATAATTTTCGCTTGATCTATTTTTTTCATATCCATGTTTAATTTCTAAGCCTAAGTCCATTTAAATTTTCTTTTATATACTAAAAAATACCGCCCCCCTCTCCGAAAAGAACCCGCCATGCCTTAATTTTAACTCATTCTATCAGTTTCAGTTTCAGTTTCAATAAAAGATGGGAAATAGGTGTGAGATAGAAAGATAGTAAAGTTAGAAAAATTGGTAATTTAGTAGAAGAGTTGGTGTGCCAGTACGTCTGGCAATATCTCCATTTCTGCTTCTTAGGTTTAATTACGCTTCGATTAGATGTCATGGAAGCATTCAAGCCTTTGTATTCTTGACTATTTCGGTTATGGCAGCAGAGATTACTCATTTATTATTGACTTACATGTGCGTTGCATCTGATCGTACATATCGATCTCATTTGTAATTTGAAAAATTCACGTTATCTCATTTGGGTTGTATGACCACTATGGGTCCTTTTTTTCTACTTTTTGACATACATGATCACATGTAATAAGTTCATGATCGGGTGTCTTATTAGGATTTTTTATTTTTTCCGAAAGTAAATTTCTATCTATATAGCGGGACAGCGTCTTCCTGCGTACGCAGTTGGCTGCTGCCGAAATCGCGTCGGTAGTGTCCATTTTGGTTTTCGAGATCGGGAAGTCTTATCTTTCGAAGAACTTCTTCAGGCATGTAGGCATTTATCTTGGACCATACATCCTTTGCTCTGTTGTGTAGTGTCACGTTGAGGGGTTCGACCTCGGCAAGGTCGTGTAAAGCACTTGAGGGGACGAAGTCCAATAGGCTGACGTCTAGAATGTACCTTAGTGCCTTGTTCTGCACTGCTTGTGCCTTTTTGAGCTGGGATTTACTGACGGGGTATAATAGAATTGGTCTCACCAGGCTCATGAAGAGTTTTCTCTTATTCTTGGGGGAGAGTTTTCGGAACCGATAGAGGCATTGCAGACTTCTCTTGGCCTGTGCGACCTTTGTTTCCAGTTGTTTACCATATCCTCTCGATATAATCTCGAGTCCAAGGACCCGAGCCTCACGTGCGTATGGGTATATTTCTACGCCCAATGGGAAGGACCTTAAATTTTTCAACATTGGTGCGTATTTTGACTCGGTTCTCGTAGGCGTTGAGGTTTTGGATCTCGCCCGCCGTCCTATTCGCTATGTCAGCTGGGTTTCGATAATCGCTGTTTATTACCTGCGATATATCGTCTGCCAGCTGGACATATAGGGCGTAGTCTTGAGGGGGTGTTGGAAGGTCACTCGTGTACAACGTGTACAGCGTCGGACTTAGGCACCCTCCTTGAGGTACCCCAGTGTACATGGTAAAGGGTTGCCCTTCGTAATCATCTATTCTAATGACAGTCTCCCGATCCTCAAGGTAGTCATACAAGAACTTTGTTATGGTCGTCTCGATGCCCAGGTCACTTATCTTCTTCTTGAGACTAGGCACCCACACTTTATTGAATGCTGATGATACATCCCTCAGCACTACATTGAGCAGGGATATTGGCCTGTAGCTTCTAATTTTCCCTTTAGGTTTACCTAGTTTTGGGAGGAAAATCATCCTGGCTCTCTTAAGCGAGTCAGTGAAGTACCCAACGTTCAAGCACGCATTGAAGAGGTTGAGTATTGAGAGGTTAAAGTCTGCTGGGGCATTCATCAGGTGGGCCTTGATAATGCCAGAAATCTCCGGAGCCTTTTGTTTGAAACTTTTCATTGCCGTCTCATACTCCTCTGGGGTAAAGGCACGGCCTTGCTCCGTCGCCCGCCGAGTGACGTCTACATAATGGAAGGGTGTTAGGGCCGGTCCACGTTCTTCCAAATATGCCATGACTTCCTCCTCATACTCGATGTTGAAGTCCTCGTTCTCTTCTTCTGTGATGTTAAACTCCCTTTTCCAATGCTCCCTAAAATGATGCTCGATGGTCTGATCATCGGTGACCCGCACTCCGTCGATTTTGATGGCAATTTTTGACTTGGTGGGCAGAGTGCCGCTTAGCCTCTTGAGCTGGGCCCCAAATTTCTTGGGATCATTTTCGGTGTCCATTCCTGCGATAATGTCGTCCCAGGGAGCCCTGGATTTCTCGCTGATCAAATGTTTAAGTGATCAACCTCCATCCTTTTGGACGACACGGAGGCATCTCTTTTGTTCAAGCGGGGGTCCCTCGATGTGGATCTGTTCTTTGGTGTTAGATCAGCTTTGTTTCCTGTTTGGGTCTGGTACAATTCCCTGGACGGGGGGGTATCGGGAAACCACATGGGTTTCATCCCGTTTTGGGTTAGCATTCTGTTTAATTCTTTGGCGTAGCTACCGGGCTTGGCAATGTTGACGAAATGAGCATGTATAACGCACATGACCAAGTCTAGGTTCATTGACGGATCAAGCTGGAGTACCGTTTTTTTCCTCTCCTGACTTTTGGCAGCCTGTGCGTAGCTGGTATCTGTTCTACGGGTCTTCTCTTCCTGGATGTTTTTCTTCTTATCATTCACTAGGCTCTTTTTCATCGGGCAGACATTGAGAGGGGGCGGTGGGGGCCGTCGCAATTGAGGCACTTCTTGTTGTTCCCATTCGGGCACTCCTTCTAGGTGTGACCGGAACCGGCGCACTCCGAGCATACCTTGCCCTGGAATTTGCAATCCTTCGTTGCATGTTTTTCTAAGGCATAGCACGAGAAGCAGACTTGTACATAGACAAAAGTCTCCCGTTCTATGCACGATGCAGAGACCTTTGTGCAAAACATTATCAGTCTTGCCTCGGCTGCCTTGGAAGCCATCTCAGACGTCTGAAAAGTGGCCTTGAATAGGTGGGTATATTCTCCCCCGTCGCGGTTCTTAAATTTATACACCTCATCCAGCTTTGCCCAGCTCTGTTTCGACTCAATTTCTGCCTTAATCTCATCAGCGGCATGTGCTCCAACCCAGAGGTCCAGGCAACGACAGATGATTGATCTGCGGGCAGACACATGGGGCGGGACTTTGGGGGCTAAACGAATCTCGTCGAGTTTGGCGCGGGATCCCACGCTGAGAAGTTTATCGACGTCCTGGAGTCCATCGCAGATAGCCATGTAGCTATAGGATTGGTCCACCAAACGACAAAGTGCAACCCCTATGGTAGCAAAAATGGTCTCAAAGACCGTCTCCCTCGGTGGTTTGGGACATTGCTCCTTTACTTAGAGCAGGATTCTGTACTCACCCCTGGGGTCGTCCATGACGGCCCTCTGGGGGAGCTTGTTCTCGGGAAGTCTTCCAAGTTCCTATTGAAGAAGTGTTCCTATTACTGTCTTCCCGTTCCACCTTATTCTGCCCTACCTACTCTAACTTGTCTAACAGGGCCCACCTGCCGGTCCTGTCAACTCCGCCCCCTACTGGGGCCCCCTGATTCACGCCCCCTGTAGGGCTTCCTTCCGGGGTTCGGACACGACAGAAACCGGTGGTCTCTACAGGGCTCAATTGGCAGAAAAGTTATCAGGAACGGGGTGTGCTGCTGATATACGGTTCGACGCTGGGAGCGATGTGACAATCGGCGTTTTCCAAAGCGAATTATTAGTTTGCTTTTTCCTCGCGCGCACGTGCGCGCGCGTATACACCCGCGATACCACAAAAGGGTAGCTGTGTCGTTAGTGGTCTTGACGCGTAACGATGTGAAGAATCTCTTCGCCTACTTCGAACCTCGAAGCTGAGCGGCGAAAAATGTAGGACTTGCGAAAATATCTTGATGAGCGATGAGAATCTCTGTCAAGACTGAGCAGTCCTCATTCTATCAACACGATTTATATTTTTTATGCTTAGATTCAGTGAGTCAAAAGTATAATGTGAGGAAAAATGGTAACTATTATAAATTACTTGGATAAAACCTTCAAATATACGGAAAAAACAGCTATAAGGTCTGTTTTCAACGCTAAATAATTTTTTAGCAATAACTTTAATAAAAGCTTTGACTTTCCAAAAATCAGCCATGTGGTCTAAATTTTCACTAATTATAATTTAAGAAGGGGATTTTTTTGAGTATTTGAATAATAATTTCATCTTAGTTTGGTTATGACTTATGTTTTTCATCAAAGTTATTTCTAATAATTCTTTTATAATATCAAAAAACAAAATGGAGAAGTTCAGAAATAAATATAAGTATGGAAATTTTTTGAATTTTTTAAAACTCAAAGAATTACAACGTGATATTTTAAAAGGGGGGTAATTTAGTTTAGAGTTCCTTTTTAAAATCATTATAATTGGCGAAGTTCAGAAAATTTATCAAAATTTAATCATGGCTGCTTTTTATAAGATTTTAAATTTTAATCTTAGTAGCGAAGCGCAAGCCCTGGGAAAGTGGCGAAGCCATGGCCTGGTAGCGGTAGGATTGTTTAATACCGTCCCAGAGAGCACAATTGTATAGTGAAACAAATGGATTTATGGATCTTAACATAATCGAACATCTGTTTACTCTACATCACAAGTGTTTGCGTTCTTATTAATGAACTGTACCGTCCAAAACTAGAGAACAGTATAACAAAATCCATATTCTTTTGGAAATACTCGTTTAGTTTCCCTGAAAAGTGTCCAGGATATGATTTAAATTTTGTCGCTAGTGGTACCTGAGTTTCATATAATAGAGAAGCGGATAAAAATGTTAGGAGCAAAGTAATGTGTAATAGAAAAAAAACAGGATAAAACAATTATCCTATGAAAAATTGAATATATTATTAAACATGAAGTCCCTACTTATGAATGACTCGATAACATCATGGGCCACGCAAGCCCCTGGATTTTCCCACATGACTTTCATCCACGCACACGTCATGTCCGTGCGACCAAAAGAACTTCCGGCTCTGGTTAAGAACTGGAGAGAGAGTGGCAGGCATCCCTTGAGGCTTCGTCAGATAAGCGCGTTGTTATCTTCCTTTCTCTCCTCCCAGCAGGAAACAACTCCCGTGGGGAAGCAATCTTCCTCTAAGTGAGGGGATACAGGAGACCGAAATTGGTGGGAGAAATATAACCGACTTGTTGAAATAAGTTGAATAAAAACTTAAATTATACCAAGGTCATAACTGAACTAAGAGAAAATAAAATCTATTATAATTCAAACCCTCTATAAAAAAAAATCCTGTTCTTAAAATATAGTGTTATGGAGGATCATTACTGTTTCCATTTATTCGGCGGAGAAACCCCTCTTTTCTAAGTCAGAAGCCAACCATCGGTACCTAAGTTAAACACTCGCGATCTGTTTTTGAATCACAACCGTCACAAAGATCTTCCCTTGGAATAAACTCCTTTTGGGCCTCTCTTCAGTTACTACCGAGATGTATTTCAAACCGCAAAATTCCATTCTGGGCATCATATGCGTTTGAAAATTTTGGTGCGTGAATAGTAGACATCGGCCCAGTGTTGTTTTATTCTTGTTTTCTCTCGCAAAACTTGAAATTATCCAGCAGAACAGAATGAACCATTTAAATAAAATATCTAAAAACTAAACCCGATTAAATAACCTACCATTAACTTTATGTATGTCGTAGGTAAATTAGCGTCTTACCTCAACGCGATGCTTATCATCTGCGTGGGAATGATTATTCCCTGGCTCAGTGCGATCAATCTCTTTTTTCCAGAGGGTTATGACGTCATAACGACTGGGCTAGCAGCAGCTATAAATGACAAAATGGCTGCAAATCTATTTCTCTTTATAACAACATATTATATAGCAATTTTATATTTTTCAAAATATAAATATTTATAACAGAGCGCCTTCGACTGTAAGTCGTTAATCTAAAGAATTACCATTGCCCAAAATAAATACCTTTATCTTCAATGTACATAGAGAATGTATTCAAACAATAAAATGTAGAGTTCATCATCTATCCAAGAGAGATAGATAAAACTAATCTAAAACATTATATAAATCGTTAATAGTTTATATAACTGATCTATTTCTTGTATTGTAGATTAAGGTGTAGTAAAAGGGGAATGGGAAAATCAAGAATAAAAATAGCTTACAGTGGGTTGCGAACGTCTTTCAGGTCGTCGATTCACCGTTGGAGAGCGGTGTATCAACTGCGCCAACTTAAGCCTAAAAATACTGGTTCAAGAGAATCTTTTTAATCCATTAGTCGCCCGGCTTTTTTTCTCGAAATCGCCCTCTCAAAATTACAAATGGTGCACGTTATCGAAAATAATTAAAAATATTTAAATCCTTTTATATAAATCAAATAATATATCTTTTTAATTGAAAAGAATCATTCTATTGATATAATTGAAAAATTATTAATAAGCTTCTACCTATTTATAATTATGATTGAAAATTCTCAGTTCTTAGACAAATTTTCATCAACACCCATGGTTGTTTTATGCTTTTTAAATCAATTACGCTTTAAAACCTATATCTTATTATAGAAAACAATGCCTCTCCTTATGGGATACTATTTTATATCTTAAATTTTATGAAAACATTGCTCAGGGCCTATTTTTTACCTAGAAAATTGTATTTTCCAGACAAAATAGGTTTGCTGGTTTGTGTGCTTTCAATAATATACTAACTTAAGGCATTTCCTCGTTTTAATTTGATGAAAAACAAATGTATTTAACGAAAATATAAAGAAGAGTCGTCAAAAACGGCGTGTTTACACAGATGTGAATAATAAATCTGCCTCTTTTCGCGGTTATGTTGTAGTGAGGCCTAAAACGGAGTCAAGTTACTCTCATTCATAAATCTTGGTTTACAAACAAAAAAGGCCTGACCTAAGCCATTTATATATTATAATTAGATGCTTAATCACTAACATTAGAGTTTGAAACAAAAAATGACAAATTATCATAATTATCAAGGCAAATACGAGTCTATACGTGAAAGGCCACAAAAGGCCCTCAGGCGATTATGTAGCACTGAATCGAGGACTTTATAAAGGCTCTCGGGCGACTGATTGGTTAAATCGCCCGCTTACACTTCTCGACACACTGTGTAGTCTAAAACATCTTAGGTAATCTTCCAGAATAGCACTGGGTGAGAAACTTTCTTTACAAATGTAAAATCAGCATTTTCCAATGTTAATGATGTTTTATAGTCAACGTGAATCCATTTGCACCATTGAGAGTAGTTGTTAATTAGGTTTCTATGTATCTATTCTCGCACAGTGGCGCAAACAATATTTCACAAACAGAAGGTTAGAAAATTAAGTAAAGGGTCATTAGTTTTTATATATATTTTTAAATGGTTCCTGTAACTCTTGTATAATTCCAAGCTTTGCGAAAGTAAATAAAAACAAACTAGAACATCGAATCGTTGAGAGTCGATCAGCGCTGTATTCTTTTATTTGTTTTTCAATTTTGCGAAACTTTTTATTACACAAAATGGTATCACAAACCTCAAAATAAAATATATAAAAAAATATTCACTTTCTACTTACTTTCTAACTTTCTATTTGCGAAATACTGTCTTCGCCGTCGTGCGAAAATGAGTACATAGGAACTTAATTAAAAACTACTTCTTGTGAGGCGAATTGATTCGAGCCTGCTAGAAAACATGAGTAACAATTAAAAAAGTCACTATTGAGTGTTTTCCAGTTGAAACCATTAAAATTTCTAACCCTGGGCTCCATTGAACAGCCCTCGCACACAAACCACAAGGGTGGTTTTAAAAATCTTCGACTAAAGTGTAGTCCTACATTCCATGACCTCTATGGTTGATGGAATCAGATAAAACAAATATTTTTTAACTATTTTTGCTATCTCCTTCCCTCGCATTTTAATTTAATTACCAATGAGGTGGTGAGGACAGTGTCCATTTGTTTTTATTTCATTAATTCTCTCATTTCTTCTTCCTTGTTGGATTATAGAAGTTCTGTCTTACTTTTCCAACTAATACTACGCTCTTTTGAAGATTAAATAATCAATAACAGTTTGAACTGCTTTCGTAAAGCATTTCAACCTTCACATTTTTCCTTGTATGGTATTGTATTTAGATGTGGAATAAATAGATATATTTTGGTCCACTGTGTTCAGGTCGGGAACGCCCCCTGTAGGCTGTGTCGAGAACAGCTTCAATGAATCGTGGAGATTAAGGAGTTCGTGAAAGCACTGTTTACTGTATGTTATTTCATATTTAATTACAACAAGGGAGTTGTAATAGTTGAAAAAGGAAGAAAAACTTTGCAATCCAACAAGGAGAGATGAATGCAAGGGAAATGAAAGAACAACACATGTACAAAGAACAAAACATAATAACAAGAATGAGTTGCAAGCATTGAGATTACATCTCCGCTATAGATTTTCAAAAGGGTTTTGCAAATTAAATGCTAAAGTTAAAGTGAAAAGGTGTGGAAGATAAGGAGCCAGATGATATAACAAGAAGGTTGAGACGGGACAGCACGCTACTTCTCCGTATTGGTTTTGCAGTTTTCAGCATCGGGAACAATAAAAAGATAAATTGATCATCCTATAAGTTTTACCGAAATCGTAGACATTAACCAAAATTCGACCAGAACTTAAGGGCTAACCTAATGCAGTTTTTAAAACTGTATATCTAAATCTGTTAAAAAATATTGCTCCTAATCCCCATTAAATAAAATGAGCACGATAATATATTGTCCAGAAACGTCATCTCAGCAAAGCTTAATTTCTGAGAAGCTTTGCAAATCCCATTATTTTGCTATCATTGATGGCAGAATATGTTAGAATATTCAAAAATTTGCAGTTTGATATGTCCAAAACATTATATTATACTAATTGATTTGAAAAAGCTAAAATAAAATTAATTTTACCTCGATCATTATCCCGCTAGTCCTTCAGGATCAGCCTCAACGCAGAAATATTCTCAAGACCGCTAGAATTCAAACAAAAGCGCTGTGATTCAAGTTTTCCCTACACTACCTTTTATTAAATTAGAACGGTAAATAAATATTAATGGCTTCTTTGCTACACTAAAGAGATTGGAGGATTCCTTTTTAATTTAGTAGATATCACAGCAATTTAATTGTCAAGCGATAGATAACACACGAAAGAGAATACTGATTGAATAATATTTTAAATAACAGGAAATGAGGCTTGCGGCTACGTCACGTCTGTAGCCTATGCTATTTCTGCGTCATTTTGTTTCTTGTTAAAATTGGAGGCAGGAAAGAATCTGAACACCGATAAAACACCGATCTTGCGCATGAAATAAGGCAATAGCATGATTATTGTCCAGTAATATTTGGTTTGGAAATCTATTGAATTAAATAACAAATCGTTTAGTTAAATGTTAGTGAATTGCCTCCGAAATGAGTATTCAGGAATCTGTTAGCAAAGAATTGCAAAATGCAAGAATAAGAGCCGCTAAATTCCATCATTTGAACAACCTTACTATGGCCTAGTAACAATTATGTAATTGATGAAAAACCGATTTGTTTTTTTAAATTTGACCAAGAAGCGGGAATTAAAAATGGGGAAAAGGAATCGGTTAAATGCAGACATGAAGTTGATTTCGCTTTCTTTTCTTTTTAGATAATTTTTTTCACACGAAGATTGCGGGTTGAGAGAAATCGAAGGACGAGTGATAAGTTTTTTTTCCTGTTCTCAGAAATATCAAGAACATGTTAATGAATCATCGGAGAACTGACAAGAATACTAGTGTTAATAAAGTCCAGAAGTATCTATCTATCTATATTTCAACTCGTTTACTCCAAGCTAAAATAAAATTAGTTGACATGGAGAAAGGACTGTGATAACATAGGAATTAATCCTTAACATAAACATCTCTCATTCTATCTGCCTATATATATATATTTCCTTCCTGCTCTCCCTTTTTATCTCTCTTTCTTTCTCATTACCTCTCGTAATTTCACTCTCTAACACACACGCACTCTATCTCATCTACACACCCCCCCCCCTCTCTCTCTCTGTCTCTTTTTAATCAATGTTTGCCTCTAATGACCAAATGATCAGAAATAAACAGCATCCAACCCTTTGCTTTCCTTCGGATGTAACGACGAATCTTTCTTGGAAAAGACGCCGCATTTGTTTGACGCTTTTAGGAGCTTAAGTTACCTTAAAACTATTTCCTAGAACGACAAATCTACAAGTGTGTTTGCTAATTAAACCACGGAGGTGATTTAGGATTAAAATGATAAAGATTATCAATTCTTTTATTATAAATCCTTTTATACGAGAAGGATAAACATAAGTACCAGTCTAAACATGCAAACAAAAGACTTATCTGAGTGACAGGATTTCCGTCTTTGTAACCTTCTGTCTTTTTATAGATGGCAAAAATTGAACTCTAGAGTAAATAGCGAACAACAAAATTATATTTCTACTAATTTTAGTGTTTGGACATATTTCTATGTCCTGTCTGGTAACAAATGGCCTACTTTGAACAAGATTCCTGAAATTCGCAATGACGAACATGATCCGGATCGACCTTTCTTCTCATCCTTTCAAGCAGTCACCAGGGTTTATGTGCTTCGAGAAACAATTCCTCACTCATGATCATATTTTGCTATCGTTTCCTATTCTTAGTATTCATTTATAATTTTCCTAACTCCTTTTTTAACCTAATACCTCCTTCTACAACGGAATCCCTCTACTGGATAATGAAAATAGATGCGAAATAAATATAAGAACGTCTAAAATAATCTAGGAAAAGGGACTAGCGTTGCTGTCTTAACATAATCCTACGTCATTTTATGGAGATGTAAAGACTCGTAAGAAAATTAAGTACATTGACCCCTTTCAAGACACTAAAGGTTTTCGTTAGCAACGATCTGGAGTACTTAGTAACAAGGTCGGCTAACCAAAGTCGCTTGCTCTCACTTATTTTGATTTATTATCTTACGACATTCAAAACTTTCAATAATTCCTGAACTAACCTTGGGAGAACCTTTGCAATTATATCATTAGAAAGAGAATCTAAAACAACATAGGTTTCAAATTCCGTTAGAATCGACCAAATAATATGATGTTATTGCCAAATAATTCCCTGGCTAACCTTGAGAGGACTTTAGCAATTATATCATTCGAAAGAGAATGCAAAACAACATGAAGGTCTCAAATTTCGTTAGAATCGGCCAGATAGTTATGATGTTATTGCCCAAAAAAAATAATTCCAGGGCTAACATTGTGAGGACCTTGTCAATTATATCATTCAAAATAGAATTTAAAACCACAAAAGTCTTTCAAATTTAGTTAAAATCGGCCGAATAGTTACAATTTTATTACAAAATCAATAAAATGCAAAACGGGGACCGACCGACCGATGTCATAGTGAGATATAGAGTCCCCCGCGAAGAGACTCGCACGTGACTAAAACTGAAGTGAGAGAGTAAGAGAATCGAAGTTGATCTATTTTGATCTTTATATAGCGGATAGCTTGAATAGAATGGAAGTTTATCTCTTCTTTGGCCTTATAATAGGTCATCTTCACCTGACTAGGCGAGTTGACTAGCGTCCTATAGAACCTCTTGTTTTATTTATTTCCTTTCTTTTGTGCTTTCACAACGAAGTTGCAGCAGTCGCATTTATATTCCTGAAGTGAAAATTGTACAAAGGCTTTTCTAGGATACGTTTTGTACTGCTTCAAATAGATGATGTTGACAACATACGAGTGATTAAAATTATTTCCACTTAGCGTCTTTTTTCTGTAACAAGGATTTGACGTTAAATATAAAATTAGCATTGTTTTCTTTAAGAACTTTCTGATCCTCTTGCATGAGTTCGTGATTACATAATGTTTTCAAAATTAGAGTACATTACTACAATTCTACCTGTGTCGTGTTTATTTACTTTTAAAAGAATTTCGTTAAATAATTTGAGATACTTTTTTGAAAATAAGCTAAGATAAATGAAGCGGCCTAAATTTTCTCAATAAATTTTCTCGTTGTTAAGGATTTCAAATTTTGTTAGAACCAGCCTAATAGTCATGATGTTATTGCCAAAACAAAATAATTCCCGGGCTAACCTTGGAAGGACTTTGGCATTCATATCCTTCGCAAAGAATGCAAAACAACACAAGGGTTTTAAATTCATTAGAATCAGCGGAATAGTTATGATGTTATTACAAAAACAAAAAAAGCAAAACGGGGACCGACTGACATAATGAGATGTAGAGTCGGACGCGACTAAAAATGAAAATTTCTAAATCGCCAGTTCCCAATCAAATTTATTCAATCCACGTTAGTGTTAGAAAACGGACTATTAAAACTATTTTGCATAATTTGAGGGAAAAATAAACATTAGCGAGAGAATAGTTCATGAAGAGTTCAAAAAAGCCAATACAACATTAAATTTTAAATAAAGAAATAAAGACTTATTTGGGAAACTTCCGGCCTATTTCCCTTATTTCTGCCGTTGTTAAATTCTTGAAGTCCATTGTTAGAATAGGATTCTAGAGCATGCAGAGGTCATTAAATTAATAAATGACACGCAACCCCTTTTTTTAACGCAAACGCTCATGCCTAATTAAATTTTTTGATTTTTTTTTCGAAATGATGACGTCTAACCAAGATTATTTCTGTAAATGTAACTATCATAGAGAGAAGGATACCCCCACTCCACCCCTAGAACCCAACGTTTACCCGTGGTGCCTTAGAAAGATGTACCTGCACAGCCAGACAGCCCCAAAAGATCAGCGAGAATTTTGCGCGACTGCGTGATCTGTTTGGCTTCCATTTCTTCCCCCGTTTCATCGCCTTATCGGCGCCAGACTTACGGGTCAAGAACCTTCGCGCGAGGTTTTGATGTCCGCCGAGAATATCCTCCGCTCTTTCCCTAGCGCGCCAAGTCTAATGAGATCCCCATCCCCCTTTGGGGGGCCTCCGGCGACTCGCTTCCGCCGAAGTGGTATAAACACTTGGATGAAAGCTTTGAGAAATTAGTACCTTACAACCTCGTCTTGGTTAGCAGCTACATACAGTCTCATACGCCCTGCCTCACCTCTCAACGGCTTCCAGCTACAAACGCGACGCGTCTCACCTCTCTACCAGGCCTCCCTCGTGCCCAAAGTCAGAGTTCCCGCCCACCACAGGATAGATACGGACAGACATCTATCACTCGGGTGTCGACTTCTTTCTCGTCTGGAATACTCCCTCGATCATTTCTCAGTGAGATTAAAGAAGAAAGAATTTTGCAAGTGGAACTTTGCAGCGCCCCGCTTACTCGTCGTATCCAAGCCTCCAGTAAATTAGGCTTTACGTGAGTCTCCCCGTCGTGTTGCACTCTTCCCCCATTCCCTGGAAGCGATCACCGTGCATCCTCTCTCGAACTCTCGTCCCGTCGAGTCATTTGTATCCCCCCTTTCGTTTGGTACCCCGGGTCTCATCTCATTTATTGTCATTTATTTACTTTTGATAATAATATTTAACATTTGGCGCCACTCCCGCGTTTAACACTTGGCGCCACTCCCGCGTTTAACACTTGGCGTCACTCCCGCGTTTAACATTTGGCGCTACTGCCGCGTTTAACATTTGGCGCCACTCCCGCGTTTAACCCTTAGCGCCACTCCCGCGTTTAACATTTGGCGCTACTCCCGCGTTTAAGATTTTTTCTTAAGATGTAAAAAGAAGGCGGTGGTGTTCATATATTTAATTCATTTCCACAAATCAATGTTTAGGAGGATGGGATTGGGAAATATATTTGGGAGATTGTGGCATTTTACGATGCTCAATTTCATTATTTTCAGAGAAACAATAACTAACGAGGGCATAAATTTGTCATGAGGTGTGTAGGATGTTAAGCTAAGGTCTGGCTGAAAGTAAATATATTACGACGTTTCAGGTTAAAATCGCCCATCTTCAGGTACTAAAAAACGAAACTTGTGTATAAAGATTAGAGATAATCACGAGAGCAACTTGTACTCCATTACAGTAAGAACCAGCGGGAGATGATCTTGAACCCATGTCTTTTCCATTGAATTTTTTTCCTTCTGCTTTATCAAATCTTTAACTTCTTCCTCATTCTTTTCCGCATAGAATCCACCAACATGGTCTTGCTTTCCCATTAAAACAAATGAAGGAAAATTTCTGGAGACATTCTCTGCCCTCCACCTAATTTGGGGAACCAATGCCTCTGGCTACACGGACACATATTACGCTCGAGTTTAAAAGGATGTGGGTTCGAACCTATTGAATATCCTTTGACTTTACTTCTCTTTAGCTATACGATTGATTTGGTACCCTGGGTCTCATCTTATTTATTGTCATTTATTTACTTTTGTTAATAATATTTTCTTTGTATATAGTAAAGTTATTTTTCTACCTTCAGTTTCTCTAAAACCCAGAACCCCTAAAGATTGATTATTTAGGCCAACAGCACTTGATTTTGATTATTGGGCGTGCTTCCTTCGCGCGTCAACGCAGAGTCAATCCTCGGCTAGCATCGACGTCAACTCTACAACATTATATTCGGGTGTCAGGTGTTTAGGGTTACCCTACGACAGTAGCCTATATCGACTTTAAATAAAAGCTTGTTACACAGTTCAACATAAAAGTTTCTTGATAAAGCTAAATGCGCACGGTATAAGGGGCACCGTACCTAAAATGAATCCAAGATTGGTTGAAGAATCATTGCAAATGGGAATAATTTCTCATGAGTTTGCTAGCGGCGTTCCTCGTTATTAGTTTTTTATCCGTTGCTGTATTTAACATAAATAAACGATCATGTAAAATTCCAAAATATGTTGATATTAGGTAGTAGGGCAAAATAGCATAGTGACTGCAAAACTATGAAACAGGCTTTGATAGATTAGTCGAGTGATCAGAAAGATGGTACCTGCAATTCAACGAAGATAAGTAAAAAGTAATGCATACATATCATGATAATCTACGAAGAGATTACAATATACAGGCGAAATCTTAAATACCGTTAACATGAAAAAGGATTTAGGTGTCTCAATTTTGAGTGATTTTAAAATTTCAAAACAATCCACTGTAGCTTCACAAAAGGCGAATAATTTTCTGGGCTACATAGCTAAAATATTGCATTAAACTTAAAAGACATTCTTCCCATATATAAGGCACTTGTAGGATTTCATTTAGAATACGATAAGGAGCTCCGGTTCCCATATATGCGAAAGGACATTGTAATATTGGAACGCGTTCAACAACCGACGAAATTAATTCCTGAACTTAGATATAGATCGTACGAAGAAAAATTTAAGCAACTCAATTTATTGTCACATGAAGAACGCCATCTACGCAGGCAACGTACCGAAGTCTTTAAAATACTAAAGGGGTTCACATATATAAACTATGACTTAATATTTGAACTAAACAACGAGCTGCCCACTATAAAAAAAATGTTACAAGAAAATAAACAACAGATTTAGCACTGCAATATCTCAGAATTTCTTTTCTTATAAAACAACACAAACACGGAATAACTTGTCTAGGAATGATGTTTAAGAAAAAATCGACAAATATTACTTTAAAACATAACGAAATAGCTGTAAAACAAATTCTTTATCTAATTCTAATCCTTTTATCTCTATTTCACCTTTAAATTTCACCCTATTCCATATTTATTGAACTAGCCTCGAAGGAAAAATTGGAATAGCCTCAAGTGGACCTTAGAATTTTGGCTAGTTCGTAATTCTGTAATAAAGATCGGAATTATAATAGGTGGCAAGCCCGATGGCACCAGGGACCGGGCCTCGTTATGAGGTAAGGGGCAACAAGGACGATAGTAAAGGGTTCTATCTCTAGTCAGCGAGCTTATTTCAAAGGAGGACTAGTCATTCAAAGCACGGGAGTGTGGACTGAAAACATCTTGCAAGGATTTTGTAGGGGAAAGAGTGGTGTACTAGCTATGGATCTTGGTGAGGTATGTAGATGAAACTGTGTGAGACTTGGTGCCCAGATTTGATAGGAGTTACCTACAAGTACCGAAATGTTCGGTCTGGACGGGAATCGAACCCGAGTAGCTCAGCATGGAAATCCAGTGCCTTATCCACTCGACCACATGAGATTCGTGTTTTTAAGTGTTGTGGTCTTTGTACAAGCTTGCTGTTCCAGTGGGTTCGAAATACAACCTCTCAACCCTTGACTTCAAAGTCGATGAGGTTTGCAATTACACGCTACCATCTTTAAGCGTTATCGCTATTGATCCTCTTTCTATTTAATCGTTATCACCATTAGGTCTCTTTCTATTTAAGCGTTATCGCTATTAGGCCTCTTTCTATTTAAGTGTTATCTCTACTAGGCCTCTTTCTATTTAAGCGTTATCGCTCTCCGGCCATTTTCTAATTTAGCGTTATTGCTATTAGACCTCTTTCTATTTAAGCGTTATCGCTATTGGTCCTCTTTCTATTTAAGCGTTATCACCATTGGGCCTCTTTCTATTTAAGCGTTATCGCTATTAGGCCTCTTGCTATGTAAATTTTATCGCTATTGGGACTCTTTCTATTTAAGCGTTATCGTTATTGCGCCTCTTTCTATGTAAATGTTATTGCTAATGGGTTTATTTCTATTTAAGCATTATCATGGACCGTTTTCTATTTAAGCGTTATCACTATTGGGCCTTTTTAGTTTCGTGTGCCTAGTCGCGTGCGCCTCTATATCTCACTATGTCGGTCAGTCCCCGTTTTGCTTTTCTTTTGTTTTAGTAATAACATTCTAACTATTCGGCCGATTTTAACCAAGATTGAAACCCTTATGTTGTTTTAGATTCTCTTTCAAATGATATAATTGCCAATATCCTCCCAAGGTTAGCCCAGGAGTAATATTGTTTGGGCAATAACATCATAACTATTTGGCCGATTCTAACGAAATTTTAAACCCTTATGTTGTTTTACATTCTCTTTCAAATGATATAATTGCCAATATCCTCCCAAGGTTAGCCCAGGAGTTATATTGTTTGGGCAATAACATCATAACTATTTGGCCGATTCTAACGAAATTTTAAACCCTTATGTTGTTTTACATTCTCTTTCAAATTATATAATTGCCAAAGTCCTCACAAATTGGCGCCACTCCCGCATTTAAGAATTGGCGCCATCCTGAGTTTAACGCGTGGCGCTACTCCCGCGTTTAACATTTGGCGCCACTCCCGCGTTTCACACTTGGCGCCACTCCCGCGTTATACATTTGGCGCTACTCCCGCGTTTCACACTTGGCGCCACTCCCGCGTTATACATTTGGCGCTACTCCCGCGTTTAAGACTTTTTCCTAAGATGTAAAAAGAAGGCGGTCGTGTTCATATATTTAAGTCATTTCCACAAATCAATGTTTAGGAGAATGGGATTGGGGAATATATTGGGGGGGGGGGGAGTTGTGACATTTTACGATGCTTAATTTCATTATTTTCAGAGAAACAATAACCAACGAAGGCCTGAATTTGTCATGAAGTGTGTAGGATGTGCCAAATGGTAAAGTTAAGTTCAGGCTGAAAGTAAATATATTACGGCGTTTCAGGCTATACTCGCCCATCTTCAGGTACTAAAAAACGACAAAAGGGAAATCGTAAACAGGGGATATGAATTAGAAGTGTAAAAACTAAAGATAAGGTTTTAATTTAAAACCACAAAAAAACGAGAAAAAATAAAATGATTAATGAACACAAGAACTAATTCACATTCACAAAAGCTCACCCTGCGGAATGAGGAGTCGAAGAAGACTGAGAAGGTGAAGAGAAATAGCAACCGAGTAAATTGGTTTACGGTGCGGGGAAAATTATTGGTTGGTTTGAGATTATGTAATTGACAGTGGGAAGGAAGATAGGTCACTTTTGAGAGAAGGACATATTGTTTAATATAGAACTAGTTCGTACAACAAGCACACTCTAACATAAGAACTTCATGGGCCTTGTGCAGGTGGAAAACGAGACGCACAAGCTTCTACGTTCATCACACCGAAGGCGCTAAGGAATCACGGCTCCTGACGGCTCCCGGAAGTTTAAACTTCACAGTTTGGTGTTGCCGGCTGAGGTTTATTTACATCGCGCTCCCTAATCCTACATCCTCGTTTTTGGGTCTGATCATTTTTGGCAGCAGTTCTCCTTAAGGGGATAATTTGGGGGGGAAAATTAAACGAATGTAACCGCCGAAGGAATTTTCACTCCGTAAGGAATGGTGGATAGAAAGGAAAATAGTAGGGAATGGAAATAGTAAAAATAAACCATGGAGTAATGAAATATGAAGCCTCAACTGGAAATAGTGCTGCCATGAGCAAGTTTGTGTACATAGATTAGAGATAATCACTAAAGCAACTTGTACTCCATTACAGTAAGAACCAGGTGGAAATGATCTTGAACCCATGTCTTTTCCTTTGAAATTTTTCCTTCTGCTTTATCAAATCCTTAACTTCTTCCCCCATTCTTTTCCTCATAGAATCCACCAACATGGTCGTGCTTTCCCATTAAAATAAATGAAGGGAAATTTCTGGAGACATTCTCTGCCCTCCACCTCATTTGGGGAACCAATGACTCCGGCTACACGGGCACATATTACGTTCGAGTTTAAAAGGATCTGGGTTCGAACCTATTGAATATCCGTTGACTTTGCTTATCTTTAGCTATACTTATCTTTATCTTTAGCTATACTACTGGGCCTCTTTAAAATTCCGATAAAAAGACATACAAAAATCAAATGAAGGCACCCCCCCCCCAAACCCAAACCCAAAACAAAACGAAAGCGAGAAGGAGGAAGCACGCTCCGGCATCGGGGGTGGGGCAGGGACCTCACTTCCCCCGCGCAGGAGCATGCGACCATCACCAAAAGAGAGTCAAATAAAATAAAAGTCAGGCTGTCTAAGAAGTTAAATAGTTCACAAGTCTGTGTGCACGAACTTGTCCCGAGCGAAAGGCAGAACCCTTTACGCCATATTTGGGTCTACATAAATAGCCCGAGTCTGTGACATACCCGGATCTGCGACAAGCTTCTAATCCATGACGTGACCTAGAACTTACGATATGACATCAGATCCATGACCTGACCTGCACTCCCCCCTCCCCTTCCGCCCCTCCTAAAGGGTTGAAGACTCGTACTTGCCTGTCGCTTCGTTGACGAGCGAGACGAAAAGCTGGAGGACCGAGCGAGGGTGAGGCGTCCTACCACCCCAAAGGCAGGGGCGAAGCGTCCCCGCGGGGCGGAACTTTCCACCATGCTCATTTTTCGCTCTCCCTTGTAGCCCCTGCCCGCTCCCGCCAAGCCAAGGCCGAGGTTGTGAGGTGCCGAATGGGACTCGAGTATTTGGGGCATCGGAGGCGAGAATCCCGTTGAAGGACTGATGGACTTGGTCGGGGAGACGAGGGGTTTTGTGGATTTTGTAGGGGTCCTACTCGGAGAGGGGATCCAAGGGTGTGTGGTGGAAGGGTGAGGAAAGGACTGAGTCCTACTTAGACTATGCGGGGGCTGAAGGGTGGGCGAAGATGCAGACTTGGGAGGGGTTTTAAGTCGGTAAGGAATTGAGTGGGACATCTTGACAAGATGAGATGAAGTTCACCAAAAGGAAATAGAGAAAAGTGTCGATTATCGGTCTCAATCGCTATTCCAAAGTTCGCAACAACAATTAGATTTATTGAGGTCAGTAAAATTACCACCGACCGTGGTTCAAGTTTTATAATCATGTGGTTGAAGTATCTAATGTTAATTAGTACATAAAAATGGCAATACAATGTTCCTAAATAGTGCTGTCACTTGTAATAGCGTGGATACGAAAGGGATAACATTTTTTTTATTTTCCTGAGGGATATTTTCCTCTTTAAACTTTTATAAAAACTAAAACTTTATACAATAAGATATTGACATATATTCGCATTGGGACCAACCAATGTTTTGTCTTTTTTGCTCAAAATAGGGAGCATTAATGTTTATTTGCTACCATACCCCAAGATGAGTCCACCAAATAAAACTGGGATCCCTCTTACCTTTCGGGACGCCACTCCCACCACTGAGCAAATTTGGAATCGATTTAGAAACTTGTCTCCCTTGGATTCCACCCCTCCCAACGCCCCATCTCGGATTTCCTCGCAGACCGCTCGGTAATTGGTGTCGTCCACGGCCACTCTTTGTCATAAGCTCATCAATAGTGATCTTCCGCAAGGTCCTTTGCTGTCTGTTGAGCCTCTCTTTAAATGGTCAATGAAATGCTTTATCTCACTTCGGGACCCAAACGGTGGTTGATGGTCCAACAATATGGGCCCTCCTGTCCCTGTGTCCCCCCCTTCCCTCGGAGGATATGCGGGTTACATATGTCTTCTTCCATTTTCACCTCCTTAATCTTGACAGATCTCTCCTTACAACATTCCTGGTGGAGGACTTCGTTGGCATTCGCTTCGTACTTTTGAGTGACAACGAACAACGAGAAATGGCGAGAGTGGGAGAGTAATAAAAGGGGAAGACTAAACAGGATAATAAAAGGGAAGAGTAAACGGGCGAATAAAAGGGGAAGAGTAAACTAGATAATAATAAGAGAAGAGTAAAGGAGAGAATAAAAAGGGAAGGGTAAACGGGCAAATGAAAGGGGAAGAGTAAACTGGAGAATAAAAAGGGAAAAGTAAATGAGAGAATAATAGTGGAAGAGTAAACTGAAGAATAAAAAAGGAAGAGTAAACGAGAGAATAAAAAGGGAAGAGTAAATAGGAGAATAAAAAAGAAAGGTAAACGGGAGAATAAAAGGGAAGAGTAAACGGGAGAATAAAAGGGAAGAGTAAACGGGAGAATAAAAATGGAAGAGTAAACTGGAGATTAGGACCATAAAACCTTTGGCAACAGTTTAAAAACGACGAAGAGTAATAGAGGGAATGAAGAAGAGAACACGCAGAAGGAAAAAAAATAATTAATAGAAAAGAGAGAATTCGAGGCGATAATCACAAAGGATGGCGTCAACCGCCGTAGAAAACCTTAAAACGAACACCAGAGAAGGAAACACCAATCTTTTAACGGGTGCTGGTAACCAGGTGGTGAAGTTAGGCAAACTGTATATGTGTATCAAATTCCTCTCCCGAAATAAGTCTGGGGCGCTTTCCAGGACTGCCTTCAAGTCTCCTGAATCCGCTCTTTCTCCGTAATGAATGTAGGCCCCTGTAATGAGAGGTTGCACATGTCGCTTCCCATTGAACAAATTGGAAAAACAGCCACTCGGAGATACGAACATAAGTGATGGGCATTCATTTCCCTTCCACGAACTCTAATAATAATAATAATAGGAAGTTTTATATGGCGCCCTTAAAAGACTTTGAAGCCTTCGCAGGGAGGACGTTCGTCGACGAGGAAAAGGCCCGACAGAAGAGGCGGGTTTTCAGAGCCCGCTTGAAAGCGCCGGGCGAGAAAGAGGGGCGTATGGCAGGTGGCAGACCATTCCACAGGTTAAGGGCAACTACAGAGAAGGTACGGTCACGCATGCAGGAGAGACGAGGGTGAGGAACCGAAAACAAAAGGGCACTTCCTGAGAGAAGGGCTCTTTGTTGTTTGGACACAGTGAGCGTGGAGGACAGGTAAGGGGGAGTTGGGAGTTGCAGTGTAAAATTTTAAATATGAGATGGAGGACTTTAAAAGCAATTCGAAATTTAATGGGCAGCCGCAGTGCCGTTCACGGAGTAAGGGTGGGACACGAGAGAACCGTTCTCGATGGACGAGAACTCGAGCCACAAAGTTCTGGACAAGTTTAAGGGGATGAATTGTAGTGTTAGGAGCTCCAGTGAGAAGAGAAGAACGTTAAAATCTATGGATATAAACATTGGAAATTTAGATTTGAAATCTAATGATCGTGATTTATTTCAGCTAAGCTCGAATATCCTCAGAGGATGGATTCAACCTTGTCTGATGGGCCATTTTCAGGGGATGATCCCCAACTTTGGACTCCATAAAGCGCTTGGAATGTCTGCTATTTCTGAGTTTTCGGACCTATGGCATGTTTTTAGCCCCCTGGAGAGAGGATAAGGGGTCAATGCATGTGCAGTGCGGGAAACTAAGATAGCTTATAACCAGCGCCAAATTTAAGCTCAATCGTTCCAGGAATGTGGCTACCTATAGAGAACAAATAAATAAACACATACACAGATAAGCAAACTTCCTCTTAGATAAATAGTTATTTTTTTCCAAGTTCAGGCTCTGCCGCTACATCAAAAGTCTGCATACCACCCTGTCCACCACATTAATGGTATTTTCATATAAAGCCAATGTTGGGTGAAATGAAGAAATATTTTTTTGGCATCAATAACCTTCTAGTTTGTAGGCTTAGAATAACGGATGTTAGGCACTAGACTATTATGAATTGTCACATTGGTGACCATTATAAATGTTCGCAGGGGGACAGAGAACACCCTCACTTATCATATGTTCATGTGACTACCCAACAAAATTACAGGTTTGCGCAACCATTAACGCACTTCTATCACAACTTATGAAAGGTCATAACACATTGAGAAATCACAGATTATAGGTTTTTGGATGTGGTGATGTTTGAAAATTGTAGCAACCTATGACACGTAGTTCCCTAAATCACATTTAATTAAGGCTCTTATAAGCTCATCTTTGGTTATGATCTGGCTTCTATACTTTGCGTGGAACAAATAACAGAAGAGTGATGAACTTCGATCGATAATTAGGTGCCAGAAGAGATCACTCGCCCCTTTCACTTCCTCCACGCATTTGGACGTCTTCCCGGACAAGAGCTGACTGGAAGGGTCGCAATGGACCTTTCCTTACGATCACACTGATGGGGTGTCATGAGGGGAGAGCCCCATTTCCCTTATCCCCACATCCTCCCGTGAAGGGGAAAAAGGTTATACTTGATTAGGGAGAGAAGGTATCTGCTTCCCAACTTCACATAGCGATGATAATGTGTCATGGAAAGAGGGGAATGCAAGAGGCAGCTTTCGCAAACAGGCCAACCCTCGTCGCTCAAAATAACATATATCGAAAGTGATTTATGGGAATAATTTGATGGCCGGGAAGTATGACTTAGAGGCAAGTGTGACGTAGAGAAAATGATATTTCGTTGGGTTCGGGTGTTAATGAAAGCGATTTTATGAAGCCTGGATGAAAAACCCGAACGAGGAGAGGGACGGAGGAGGCCTTCGGGTGAAAGGGGAGGGGGGATGGAAAAAGCCGCAAAGTCACATTAATTATAACGAGATACAAAGGACGACGTTCATAACTATCTACCAAAATAGAGACCTGAACAACGCTAGGAAAGGCCCTATTAATGAGACAAAAATCACAAGATTTCGCGTTTGGGAAAACAACGTGGTCGTAACTATCATAGAAAAGGACCATTAGGTTGAACGGAAAGGAAAAGAAAAAGAATGAAAGAAAGACTAATAATCGCAAATATAGTTCGACCATCCCGGATGAGGGGAAGGCGGAATTAAAACATTCCAGGAACAGGAATGTACTTAAACTTTCTCGATGATGAAAAGATGTACAAATTGAACTAAGTAAGGAATAGCAAAGAGGGACTAACTCTTGCAAGTGCTGATAGAATTATCCATTGAACCTATGAGGGGATTATCTCCCATCCTATGTCTATCGACCCGCCTTTATCTGTCTATTTTATCAATTTTCTTCAAGATTTCATCTCGAACATTCTTTTCACTCTCGACTGGTCGGTTTATGACTCTGTTTTTTAAACTTTGTCATCTGGGCTGCGCCATCGGTTTATGGGACCCTAGATTCTGGATTGCTCGCTGAGGTTTTCTCCCTGCCTAAACCTTGCCTGGGGGTGATGGGCATGGGAGATCCAGCGTCATCCAAAGCTCTGAGAAAAGACACTTTTCCTTATTACCCTCAAACCCTACTTCGGAGCGATAGCATAGGTGTTTAGGATACCGGCCTAGTCCTACCTAACAATGGTAAGAGCTCATTTAGAACAATGCCTACCATTTGGGGCGGTCTTTCCCTCAAGTTAGAAAAGAGCTGTTTTCCTTTGTAATCAGAATGCTTCCTAAAGTCCACAAGAGGTGATCAAATTCCTTCCTCTTTTCCTCCTTGTATCTCTTTTCATTCTAAAGCACCACGTTCAGTCTGTTTACCTCTCCATCACCGTCATACTTCTGGCTTTCCTTTCCTCATCACTCTTTGGCCTTTATAAAGTTTAACTTATATTGGTAAGTGTTTCTCGAGGTAATTCAATCGTTTTAGTTCATCGGTATGGTAAGTAAGCTTATATTTGGACCCATTTGGGGTTAATTCAACGTCAGACTCTATTTCCAAACTCAAATGGGATTTTTTTTTTAAGTTCAACCACTAATTCAAACTTACCGACGAATTTGAGGGAACCAAATGTCTTTGAGCTTTCTTTGAAAAAAATCGATAATTTTCTCAATTAAATTCTACTTTTCAACTTTTTTAATTGAAATTAATAAGTAATAAATCAAGATAACACTGAAAACGCTCCCCGGATAAAATAAACATAAAGAACAAGACAAAAATGAAGTATTTACAGGCTGGCCACCCCAAATTGGACCGTTTTTGAGAAGCAATATCTCAATAACCATTGCAATTAGAGACATGAAATAAAAACAAATAAAAGATGAATCCTTTATCCTTAATTCTATAATTTAACTTGGTGAATTTTTGAAATTTTTAAAAATGTCTTTTTTGCTTAGTGGACAAGTAACCTTTCCTGTTTTTGAGTTTAGGTTTATTTGAAACTTTTATTCGCAGGGCTGTTTTTTTGTATGTTTCGAGCTTTTATCAAAGTTCTTTCTAAGAGTTCAGAAAAAATAAATATAATTATCGAATGATTTGGAATGAAAAAACACGAATCATGAAGTTAAAAAATGTATTAAAATTAGAGCTTTAGCGCTTTTTGACTATCATTTCGTATATAAAACAAATTTAGATAAAAAAAGAGATCTGACGGAGGTTTTTCTATATATCAAACCGGGTGAAATAACTTTAAAAAAAGGTTTCAGGGTGTCTATGTTGAAAATTGTGTTTGGAAAATTCTCAACTATATAAAAATCTTCAAGGGATAAAGACAATATAATAAAAGGTGAAATAACTTTAAAAAAAATGTTTCAGGGTATCTATGTTGAAAAAGGTGTTCAGGGTGTTAAAATAAAGAGTCTATAAAGGGAATTTAAAAAAGCGGTTTAGAATAGCAAATAGGCCGTAGGCCACACGCCAAAGGAGTGCCTGTGGAACCAAGTTCTTTCTGAAAGAAAGAATACGAAGTATCGCTTGTCTATAAATACTTATTCGTTGTAAAAATCGTCTTAAAGTCATTTAATGAGTCAATTAACTTTTCAAAAAATAATGTAAAAAATATGGTTTTATTTCTAAATTAAAACCTTTAAATAAAAGTCAGAATTTTAAAATAAATTAAAATTTTAATGAATGGTTCAATATGCCCTTATTTACAGTCAACCACAGGCTAATGTTGCCGTTGCTTCCCAAATTTTGTTCTTTCTTTCCGCTTCCAGGCAGATCAATCAAATAATTAAAAAAAACATTTTTTTACATTTATTTAAAGGCTAATTGAGTCATTAAATGACTTTAAGATGATTTTTACAACGGATAAATATTTATAGACCAGGCAATGGCTTCGCTACTAAGATTAAAATTTAAAATCTGAAAAAAAAGCAGCCATGGTTAAATTTTTATAAATTTTAGGAACTTCGTCAATTATAATAATTTTAAAAAGGAACTCTAAACTAAATTTCCACCCTTTCAAAATATCACGTTGCTAAAATATAGTTATAGAGAAGAAGATATATAAAAATCAATTTTCTGAACTTCACCATTTGTAATTCTTCTGGTTTTAAAAAATTCACAAAATTTCGATAATTATATTTATTTCTGAACTTCACCATTTTGTTTTTTAATATTATAAAAGAATTATTAGAAATAACTTTGATAAAAAAACATAAGTCATAACCAAACTAAGATGAAATTATTATTCAAATACTCAAAAAAATCCCCTTCTTAAATTATAGAGTTAGTGATGATGATGATGATAGAGGATTCATCTTTCACTTGTTTCTATTTCAGGTACCCTAGCTGCAATGGTTATTGAGATATTGCTCCTCAAAATAGGTCCAATTTAGGGGTTACTGGCACCATGTATAAGAAGAATTCTTGGATTTCCCAAAGGACCCCGAGCGGCAGACTAACTTCCGCAGGGGTCATGGCAGACATTTATAAACAATCATAATAATACTAAAAGGCTATACTAAACAAAAGTTCAGCACACAACAAAAATAAAGGCATGAACGCCTGAAATACATAAAAAAAAGACACGTATAAAAAAAAATAGAGAGAAATATATAAATATAAAGATATATTTATTTAAAAGCATGAATTAATTGGTAACTAATAAAAACTATACAAAGGTTGCTAAGACACAAGCAAGAGAGAGATACCCTCTACGCAAAGGTGAAAAACTTTTGGAGTTTTTCACACCACTTTCTTTCCTCCACTATCCAAATCTCTTTTACCACTACTTTCAATCATCAGAACCATCACAAAGAACCATTTTCTATGTACCATGAACGGTTAAGAGGCACACAATAGCCAAGAATAAGTACATACACTACCGTCTAAAAATAGAGAGAAAATACCAAAGTTTACATTCTTTTGAAAATACTCGTTTAATTTCCATGGAAATTGCCCAAAATATCCTTTGAAATTTACATATAACTTGGATAAAAACAAGTTATGAGGAAAATACTAGGTATTTGAAAAAAAATGCGTCTAGTTTTAAAGGGTACAGTATATAGTAGTCGATAATTCAAAATTAACTTTACGATATGCGTCCAAAAGACTAAGTCGAATACAAAGAGAAAGTAAGTTAGTAAAGATAGAAAAAATAAAAGAAAATATAACAAAATAGAAAAACTCAACGCAAAATGGCTCAATTTCATCAAAGAACTAAACGAGAACAAAAGTATTATTTTCTAAATTATGTCACTCCTTAAAGCTTCATTTTTCCACTACAACTTAAAATTCCTTTTATTTTCTAAAATCATTTCACTCCTTAAAGCTTCCCTTTGCTCATGTCACTCCGTCTTCCTTTTGTTAATTCCGACTTTAGATTCATTGTGTTTTCGAAAATCATTATACTGCTTATAGCTTCCTTTTGTACATGTAACTCTGTAAGGCTTCCCTTTGTACAGGCCCCTCCTTAAGGCTTGCCTTTGTACAGGTTCCTCCTTAAGGCTTCCTTTTGTTCATTTCAACTTAAACTTCTTTTGTTTTCTAAAATCATTTCACTCCTTAAGGTTTTCTTTTGTTCATTACAACTCTAAATTACTTTTGTTTTCTAAAATAATTTCACTACTTAAGGCTTCTTTTTTTCATGCCCCTCCTTAAGGCTTCCTTTTGTTTATCACAACTTTAAATTCCTTTTGTTTTCTAAACTCATTCACTCCTTAAGGCTTACCTCTTTTTCATGTTCCTCCTTAAGTCTTCCTTTTGTTTATCACAACTTTAAATTCCTTTTGTTTTCTAAACTCATTTGACTCCTTAAGGCTTCCTTTTGTTCATTTTCACTTTAAATCCCTTTTGTTTTCTAAGATCAACTCATTCCTTAAGGCTTCCTTTTGTTCATGTCCCTCCTTAAGGCTTCCTTTTTGTTCATTCCGACATTAAATTTCTACTTTCCTCTCCACCGATCTGCGTCAATGAAATAAATAGCAGTTATAAGATTTTCCTCATAGGAAAAGATGGGTGCTTTATGAAATAATTGGGCATAACACTAAGTTTAAAGCTTTACATATTGATGCACAAATAAGAATCTTACCCTCTAGCGCCCCTACCTCTCCTCAGCAAAGTGGTGGCCCCTAGAAATGATACCACGTCCTAGGACGGGACTACAGGTCCTCGAGGCCGCAGATGTTTTATGTATGTCTTAGGTTCAAGCAGTCAAGGAGGTGTTTTGTGCTTTCAGTTCGTTTGATTCCTGTGCATGTTGGTAATGAGGTGATGTTTATTCTGTGTTTGAACTGTTGTGGTAATGTGGAATGGCCTGAACTTAATTGGCATAGGATGACTGTGTATCCAGTGTAGTGATTTCTCTAAATTTTTTTCGGGGGAGCGGTTATTCAGGCTTTTGTTTGGTGGTATGGTATTCAGGAGATATGAGTGAGGATTGTGTGGATGTTTTATTAGGCTATGTGGGGTACTATTGGTGGTAGGGTGCGGAAGTGTTGTTAGAAGTAGTGTACTGAGGCTTCATTTTTGTCTCTGGGTGGTGAGCTTTCGTTGTTAGGTGGTCGTTGGGATAGGACGAGTTCAGTGCTCTGCTGAGGTGTTGTGTTCCGATCATGTCCAAGTGAACGTTGAGTGGGAGTATTCTTGTTTCAATGTGTAGGTATTGGTTTTGTGTGGTTCTAGTGGATCATGTGATGACTTTACGTCATTCTGAGCTGATGGTAGCTTGTTTGCGTGGGATTTTGCGAGGGTTGGCTGACATGCTGGCGCTGAGTAGTTGCGGGTAGTGAGGATGAATCGCTTGTTTATTGTGGTGAGTGTCTCCTGTTGTGCGAATGTGATGTTCGATATTACTTTGAGGGTGTTGTTTTTCTTTGTGGCTTTGTCGTTATGTTGGTGATGTGAGTCTTAAATGTCATGTGAGGGTCAAGTGGGACTTCCAAGAGATTGGGAGTTTTGTTTAGTCTGATTTTAAGGGTGTTTGTTTAATCTGTGGTATCCGGTGTGACTGTTGATTTGAGAGCAGAGTCTGTAATGCCGTTTCGTGTAAGGAAGTTTTACAGTGTCGTTTGGTATTGTTGGGGTGTTCTGTTTGTTGTACGCACTGATGGGTGTTGTGCATTGTTTGAAATGTCACCCGAATAGGTGTTGTCTATGATGAATGGGGATTGAGGTTGTGATTTGTCCTGTGTGAATAAGTTAAAAAGTAGGAGGTGAAGGTATGACTTTTTGAGGAACGTCATTGAGAAGCGGCGGGGCGCATGATTAGTGTTTTGTGTGTCACTTGCCCTTGTCTACCAAAGATGAAGTTTGCGAGTCATTTTTGGGGGGGAATTGGAGAGGAATGTATCGATAAACCGCACTTGAGAGTTGATTTGGGATTATTCATACCACTAAAATGACGAAAATGCAGCACAAATTATTTTTAAGAGCCGAGTGTGATAAGCCCCCAAAATAGAAAAAAGAATAATATAGTAAGGCAATAAATAAACAGGAAACCAAAAGTTAAATGACGTTAATAGGATTATAACCACGTTACTAGATATGGTGACCCTATTTGAGGAGGTTGGGAATAACACAGAAATAAAGAGAATAACAGAAAGAGAGAGAGAGAATGACACGAACAAAAAAAGAAAGCATGCCAGTTAAGAACGAAAGAAAACTAAAGAGGAAAGAAAGCAAGCAACCAAGAGATAAGACAGCCGGAAACTAGCAAGAGAGATAGACGCAAACAAGAAAGCGAGACAGCAAAAAAAAAGAAAAAAATAGGAAAAATTAAGAAAGAAAAGAACAAATAAAAAGAAAAGCAAACGAAAAACGGAGCAAGACAAAAACTTAAAAAAACACGAAAAAGAAAAAAAACAAAAATGAAAAAACGAGAAAGAAAGAAAAACCGAAGAGAAAGAAAAACGAAAGAACGAAATATATTGAAATAATCTATAAGCTAAGATTCTCGTTTATTTCAGTCATAAGAAGTTGGTATCAAATTGCCAGTAAAACTGCTATATACGCCGTCATGCTGTTAATACAGCACTGATTCACCCATTCACACTGCAACAAGCATGCCTGAGAGACGCTCGGCGTGGATGACGATCTTCCCTCACACACGCCCCATGCTTTGTGAACGTGGCGAACCCTCGCTCTACTAACAGCCAACTGTTATCTCTCACTGAAAGTTTACACGCTCAGTGAGAGTCATAAAGGATACATAGTAGTAAAAAAAACTTCATACAGATAATTTTCCCCTGAGCAGAAGTGAAATATTGGAGTAAACAACAAGAATTTGCTGCAATAGAGGAAAAAACGAGGTTGAGAATAACCTGAAGAAAAAAATTGAAAGGATAATAATGGTTAAAAAAATAAAGGTTGTATGAAATATTTTATCCACCATGTTATGAGTGAATCCTAATTCATGCATGTCTCAAAATCTGATCCAAAAATAGAAGAGGCGTTCCTATTTTGGCCGTGCCTCCTCTCCATACCGTTTCACTCCGTCCACTTCGCCATGTTTTCCTTATCGAGCGTTCGGCAGGAAAAATTTCCGATCCAGTTACAGCCACGCCCTTAGTAATCCCTATCCAAATATATTAAAAAGAGCCCCTTTCGGGAATACACCCCACACTCGATTAGTCGAAAGGGTGCGTGGGTTCGATAACCAAAGCCAAAGGCATCCTTAGTTAAATTAGGATCAATAAGATAGTGATTCACATTAAATATAGAATATTTTGGATCAATTACTTTTAGAAGATTAATCAACTTTGTTGGTCATTGATTATTAGGTATCACTTTGTTCCATTTATTTTCGTTATAATGAAAATAAGAGGGACTGAATTAAAAAAAATTCTATCTCAAAACACAGAAATCAAATAGTTGATCTTTTATATAGTGCCCCCCCCTCCCTCTTCGTGCTTCGTTCCTTCCCCACCGAACATCAACTTCCTCAGTTCCCCTGCAGTGTTGAGTACATCGGTATGGAAATCAAGGCTAAAGTCCTCCCCCTGAGGTATGCCCCGTCCTTGATTCAACAATCCCCCCCCCCCTTAGAAGTCGCCTTAAATGCAGCAATTAATCGCCGCTTACAACAGGGCGTAGTCCCTTTTGGCGTTGGAGATCGGGGGCAGAAGCAAATGACATTGACGAGAGAAGGATGGGCTATAATTTATTGGAACGACCCATAAATGAAAGCTCCTTTTATGTCATAGTATTCATCAATGAACGATTTAGCTAAAGGTCAAACATGTCATTCATGTGATTTTCTAGTTTATTTTAGACAAAAGCGGAAACAAACCAACTTCAAAGGTGCAGGGAGGAAGGAGGATAAAAGAGGTGATGACAGGCCAGACAATGAAGATAAAAAGGTTAAGACAATTTATGTAATACAACATGGACGTGTTTATTCAGCAAGGAAAAGAGAGATATTGAACATGTAATAATAAAAAATAAATAATCGGAAAAACAAACGAATGCTAAGAAGGAAAATGGAAAGCTTTATGAAACATGGGTGTTGGGGTCGGGAACATGCATCCAATGCCTCCTGGAACAAATTTGCTCTAAGGGCATATGGATTCAAAAGAACGAATATGTGCCCCCTTAGGGGAAAACCAAGGAAACGAGAGAGGGGTTAATATTTCGTAGGAATACCTCCGGGGGCCATCTGAAGTCCTAAAAAAAACAGTTGTGTAAAAGATCCTACACAGATGACTCCAAACCTCGCTCTCAAAGCCATCTCGAATGCGTCTCGCCTCAATTATCTTCGTTGCAAAAACGAGGCACCATTCGTTAGCGGGCGGCGCTCCTATGAATATCTAATATGACATAAACAAATAAAGAACTATGGTCACTGACCTAAGAGCGACTAAAGAGATAAAAAAGAAAATAAATGAATAAAGGAGGCTGCTGGTAGAATAAATGCACACAACACAGGACTCAGCATCATTGTTCAAGCATATTTCTTCAGTCACCACAAAAGGCTTACCCACAAGTCATTAGCGAATGATGGATGACACGCTATCGCTAAACATCTAATTTTACCCCTTGTTATTAGAAATCAACCCATACTTGTATACCACTACTTTTAAATATATTTCTTCATCTATCATACAATTTATTGTTTAATATAATATTATATTTATTACCGAAAACGAATAAATAGAATGACAAAAGCTTCTTACTGAGTCGTCTCATTTTCCTCTCTACCTCAAGACCACGAAAATAGCACAAACAATTTTAGAAACATGGCATTAGCCATAGCCAAATTAGGCCTATGTCTCAAATCGAAGTCATTGTGACAAAGACTGGTATCTGAAACGCGGATCTCAGAAAAGCGTAAAAAGGTGTAATCGATGACGTCAAACTATGACTCGATCTTGCGTTCCAAACAAAGGAACTCACCGGTATCTCAAAAATACCTCGCCATAAAGGGAAAATGAACCTTCTGCCGAGTCATATACCCAAAACACAAATCTGCTCGGTAAGGTAGGGGCATTCTTACCTGGTAATCCTTCCTTCGGACTGCTACTAACACTATACTACTAGTAATAATATTCCTTCTTCGCGCTACTATTAAAAATAGTATTATTTGAAATTGTTATTTGGCGAACATAATTCAAGGTCAAGTGGATACGTTTTCGAAGTACCTTCTGTACTCTCGACTACATCTCCCACGTGATTTTTTTCCCACGTGGGAATGATTCTTTTCTCAACCCAGGAGAGGTACTTTAACCCTTTTTGGCCTTCAAGGAACCCATTTATTGGTCACTAAAGATTTATGTCATAAATTTAAGTAATCCGGATTTGGGTTTATGTATCTCGAAAGTAGCTTATGTAGTTATCTTGAACTCTGGGCTCTTTCTACTTAGGATGAAAAAAGGGTAGTCATGCTTGCGCCTTTGGCAACTCCTTTTTCGTACAAAAATAAAACTTGCAAATGCGAATAAGGTAAGTTAAGAGTCATTAAACCATGACAAATGCATTTACTGCTCCAGGCCAATGTCACCTCCAAACCCTTAAATTTTTTCAATGAAAGAATTAGTTCGTAGTATGGCATGGAATGATTTGGTAAGTCAATGAATTTGGTCAATTTTATCTGATTCAGTCACCAAGGGGCTTCTAATATATTTTGGAATGGTTCTATTAAAGCGTTTGTTTATTATGTATTGAAATGCACCGTTTAGTCATCAATATTCAGATTGGAAATATTTATGCGATTATTCTCTAATTAGTTCTACCTGTTCTACTCTTAGTTCTTTCGTATGCAGAGTCATTCGAAAGATATTAACTCGTACAAATATTCGAGAAAACATCTGGTGATGTTCTTCTTAATTATTAAAAAATGTAATATCGTCAAGTTGCCACCAAATATATCTACAAAGCAGGCCAGAATTAAATCACAATGGGTGAAAAAAATTGGTGATTTACTCGAATAAATAAACTTCTCAGACAAAAAGAATTAGTCAAATAGCGTATTGAAAATAATTCAAACTATATGACTAATATTTTGGCCGGTGAGCTTATATCTACGATCAAAATATAGAAAGAGAAGAGTCAATTATTTTACTTAGGAAAAAAATATATCTAAGATTTATGACAATCAAGGGAGATCTCATCAGTGTGACTGAATCAAAAGTCCTGGAAATCATACAAAATTGCAATTTAACTCGAACGAAAGTTAAGTTATTCCTATGGACCGGAGGAGTAAAAATGAGAGAATGTTCAAAGAAGATTTTCTATGGGCCAATTGTTAGGTCACAAAAATTTTAATTTCCACTAACTCGAAGGTGATTGATGGGCATGGCTCGGTTGGCTTCGCTTTATATTTTATTGAAAAAAAAATGTCTATGCTGAAAATGGATCAAATCAATGAGTGCTTGGCCACATGATAAATAAAAATGATATTCTGCTCTGATGATATTAAATCCAGTTAATAAAACACCTAATTTCTCTTCTTCCAGCTGGAATAGAGTGGAGAAATTGAGGTTTGAAGCGTAAGTTTATCCTTTAAACTAATGCATTTTATTTCGAATCAATCTTACTCAGGTTTATCATGGATGCAGGTTGCTTTGCAGAGGTTTAGTTGATTTTTTTTATTTACAGACAAATATGATTTAATCCAGAAGAGCCGAGTTATACAATCGGGATACATTCTGCTATATTTGTGGCAAATACCGAACATCATAGGAAAAATATCACTAACTTTGTCAAACAAGCACAGTTTGCTTATTTTGGAGGGAAGTTTGGAGACCCATATAAGTCATTGGCTTCCAATAAGGTTGGCTAATCCTATTTAGTGTCTTTGTCAGTGAAAAAATGGACAGAGGAAAGGTTAAACGATGGTATACCCATGATGTGAAAAGAACAGTGAAATATTGGTACGCTCAGGGTGTAGAAAGAAGAGAGAAATCTTGGTATGCCCATGGTGTGGAAGAACAACGAAATCTTGGTATGCCCATGATGTGGAGGGAACAGCGAAATCTTGGTATGCCCAGGGTGTAGAAAGAAGAGAGAAATCTTGGTATGCCCATAGTGGGGAAGGAACAGCGAAATCTTAGTATGTCCATGGTGTGGAAAGGCAAAACCACCACGATTCCTAGATTTTTATTATGAATCTGAAATGTTCTACAAGCACTACAGAAAATAACACCCATGAGTAGGAGTATCTCGATTTAGACTAAAAAAGGCAACCCCTGCCACATACAAAGAAATTCACATACCAGCGTTTAACTCACTGCCTGACCGTCCATTGCTAAATGTTACAGAAATGGAGGACTTGTGTTTGTTTCTCACAGGGGGTAGCAGTAGCTTTAAATATGAAAAAAGCTATTTAGCCCATAATCAGTTCTTTCCATAAGCGTCAGTAAATATGAAGGAAGTTATTTAGTCCTTAATCAGTTCTTCCCATAAGCTACAGCAAATTGGAAGTTCTTTAGCACTTAATCAGTTTCCCATAAGCACCAGCAAATTGGAAGAAGTTCTTTAGCCCCTAATCAGTTCTTCCCATAATCACTAGTAAATATGAATGAAGTTCTTTAGCACATAATCAGTTCTTCCCTCCAAAACTTAATGGTATGATGCAAAACTTCAGTCTGTCAAAGCAGTCAGCTCTTAAGACCCGTCTACACTCAAAAGCTAAAGTAGCAGCCTATCGGAAATGAGAAGAGGAATTTCCTTATTTCAGCAAGGATGGCGAACTTGTCCACTAGTACAGTTGTCTACTGCAATAACATCTCCGAGATGTTCCAAATGGGATTACCACAAGATTGGTGGCTTTTTATAGACAGTTCCACCAAAAGCATGAAACTTATTTTATTGTACAATGGTGAACTCTACGAAACTTGTCCCAATTTCTCACTCTATTGAAGTTATAAATACTATAAAAATGCCTAAAATGATCTTACAGAAACTCCGCTATCATAATCTCTAGTTAATATCTTGCTTGGGCAGCAAAGGGGATAAACAAACTACCCTTGCTTAAGTTGTTCGTGGGATAGTAGAGGAAAGCAAGGTCATTGGGGAAAGGTGACACGATCTTTGCGAGAGAACATGACCGTACGGGCAGCGAACATCATTAACGAACCGTTGGCTCAAATACACTTCATTCTCCCTCCACTCCATATCAAGCTTGGGCAAACAATTTAGTAGGGCATTGGACAAAGACGGAGATTGATTCAAATATATATGCCAATCTTTCTTAAACTGAGAATTGAAAAACAAAGAGCAGGAATATTTATTTACTGGTCTTAAATTTCTTAAACTAATCTAATTTTCCAAAATATGTGACATGTTTAAGATTCTGTCTGGTATAGCTATGTGTTACTTATTAATAACTTCTTGAGTCACAACAAAGAGATTTATAAAGAATTGGTGCAAAAGGTGTTCAATAACTTTAAAGCATTGGGTGGTAATATGAATACAAAAGAATACTTTCTATTTAAACGCTTAGTCATATTTCCAGACGAACAAGGGCAGCGGTTCCCTCAACTTGGGCATATTTTTAGACAAACAAAGACACTGGTTGCATCATTAAGTGAATGTGATGGAGGAAAGATATGATGGCAAACTACTCCTGGAGACTTCAAAGTGATTTTCGTATTAAATCACACAAAACAAAATAAAACAAACAGCTTTATCTGAAGATTAATTGTTATTACTTGAATATGCTTAATTGATCAATGTTTTTCATTTTCCTCAGAGATTTTGGTACATTAAATAAATTAGGTGAATTAAAACCTAAAACTCACTTCGACATCTAATGTATATTGCGAAAATGACGACCTCAGAAGGCTGAGCGAGTTGAATTTTCAAATGATGGGGCTTCCATTACCACAAATATTAGAGACAATAAAGCAAAACCGAAGCCACATTTAGATGCAGCATCCCAAAGTTTCCTTAAGATCAATTCCCTGAAAATTATAGTAGTCTTATAGATTAGAGCACTACCTATGTCAATTAAAGCAGCGTTATACTTTATAGCACTAAATATGGCAATGAAATCACTGTTATGGATTATACGACTACCTATAGCAATGAAAGCAGTGTTAAAGATAATAACACTACCTATATCAATTAAAGCAGTGTTATAGATTATAGCACGACCTGTGGTAATGAAAACAGTGTTGTATGTTATAGCAGCATTTCTCAACCTGGGTTCTTCGGAATCTTATGTTACACCTACGTCATATTCTTGAAAAGTTCTTAGACATCAAAATAAAGTCTGAACCCATTGAATATTTAAAAAAAGAAAAAAGAAAAATTATTTATATTATATTTTTGTGTTTACATTTATGGTGATGAGGGTGTGTAAATAAAAACATCCTTATGAGGTCCCTTAAACTACTATTTTTTGTCTTTAGCAATAAACTTGTGGAAAACGTTGCTATTGTTTGTTTGAATCAGTTACAAGAAGAATAATCTCAGGTTTATGTAATTTCGTAAAATAAATAAATTAATAATATGGTAATTTCGAAAAATTAATTAGATAAAAAAATTAGGTATTTATTGATATACAAAATAAGATGGATTACATTTGTCAGTAAAATGTCGAATTAAAAATTCGGGCTCTATTTGTATCAAAGAAAGATTCGATGATAATCGGTAAGCACGATTGAATAATTGTACTTACCGATTGTACACGATTTTGTAATTGTACTTCACTTATAAGATATCTCACAACTAGTGGAAAGATTTATAGCGAGGCTAGTTAAAGTAGGGTTGCGATAAACAGAAGTTAGGGAAGAGCAGACCGAACGAGAAATTAAAATATCCAAAAGGGGAGTTTGAATTTTTAACTCTATATTTTATCAACAAATGAAATCCATCTTATTTCGTATATATATATATATATATATATATATATATATATATATATATATATATATATATATATATATATATATATATATATATAAATAAATATATATATATATATATATATATATATTTATATATATATATATATATATATATATATATATATATATATATATATATATATATATAAATATATATATATTTATATATATATATATATATATATATATATATATATATATATATATATATATCAAATATTTTTTAACCATATTAATTTTCTGAAATTACCAACTAAGAGTAAAAGATTTTGTACTCCAACTTAGCCCAATAATTCTCTAAATTATTATATGCAATTTACACGCTATTTTTACCATTAGTGTTTGCTAACATCCTCAAACTGGGAATAATTTTTTAATTGTAAGGACCGGTTACCACCCGAGAGTAGTAGTGTGGTTCTCTATAATCTCATTTGCCCTGGGGGTAACATGGGGCCCTACATAGGCAGGCACCGTGCGCTCCTTGAAAGCCAGAGTCTGTTTGCATCTCAGCATGAACCTATAAACTACAGTGCTCGGACCAGCTAAAACCCTTAGGTCCACTCGAGGGCAGCCCGAGTGGTAATAAGGTTAATACCACCGAGTAATGGGTTAATGCCACCGAGTAATGGGTTAATGTCCTTTGTACAAAAGATAAATCAGCCATTCGCCAACATTCCATTCGTTGTAAGAGCGAATTATCTCCTGAAAATGCGAAAATCTTGGGCTCTCCTCAAGTCGACAGCCACGTTACTTAGGATCTTAGATTCACTCTACATCATGTGCTGCATCACATGGAGGTAGAGGCAGAGGTGGAGTTGGAGGTAGAGATAGAGGCGGAAAGGGAGGAGGTGGATGTAGAGGTTATGGTAGAGGTGGAGGTAGAGGCGGAAGGGGAGGCGGAGGCGATCGTTTTTTTCCGTTTACGAGCATCGCCATTTTGCAGCTACATTGTGGCAATGGATATATTTTTTACTATCTTGACAGTATTATTTCAATAATTCAATTGGTGTGCGGTTATTATAGTAATGAGTAACCGACCACTTTCACACCGCATTACACTTCATCCACGCCAAGCAAATGACTGTATCCAATACACCCCTCTTAACAATCCTAAAAATAACTGCATCAATTGGGTATTCTAACCTTTACTTTTGCCGACGCAGTTTTTCTTATTATTGTAAGATATAGCCCCTTCCTCCCCCCGGTAGTGGGTAACGAATACGTGTACTGCGACAACCCGGAGATGAAAACGATCCCCTGTACTGCGACAGCAAAAGGGAAGGTTGAAATACCCAATTGATACAGTTATTTTTTAGGGCCTGTTAGATTGGTCTATTGGATACAGTCAATTGGCGCGGATGTAGAGCGTCCCCCAGGCCTGCCCGGTGGTGTGCGTGGCGCATCATCATCACTGTGCACAGCGCGGTTTACCTCACTGTACTTTGGTTGGTGTTTTTCGGCGATCGAGTAATTATTGATTTTATTTAGTAGTAAATTAGTATTTTTAGTTGTTTCTTTTGTGAAGGTGCAGTTCGTTCACTGGTGTAGAATATTCTTAATTATTCCTTCATTGATTTTAAATGAATGACTTCGACCAAATGTAAAGTGGATAGACTAACAAAAACCCTCCATAACTTGGATAATGGATAATAACAAACGAGGTCATAAGGAAACCCCACTAAAGGTATATTATAAGAACTAAATAAGTGATTTATAAAAAAAAAGATATAACAATAATTAAGACTATTGTACATCCAAACAGGCATTTTACCGACCCATAGGATAAGCAAAATGCCCCCCCCCCCTCCTCCGCAGATACCATGTTGAAATACAATATGGGATCCAACTTTACAAGAGTGATGCTCGCAAACACCACCATATTTAAACGGAAAACCGACTGCATCCATTTCCTGATCATTGAAGATATAATAATCAGAGGAAGAGAAACTAAAACTGAACACTCAAAATATTAACCCTTTAAGGGCATATGTTACCACGTGAAAACACAATTTCAAGCCACTTTGACTCTTAATATATATGATTTAAGGGTTATTATATTTTATATAAAGAGTCCAATTCGGGCATCAAAGGGTTAACGGAGTGACCATATGAAAAATGTCAGTGAATTCACCAGTTATCCCATTATGATAAAGCAATCCTCAATTTATTCTTTATAATTGTATTACTCACCAAATAGTAATTTGTTTACTTGATTATAAAAATGTGCATTTTAGCATTGTAAATAAAAGCTGCTCCGATGATGGTTGCATATCACCGAAAGCTCAAATTAAGAATGAATATTGGAAATTTAATTTATAACATCTCACAAGAAGAAAATAAAACAATAAGAAATATAGAGAAACATAAATTTTATTATTATTATTATTAAGCGCTCATCTAACGACAACATACAAGGACTTAAGTCACCGTAATTAATTTAAACCATAATATTAGGTTGAGGAATAGGTTCTTGCGTTTTTTTAATGTTGTGTTGATTTAAGTTTTGTTGACGTGATTTGTGCACATATTAAGAAACAATAATAAATAATGAGAGCAAAATTTGCAAAGGTGAGGCTACGTCTCTTAACAGCATAGACTATTAGGCTTTTGCTTAGACTACGTCTTGAAGTTAGGTAATAAGTCATTGCGGTATATTTAAAAGTTGTGTTAATTTAATTTTTGTTCTGTACCCTCAAAATGGAATGTCAAGTTGAAAGAAAGGCGCATTTTCGACACTTGTTGTTATTCATTTTCAATCGAGACGGAAACAATGGAAACGCAGCCAAAGCTCGTCGCGATATTTGTGCTGTGTACGGAGAAAATGCTTTATCAGAAAGAACAGCTGAATGGTGGTTTTCACGTTCTGGTCGCCCCATTAAGTTGGATGAAGATCGATTGAACGACCTTCTTCATGAAAATCCTCATCAATCGACTAGAGAATTGGCTGTACAATTGGCGTGTGATCAGAAACCTAGAGTAAATCACCTTCATTCGATGGGGAAAGTTCAAAAACTCAGTGCATGGGTTCCGCACGCTTTGAGCGAAAGCAACAAACTTCAACGCTTCACGATTGCCACAGGTTTGCTTGTTCGTCACAAGGCTACTCGAGGATATAAGGACAGATTTATTCACCGCATCATCACTGGCGACGAAAAGTGGTGTGTTTATGTCAACATGAACCATCAAAAACACTGGCTTGGCCCCAATAAAAAACCACTTCCGCGATTAAAGCAAGGACTACATGTACATCAACAAAAGACGATGCTGTGTGTGTGGTGGGATTGTAAAGGCATCATTCTTTTTGAGCTCCTTGCGAACAACGACATTGTCAATGCAAAAACTCTACGTTCAACAAATGCATCGACTCGCCGAAGCTATTCGTGAAAAGCGACCTCATCGACGTTATGGAGTCCTTCTGCAACACGACAATGCTTGTCCTCACATTGCCAATATGACAAAAGACGCCATCCAAACGCTTAATAGAGAAATCCTGCCGCATTCTCTATATTCGCCAGACTTGGCTTCATCGGATTTCCATCTGTTCCGATCGCTCTCCAAAAATTTGCACGGCGTTTCGTTCAATACTGATGTGGAATTAAGAACCTGGTTAGACGAATTCTTCGAGTCAAAATCCAGAGATTTTTATTGCAGAGGCATCGAAGAACTAGTTGAACGTTGGGAACAAGTCGTAAATAACAACGGAGAATACATTATTGATTAAATTGCATATTGTTATCAATTAAAAACGAAGTTTTTTTTTTAAAATGCTAATGGTAATGAATAAATTTGATAAAACCGCAATAACATATTCCTCAAAACAATACTAGGCTGTATTAAAATTAAAATAATTTAATATACCCCTCCACCCCCCCAAAAACAACAACAACAAAACCCAAGACAAAACAAAAACAAACAAAGAAATTAATCAAGCATATTAACCTGCAATATCGATCCCTCTTGAATATACCGCATAAATATACAAACTCTAAATGAGAAAAAACAAACTAAAAAATGGGAAATACAAACTCTAAATGAGAAATACAAACTACAACCATTCCAACCCACTAACCCAGGAATCTCCTGAATTTACTGAATTAAAAGTGCAATTTATAAATTTCAGAAGATGCCCTTGAACTGTGAAATGACTGGGCATATCCCTTATCCCTTATCTCGTCAGATTTGGGTCATGTGGCGACCCCCTTTTTTGGTTAGTTTGGGGTCACTGTGTTACAGCAGTAACATCAAGACTCATTATCAAACTAGTGAATTCTTTCATTGGTCACTTCTATGGTCATTTCGTTCTGCATTTGCGTCTAATAGTGTGAAAGGTTACCACGAATCAAGAAAAGCGACAAAGTGATTGTTGAGGAGATAAATCTTGACTCCATTTTTGAGAAGAAGTGAAAACTCAATAAGAAAATAGCAAGAGTGAGAATGACCATAATAAACATTAAGAGTGAAATAGGGCGAGGTTAAAAGCGCTGGTAAAGAAGCGTGTCTCAACCTCCAATTATGCTTATGAGAACATAAAATATCATATAGTTAATTACATTTTCAATTGCTTATAAAAGATGACATGCGTAAAAGATCCCATGGATTCATTACATTTACAATTATGCATAAATGATCACATGAATTCATTAGATTTACAATTATGCATAAAGCATCACATGGATTCATTAGATTTACAATTATGCATAAAGGATCACATGGATTTATTACGTTTACAATTATGAATAAAAGATCACATAGGTTCATTACATTTATAATTATGCATAAAAGATCACATAGATTCATTACATTTACAATGATTCATAAAAGATCACAAGAATTAATTACATTTACAATTATTCATAAAAGATCACATGGATTTATTACATTTACAATTATTCATAAAAGATCACATGGATTCTTTACATTTGCAATTATGCATAAATAATCACATGGATTCATTACATTTACAATTATGCATAAAAGATCGCATGGATTCTTTACATTTACAATTATGCATAAAGGATCACATGGATTCATTACATTTACAATTATGCATAAAGAATCACATGGATTCATTACATTTACAATTATGCATAAAAGATCACATGGATTCATTACATTTACAATTATGCATAAAAGATCACATGGATTCTTTACATTTAAAATTATGCATAAAGGATCACATGGATTGATTACATTTACAATATTTGATAAAAGATCACAAGGATTAATTACATTTACAATTATGCATAAAGGATCACATGGATTTATTACATTTACAATTATGAATAAGAGATCACATGGGTTCATTACATTTATAATTATGCATAAAAGATCACTTGGATTCATTATATTTACAATGATTCATAAAAGATCACAAGAATTAATTACATTTACAATTATTCATAAAAGATCACATGGATTCATTACATTTACAATTATAAAATAAAAGATCACATGGATTTATTGCATTTACCATTATGAATAAAACATCACATGGATTTATTGCATTTACCATTATGCATAAAACATCACATGCACTCATTATATTTGCAATTAAACATAACACATTACTCATTACATGTATAATTATGCCTACAAGAACACATCAGCTTATTGTATGTATGTACACTATTGCATATAAAACCTCCTGGACTCATTACATGTTCAATTCTACATACTAAACTCGGCGCATGAACTCGTTGCATTAATAATTAGGCGTACAAGAACGCATGGACTGTCCATGGAAAGAAATTAGCGGCGATTATCTGGTCCATAAGAAACCTCTTGCAGGAATTGCAATCACTTGGATCAAACTCCCCTTAAAACTGGGGAACGGCTGCAGATTCCCAATATATTAAAGGACCTAATCTTATTATGGCCTGTGTTGGAGCGGAATTACTCTACATAAAATGCGTCGTTATTTCCAAATGACATAACATTGCGATACTTAAATTACCGACAATGAGGCTTATCTGATAAAATCTCAATAATAAAACCAGGTAATGCCTTCGCCACGCCCCCCTACAGGGGGGAGCTTGCGCTTCGCTACTAAGATTAAAATTTAAAATCGGGAAAAAAGCAGCCATGGTTAAATTTTTAGAAATTTTCTGAACTTCGACAATTATAATAATTTAAAAAAGGAACTCTAAACTAAATTTGCCCCCCTTCCTTTAAAATATCACGTTGATAAAATATAGTTATGGAAGAAGATATATAAAAATGAATTTTCTGAACTTCGCCATTTGTAATTCTTTGGGGGTTAAGAAATTCACAAAATTTCGATACTTATATTTATTTTTTGAACTTCACCATTTTGTTTTTTGATATTATAAAAGAATTATTAGAAATAACTTTGATAAAAAACATAAGTCACAACCAAACTAAGATGAAATTATTATTCAAATACTTCAAAAAATCGCCTTTTTAAATTATAGAGTTAGTGAAGTGATGATGATGATGATGATTCGCTTTATATTTACCAATATGACTTAGCTCAAGTCGCGAACAGAACTTAAAGTTATAACTGAAGATGATCAGTAATAGGTGTGTTTGAATAAAATAAATGTCAAATAGAGGGAAATTAATCATCTGCAATGCTTGACCATTTCCCCTTGATGTATATTATCTAAATCCATCAAAGAATTAAGGAATAATAATAATAATAATAATATGTTGCCTAAAGGGAAGATAAACTGTACCGACTTTCACCTTTTTTTACACTGTCAAATCGTCCTGTGTTGTTTCCTATATTGGAATGAAGGAAAATGCAGTGACATAAGTTTGCCTCTGTTTTAGTTACCGTCCTTCCCTAATCAAGCCAATCCAAAGGGTAACAAAATGGTTGATTCATCAAACTACCTTGTAGGCAAAAATTCCCTTTCTTTCAGTATCCTAGTAATTGCTCGAATTTCGCCGCAAAGTTGCATATTGCCAAGTAAAGAGGTCACTGCATGGTAAAAAGTGTTTTTAGCGAAGATAAACGATGAAAGAAAAGTGTATCCGACGTTTATAATAAGTGGACAATGTTAAGTAATTCCGTATGTTTCGAAGTTCGACTCCTATTCTACGACGCTTCTTCGATGCACTTGAAATCGAAACGTGGGAAGCACCATTCGTATGGCATTCGGCCTCCTACTTACTCCCTTCCCTGCCTCCGCACCGACGATTTCGTAAGACTGGCCGATTCCTTCCCTCCCTCGCTCTGATTGAAATTGTTCCGCGCTCCAGATGTGTGCGGGAAGATCGCTTACAAAGCTTTATTGAAGCTCGGAACGCGAACGAGAATTGGAGTTCCTGCGTTGCAACCGAATTGAGCTGGACGCTCACTCAGGGGTAAAAAAAAGGTGAGTAGGAAGAGGACCATATGAATATAAAAGTAATAAGCGAGTAGAGGATTTCAAATAATAATAATCGACTACTCTTATACAAGGTTTCGTTGGAATGCGTCAACGCCGCTAACGCCATTAATAACGAGGTCCAGGACAACCCCTCCGTTTATTGAGTATCGCGGGCGTCGAACAAAACTTTTGGCTGCGCGGCTTCTCAAGCAAGTGCCCATAATAATTAATAATAATATTTACAGTGATAATAATAAGTACTTTCATAACACTTAGATTAATAATTATCATAACACAGGACCCAAGTTATGAGTTCTTTTCCATTATTTTTTTTCGTTCTGTATTTATTTTTCTATTTATACCTATATGTAAACAAGACAGAAAGAAAAAATCTAGAATAAGCATTTCCTAAACTATGGCATCCGATGTAAACAACCAAATATTCCAAGTCGTGCCATTATAAGCTCATACAAACCCTTCAATATAAACGTAACAACAATCGCTGCGTATTTACTGGACGCAAAAAGCACCATGGGCGATAGTAGTTTCCAATCAGGTGTTTAGAGAGAATGCAAGACAACGCCTCTATGTAGGAGGTGGATTTGTGCTGTGCGTTCACCAATTGAGGGCAACATTAGGAGGTGGCCGAATCATAGTCAAAATCCAGTTACGCAACTTCTTAGTCAACTTTTCTGAGCAACTATACAAATGCCATAATTGGAAGAGGCATTTTACATTCCCTAAAAAGATATGTCGAATGAGTAAGGATTTTTTTTATAAGGCTAATAAATGTAATATAGTGGGAGTAGTTGTAGTAAGAATATAGTGGAAATATCTCAAGCTCATTGTTACTCTTACGTGGGCGAAAAATGAGGTATTATTACTTATACAATAAAGGGACGAGAGGATAACTTGATTTCAAATATTATTAGAGATAATTGATTCTGTTATTGAAGAAGAGATGAAGGATTTTGACCTTATATAGGTTTACCCAGCACGTTGGGGAGTGATATAAGAAAACGACGGTGTTTTTTTACACCTAAAACACGTTCATGATTTTAAATCATATCCCAATTTAAAAAAAAAATCCGTGCCTATCTTGCGACTGCCCACTAAGGCACAAGTCAGCGGAATCATCCTATTGTCTTATGCTAGGCTAGATTAAGAAAACAAACGTCCTAAGGACACCAACAAAGCAAAGCAACGCTCCAACGTCGGAGTGGAGAGGGAGGCCCGCCTTCTCCCGGCGCAGGATCATATGACCACACCAAAGAGGGTCAAATACAATGGAGGAGGTCAACCTCTTTCAAAAAGTCAGATAGTCCACAAGTCTATGTGCACGAACTCGTCCCGGGGACGAGAGACAAGCGATAGCGACCCCTCTCGTCCCGCTACCGCGACTGGTCGTCTACCCCTAAAACATATTCCGGCGTTAATCCAGAGACTCCCCAAAGAATCTCTTGAGTAATATAAATAATTGCGAGTCTTAACGTTTCAATATCCACCTCTTTGTTTCTCAGCAGCAGGATTCAGAACGAGAAGAATTGAAACAGTCGATGGAAGTCCCAAATGGAGCTTTCCAAAGCCACACTTCGTGATAATTTCTAGTTTCAGTGAACTAGTATTCGTACAATGATGTTCAAATTTCCTTCATACTTCTCTTTCTATTTCTTCTATTCCTTCTTCGCTCCGTTTTCATTTTGTTTTTCTGCTACCTTTACAACAGCGCTCAATAATTTTTAATTTCTCTTCGTGATCCTAAAGGATTGTTGTTTGGCGGGGATCGTTCGCATTCGTTAAAGGACCTCGAAGCGTGACTTCATCTTAACCGAATCTTCAATTCAAAAACCTTCCGGAGTAAAGGGACTGACTACATCATGCCGCATGAAGCTGAGTCAAGGAAGATCCGAATCGATTACTTAGACGAACGCTATATAGTATCAAGTGCAACATGGGCCAGAATGTTAGAGCTGATATTTGGAGGATGGTATGTCCAACCGGCACCAGTAACCGCAGGAAACCCATGGTTATATATCCTTTGCGTAATTTCATTTCTCGTTGTTTACAGATCATCCCTTACAAGCTTTCTGCGCAAGATGCCCTCATTGGTTTATTTTTTTAATAATTATCCATTGTCTACAGTGGGGATCAGATTTGGTCTTTAGAATCCCGGGTTTTGCCAGATTGCTTTTAATGACTTCTGTAGTTAAGACTCGCTATGTTTGTTATGGTGGTTCTTTTCAACTAAGAACCTCTTTACTAATATTGTCAACTATTCTATTAGTTTTTTCAGTCTTTCTCGCGATTAAGCAAAGCCAAGATTTGTGAAATCCTACAACTTCAGACATATGAGATTTAATAGGAATAAAAAAAAGAGAAGGCACGATTAACATAAAAAGGAAAATATCACCAACACAAACGACTACTTGCATTATAAAATGTCTCTCTTAAATGCATACCGAATGAACAGAAGAGCTGCCAAATATATGAACTTAGAGATTACTCCAGGGGTAACCACATGATATGAAATTTCACACCACCGGAACTTAGGTATGTGGTAAAATAAATGAACTTAGAAATTACCACAGTGGTAACCAAATGAGATGAAATCCCATACCCTCGGAAACAGGTAAGTGGTAAAATATAAGAGGAATGTACGAACGGAGTAAAAGAACCCAAATGAAGAAAAATAACAGCGTAAAACAAAATTTTCTGGCGTTTATATTGCCTTTGTTCTTCCTAATTTGGGTCCCCGAAATTCAAATCTGAAGTCAGAGTTTCTCTATAAGCTAAAATTTTGGGCGGCAATTCAGCATTTTCATCTTTTGCCAAATTCTGATACCTTTCGCATAATGTTATGTTCTCTTTAAGGAATTTATTGTTATACTATGTTAAAATTAGGCTTGAAACGATCGATTAGGCAAAAAATTTGTATTTTTTCTCAACCGCATGTATGTTCATCACAATGCGTACTAGAATTTAAAATCAAGGCAAAAGAAATCAATTACGCAACATAAAAATATATATTGCTACTAGTCAAATCTGAAGCCTGAATCAATTACATCAAAATATCAGTGTGACCTGATGCAATTTAGAAAAAAACGATGAAATAAAAAAGCTCAAATTGTTCCTATTATGTCAAGAATTTGCGCTTGTACTTCTTGCGTTTGAAGACTCGGGGGTCATCTTGTTTGATACTCTAGCAGTAGTACGCCATCATATCTGTCCAACACCTTTAGTGAAGACCAGGTAAAAATAGCAGTCTGCCATGTGGTCCTTTGGATCTAGTCAAACCATGGGGATTAAAAAGAGTTGACCTTTTCGTTTTCCTTTTGTCCAGTCACGAAGACTTTCCCCGCAATTATGACAAACACTCTGTGGAGCCTATTTTTTATCTTGGTCACCAAGGGGAACGTCAAATTGGCCTTTACGCACAGCGCACAAACTTTGTTATATTACGCCTTAGATTAACAAGTGTGTAGCAGCCACAGATGTAACAGGATGCATTAGAATCATTTATACATTTATGTTTACTTGAAGAAGCTATCATTAAGATCTGAAGCAAAACATGAATAGAGTTAATTTCAGAAAAAAAAAACAATTTTATATAGAATGAAAACTAGAGCATACATACAAAAACCGATCTTTGATTTGAAATCACGATTGAAAAACTAATTAAAATCAGTTTTAAAATCCCATGCAACAGAAAATGAGGGGGGAGGGAAATGTTCCGTAGTGTAATCTTTCTGAGTGCAACCATCGGATCCAAATTGCGAGAAAGTGATTATAATATTACATGAAGTCAAGGCCGACCTTGAAATAATTAGTTACAGGGTTATTGAAACCATTTACAAATTTCAACATCATATCGGATTGATCATTCATAAGGTTTATATTAATTCTGTGTCATGCCTTTTTGTGCACAGAACTTTTACCTTTACTTTAATATACATCTATTGTGTAAATTTGATGTAGTTTGATGCGTTGGAAGTCTATTAAAATTAAATTTTGAAGGTATACGAATACTTCTTTTTTCCCACTGTATACCATTGCCGATGCGAATAGACTGAGTACGAGATGATTATGTAGATGTAATCGAAACCAGCTAAGTGCATTTGCCAAGACGCCCATGAATCGGAAGCCGAAGAAGAACAGTAATGATCAGTATCAAATCCTGCCGAAAGATCAGGAAGTTCCAGAATGGAAGGCTGACCAATATCAGGCGCAAGACGAAGGCCGATTCAGTGCTGTGACAAGCCTTAAAGCCAAACTGGAAGATCTCAACGGCGTTGGGGGAAGACATGTGATCTAGAATTTAGGTTGACACCATATTTTCTAGAACTAGAGTTGAGAGATTGGGGGTAACTTACATCGGCAGTTTCTTTACGATCGACCGAATAGCAGCGTGTTTGGAAACATAAATTACCCCACATAACGACTAGGAGGTGTTAAAGCTTCTACCTACTATTCGAGGGGTGAGAACAGGGAGGACATGAACGTAAAACCTTGGAGGACAAGTCGAGAGGGAAGCAGGTCTTTTGCCGTACCCATAAACCCACTAATTACTGGGATGTTCGCCTTTATTATCGGACAAATCTTTGCATACAATCACGTACGTGTTGTTGATAAGGTTCATTATTGAGCTTTGGAGGCGTTTTTTATCATTCCATTAACCCGACTCTTTTCTTCAGCTGTCTGTCCTCCTCTACTAATCTTTCATAACTGAATGCAATGCATTCCTCACACTAGTTTTTCCTTCACTTCATCAACATTCCCAAGGATATATCAGGGGGATGTGGGGGCTGAATGACACCACGCAGCAGCTTAATTACGAAGGATCGCCCCCCCCCCCTCCCCTTGATCCCCACAAACTGCACAACTTGGGTACGTTTGGGTATGTTCTGAAGAGTTGCGCCCCATCCCTGCCTCGAGTGCCCCACTCAAGCTCGTGTCTAGAATCCTTGGTTAATGTATCTTTCACACATTTTCACATCCCTTACTACACCACTTTCTTTACGAGCGTTTCTTTGCAAATATTCCGAACGCTATGACCTCGTTGGTTGTCGCTTCGTAGTATAAACAAACGAGCTAAAATCAAGACATTTTCGTTAACAGGATTTCTAGTCGCAGGTGACTACATCTCACTATGTCAGTCGGTCGGTCAGTCCCGTTTCGCTTTTTTTTCTAATAACATTGTAACTATTAGGCCGATTTTAACGAAATTTGAAACCCTTATGTTGTTTTACATTCTCTTTCGAATGATATAATTGCCAATGTCCTCCTAAGGTTAGGCCGGGAATTATTGAAAGTTTTGAAGGTCGTTAGGTCATAAATAAGAATAAGTGAGAGTACGCGACTTTTTGGTCAGCAGACCTTGTTTTAAATGAAACCAACGAGAGCATCTACCGCAGAAGGTGGTGAAGATGGAGGATGTGAAAATGCGTGAAAGATTTATAGCCACAGTTCTCTTTTACAAGCATTGGGGCCTGGAAGGCACGCGGCTGTGCGTGTTGAGGATGGAAGGGGGCGCTATCCTCCAAATGTCAGCTGCAGCAGGCTTCCCAGGCACTACCTTGAATTTGGTCATTTCGAACGATCCGAAGGTAAACGCAAACGCCCGAAGCTCCACACATACTCACTTCCCCTAACCGCACTACTTATTAACGAATCTATTTTGAAAAACTTTCAGGCGGAGATTCCTTCCAGGATTATCGTTATTTAAAAAAAGAAAGATTTAAAATACTGACTATGGAGGGAATTTCTACGCAACCACTCCTAAAATGCTTATTTGTACCCTCCCCCTATAATTACTATTAAAAAAGTGGCGAAAAATGAGTGTAAAAAAGAGAAGAAAAGTACTATTAAAAATGATGGTATTTTGGAAATGGCCGAAAGGTGGTGAGTTCAAAATCCAAGGCACAAAACCACACAAAAATTCAACATGACTCAAACCTGTGGTTTGAGTCATTGATCCACGAGTTTACAATTGATCCCCCAGCCCGCTTCGAATAACACGATTCTCCCCCCACCCTCAATGTGACATACCCCTCACACAGGCGCGGATCCAGGGGCTGAGGAGGCTGAAGCTCCCCCCAAATTTCAGGGTGGTCAAAAAGTCACTGTGCACTTTTTTTCTTTTTATTTCAGACAACTAATGGCGATTTTTAGAAATAAAATAGAAAGGACCCAAGCGTCTATTTATGCTAACAGGGGGCACTTTCAACATTGTTTATAAACTTTATTCATATTTATAATATTCTCCTGTTTCTTTTTAATATTAAAACGTGTTTCTGTTAATAAAAATATAAGAGCACAGTGACTTTTTGATCGCATTGTATATATAAACAGATTTTTAAACTGTTGCGATTAAATGTACCTTATATGATACATGTCTAAAATATAGGTTCAAATTAATCATTAAATTAGTATTTACAATTCATAATTTTCTGAATTGTGGAAAAAATTCGGAACTGATAGAGTTAGTGCTCACTCCCGTGCGAGATACTGTTATGATAGTGTAATGTTGTGTAAAATAACCATTATTAAGGATCAATGCCCTTTTCTCAGACTCCGCAGAGGGGGGAAATTAAGTTAGCCCCCCCTATTTTTATCCTGGATCTGCCACTCCTCACACACATAGTCTCGGAGAGAGGTCTCAAGCGAGGAATGCGAAAACAGTTCAAGATCTATGAGAAAGTCTTCAAGATGAATGGAGCGCGTTTTCTGTCCAAGTGTCAACAGTTGGTTCGTTCCTGTGGTAACGTCTCAAGGCATCATCGAAAATAAAGGCTTCCACACTAAATTCAAATTATTATAACTTCTATAAATTTTAGCAAAAAATATTGTTTTCGCTGTCACTCGGATAATCTTGGACACTTCATTTTTTTCTAGGTAAATTGCTTATCTGCAGATAAGTTTCGTTTTATCCATCCAAATTTGCATAATCTTTACCCATATATAATTTATACCTGTAGGTTATCGTACAGGAATTTTCGAAACTGGATTTTCCCTGGCAAAAATTATGGAAGACGATAGAAATACAGGTGTTCTTATCTGTTCCGACGGGACTCTATATACTCTGGACGAAATGGCGCGTTGCCTAGACGACCATGGTGACGTCTAAGAGAGTAGTAATATCGCGGGAAAACTTACAAATGCATAAATCTTTTAATGTACCCTCATATACTCGGATAAACAATTTAGAGTCGGAGATTCGATTCCAAAGTAAATGCTGGCAAATTTGCCGTGGTTTAAAAAAAGGCAAAACCTAACGCAAGATTTTCCATATTTTTTTTAATGTTATTCGAAAAAAAACGGTGACTTTACGTGAAGAAAAAAAAGTGTGGCAAGGCAGCCCGAATGATTACTCAAGGCCTAGTGATCGGGGGATGGTGATTTTAATGACTTGTCTGCTTTATACCACAAAGGGAGATTAATTGTGGGATTGAGAAAAGACACAAATGATGAAATGCTATAACAAACCCCATCTATCCTCAATGCAATGATCGTGAGATGGCAGTAGAAACTTCCAGGAATATGTTCATACAAACGGTCTCGATTTTTTTTTAATTTGAACAACCCTGCGGTTGAAACCGAGTGTAATATTTGTGTAGCGGATTATGTTCATATGAGAATATAACGAAGATATGAATCGAGAGGCTGAACAAACACAAAGAAATAATGAGAACGTTGAAAACCAAGGATGGTCAATGATTCCTAATATGAAATGCACCGTGAAAAGTAGTGAGCTGAGATGAATTATGGAGATTATTACTATCGCATGCAACATCCGAACTCTCTCGAAAGGGTTGCGCAGAACCGCTTCAGTGAAAGTAATCTCTTTCCCAAATTTCTTAAGAGAAATCATTAGTTCTCCATGTTATAAAGCTCCTAAATTAATTTGATTTCCATATCTAAACGAACAAAATAGGTTTACACTGAAATCAAAATTTGTTTTAAAGAAAATATGACGTTTTCTACAAAACAAATGCACTGTGATTGCAATCAGGTTGCAAAGGGTTCTTTATAGCGGGGTTGCCAACTGACAGTTTACTTCGTAAGCTCCGCCCATATACTGGAACACCCATTCCAGCTAAGCGTTAACTCTGATCATTTTGCGTCAATTAATGATACGTCGCTCATAGTAACGTAAATAATAACTATAAAATTAAAAATCCCTCCATAATTTCGTGTACTTACAGTATCTTTAAATATTTCCTGCGTTGTTTTTCCAGACGCAATGAACATGCTGGCACGCCGGCGTGGCGGACTAAGGATGTCTACACCTGGCATTGTGACAACTTAAACTGGTGTGTATACGTGACGTTGTTGCCGGAGAACCGTGTTCTCTCTACCCACTCGCGTTAAAGCCTACAACTTCTCTATTTTCCACGTTAATTCCTCGTCACACATGTCAAGAAATGCCTCGAATACCTTACAGAAAGGGTAGATGCCCCGTTGAAAATAAGCAAAGTCATGCATCATATATCTAGGGATTTGCATATAGGAAAGAATATTTTATTCTCTAATTGATAATGTAATACTCTATGGGTAGTTGAAAATAAAAAGGACACAAAGATATTCATTGAACAACAAAAACGGATGCGAAATAACTATATACGAAGGATAAAGCTATAAAATAACTCCGCATGCATTAAATCGACGAGCATTTGGGTTTGATGTACAGGGCGGTCCGAAAGTCGTGTGTACCCCTACCGAAAAGTAATAAGAACAATAGAGGATTAATCAAACACATGCACGGGTTTTAGTGTATCCACTTTTAATAGAGGAACAATATAATAATATTAAACACATCTGAAATATAAAATTAAAAACAATATTTGAAATAGAAAATTAAAACAATATTTACTAGGGGTGACAAGACCTTCTGACCACCCTGTATATTAATTCAATATAAAATGCCACAAGTATGATCACATTTTGAAACTGAATAATAAATATTTAGCCAAACCAACCCCAAATGAAGAGGTGTTTGGTTGCAATTGGTTGTACTCATCGATTTTCAATTTCATAAGTTTTCTACCCCTCCCCCTCCCCATTCCTCTCTGTATCATTTCGAATAGGGAAAATTGGATATATGTATAGCTCACTATTAATCACAGATTGTCTTCCAATTTGATATAGGGGCAGTTTTTAAGCCTTACAAAACCCGCCTCAACCATACATTTATATCTTCATGCTAAATGCTCATTGCCATCATACTCAATTACTCAACTTCTCCACCCAAATGGTCGGTATTTCCTCTCCATTCCATCTTTTGGGAAGGAAATCCCATCCTTTTTGCTAAAATCCTCTATTTTTCTTGCCATAATTTTTAGGGATTTATTGCAACTTCCTCTTTTCTACAAAACACCCATACTTGCTCCTCTCCTGACCACTGCAGATACAAACTTATCTAAAAGAGGAGACGCCTCGTTTTTTTTCATTTAGCGATAAATGAATAATTAAAAATAATTAACAATCGTGCGCAGTCTAGAGATTCCTGACTTCATGTGTATGTGTGAATGCAGTGGAGTGTCACTCACAACTGGATGACGTGGAGTTCGAAACTTGTCGTTTATCATTTACTTAGAGCCTTTATTAAAGGGATATTCTGTCGTTGCATTGCTCCTTAAGAGCAGATGGCCTTTGATCCTTCAGCTTGCGCTGAAGGCCCCTCACCGTTACCACAATTAAGTGTGGCCGCGCTTTATGTGACGCTGTCATGAGAGACCAGTTGAGAGTACAGGGAGGCTGTTGCATGCTATGGGAATTTTATAGTACCCCCGTATGCTACGGGTCGATCCAACAGCTATGGAGTGGAAGTTCAGTTGCAACTTAACCTCACACTGAATACCTACAAGTGGGGTGCAACCGCTCCAGGATTGCCTCCAGATGGTCATGTCATATCCATATGGAAATGACGTCACTACCTCTACAGCTCTATTTATTCTTGCCCTACCAGGTGGCTGGCTAGAATTTAAAAAATACAGCCAGCCTTGCTAGGCTGATTCAAGTGAGACCAGTGGAGAGAGAAATAATTGCATTGCTCTACTCGCTTACGGCATGTTCTCTTCCATGTGAAAAACATGGTTTACTCATGTTTTCCCCACATAATTGAGGTTTCCCTCTCAAGATACACGAAGAAATTAACCATAAGACGAACAAGCTACAAATAATTTGGTAGGCATTTTGCCCTCGATCTGCAGTTATTTAAAATGCTTTTTTATTTCATAATGGGGATTGGGATGGCCTACATTTTAGTGTGGATTCTGAGCCACCGGTTGTTATGGTCTATTGCAGCCACCGTGAAGTCGACCTGGATAGGGACACCATCCAACCACTTACCACACCCGATGTGTCTTAACTTCACTCATATCTGAAGTCTGGTTTGCAGGCAGGAAAACGGAAAATAAAGAAGAATAAGGAGAAGAAGACATAAATGGCTGGTTAGAAGGAAAAATATAGGGAAAGTGTACGAATGAATGTGAACGTTAAGCAAACCTTCGGAAATACTAATTACAATTTAAATTATATGAAAGCGAATGGATCCCTAAATTGCATCTGTGTTCTCCCCTCTAAAATTACCCTTTTCAGTAACCTAATAAAAAAATTAGGGAAAATGCCTTGAAATGTGTAGATCTAGTGGCCACGGTCGAGATGTTAACTCGTGAGATTATTTTAAACCAAATTTAGACAAGTAGATTACAAATGCATTTTCGAGCAAGCAAGCGGTTACCTAAACCACAGCAGAAATAGTTTAGAGGAGAAATCAACCAATTATTTATCAGCCGAAGTAATGATATGCGGGAAAAATAAACACAAAGACTACGAAACCACCCTATAAAAATAAAAATCAAAGTCTGTCAGAATACCAACAACCGAAATGACATAAATTAAGATATGGCATAAGATATGAATGTTATATTTTGATATTCGACCGCACAGATTTGGTGGGTATCTTTAATGGTCATTTTCCTGTCTCTTGCGCAATGTAATTTGCAGACAACATTCCGGAATCTATTGAAGGAATGCTTATCAACAAAGAAACTCCTTTGAGTAGCATCTAGTTACCGAAAATAAGTATTATTCTTTCTTTATATGATGAGAATTATCAAATCTCTATTAAATGGTGCATATATGTCATTTGAAAGAATGCAATGAAAGGTTGGAGGTCCCGGAACTACGCGTTCGATCAAATTTCTTGAAGAAACAGCTCCCGAAACAAACTATAGAGTATCAAATTGGTACCTCAATGGTACCGTTATTCATGAAATGAGGTCAATCAGCCTGACATATCTTATCAACAAACCGTTAGAAGCAAACATTAAGGAAAAAACTATCGAGTATTTCGACCACTATAGTGTGTGCGTGAAGGACAATGTGGCTTTCGAAGAAACAAATCATAGTTTGATTAATCTGCTCGAATATTTCGATTGGATGAACCTGGAATACGATTCTGAAAGAAGAGTAGATGTAAGTTGCATGTCTTAAGAAAGCATTTACATAGTACCTTCCAAACGTTGGCATACAAAGAACTTTATGAAGTTGATTAAAGCTTAGTTAATAACACGAAGATAATCAACTTTATTAGATGGTTTGCACGTTGTAATTGGGTAATGAATATAGTCACCTTTGGGTCCACTATTCATTATTAAAAAATCGTGGAAGAATAACTAAAAACAAAGTCATTGAAACTTCAAGGTGATATGAATATGATAATTCAGCGGTCAATTAAATAACTATAAATAAGATAATTGGGCAGTCAATTAAATGACGAATAAATTTAATGTACGATAATATAGTCATGCAAAGTGCATCCAAAAACGGCATGTGGCAAGATCCGAAACACCATTAAGATGTATTTTAATATAAGTTATAAACCTTTGTAAGGATCAATCCTAAATGGTTCCTGAGGGTAAGGTGATGGCAATTTTAGACAGTTCTCGTGTATGTAAATATGGCAGGACGAAAGTAAATAAAGTGGTCTTTTTAAAGCAAAGAATGCTGCATGTCGGTCACGGGTCTTACTTGTCTGACTAAAGGAAGTGATCTGAGTTTCATTCTTAGTCAGCTGCACATGGGATAGCAAATAAAATAAGTTCCTTGCGCGTAATTTCGTATGCATACCTACGATGGTAGCGCCGATCGTCCCTCGCAATGAGGATGAGAGATTCTCCGACTGGATAATGAAATGCACATAAAGATCAGAATCACTGGTGAGCTCTAAGCCACCAAGGACCGATCCTCGTTTGGCAAGGAATGTGCCGATATCGTATTATGTGGTTTTAGCACCAACTAGAGAGGGTGGAACCCTTCATTATGTCATAGAGGTGGAGCGCCAGTTCGGTGTCAGGATTATGTTGATATGAGTATCTACATAGAGACACATGTACTCCATTTGGCAGGGTTGCGAAAAGAAGAGGTAATATGTTGTGATGTTAAGGCAGGAAAGGGAAACAAATAATAGTCTTGCGATTTGCTATGTGCATGATGATTTGTGTAGAGGAAAAAAGCCTTGGGTATAAATTGATTGGCCAAGATTTCCTGCCTTTGAGAACGTTTGGTGAGTCGTCCAAAAAGATGGCTGTAAAGCCTATTTTTTCCTTAATGAGTCGGGAATGTGAAGTAGTAGGCTGAAGTTATTGAACCAGAGGTTTGCATTCTCATCATGGCTCTTAAATATTGTCACTTCGATGAGGATATGCGTATAGTTTGAAACAGAGGCCGTGCAGATGGATACAAGCTCGTACCGTCTTCCGTCTGCTCTCATGTCTTACTTCCCCAGCCCAGGTCTCCCCACCCATTAGCCCTGCTACTCTCTCAAATTTCTTCGCAGATAAGGTCACTAACCTCCGTGCCTCCCTCCCTCAGCCTTCTGTCCCGGCTCCTGCCATTCTCCCTGACTTCCCGCCTCAGCCGCTTATCGTTTTTCCCGCTGTGACCGCGTTGGAGCTTACAGCCCTGCTCTCGCGTTCTAAGAAATCGGGCTCACCAAAGGACATTTTTCCGCCTAAACTGTTATGTAAAATTCTGCCTGCTATCCTCCCAACGCTTCTTCACCTGTTCAACACTTCACTTGCAACTGGTCTTGTTCCCTCTTCCTTCAAACGTGCCCACATCCGTCCGCTTCTTAAAAAGCCTTAACTGAACCCCACTGACCCTTCCAATTATCGCCCGATTTCGCAACTTCCTTTCCTCTCTAAGGTTCTGGAGAGAGTGGTTGCTTCACGCATCAACAGTCATATGGTGGCCTGTAACATTGATGACTCCTATCAATCTAGTTTCAAGTCAGGTCACTCCACAGAAACCGCCCTTCTCAATGTGTCCGATTGCTTACGAAGAGCCACGGACAGGGGTTGTGCCTCAATCCTCGTTCTACTCGACTTCTCCTCTGCCTTCGATACTATTGACCATACCGTCCTACTTGATCGTCTCCACTCTTTCCTTGGCATATCAGGCACCGTGCTTAACTGGTTCCGCTCTTACCTCTCGTCTCGTACCCAATCCGTTGTGATTGACGACGTTTCATCCGACTCTACCCCCATTCGCTTTGGAGTGCCACAAGGCTCTGTCCTTGGTCGTCTACTATTTCGTCTCTACCTTCTCCCTCTTAGTTCCCTTCTCCGTAATCTCGGTCTATCCTTCCATCTATATGCTGATGACACTCAAATTTTCGTTTCCTCACCCCCCACGTCTCTTGCCTACTCTATCACTGACCTCCTGGCTTCCTACTCCTCCATTTCTGACTGGCTCTCTACCAACTTCCTCAGGCTTAATCACTCCAAAACTGAGGTCCTCCTTGTCGGCACCCCTGCTCTTGTCAAAAAATCTAAATCTCTCTTTCCCTCGCTTACTCTGGGCGATAATACTATCATTTTCTCTGACTGCGTTAGGAATCTGGGTGTTGTTTTTGATGAGCATCTCTCCTTTAAACCTCATATCCACAATGTCAGCAAATCCTCTCTATGTTTCCTTCGTAACTTCTCTCGAATTTGCTCTCACTTTGATCGCCAAAGTCTTGAGACTGCTGTTCATGCCTTCATCACCTCACGCCTTGACCTCTGTAACTCTCTGCTTGTGAATCTGCCATCCTCCTCTCTCCGCTCCCTTCAACTTGTACAGAACTATGCCGCCCGGCTTCTCCACCGTCGCCCTCGCTTCTCTCCATCAAAACCCTTGCTGCATGAACTGCACTGGCTCCCTGTCAGATCCCGTACTCACTTCAAGATACTTCTCTTCACATTTAAGGCCCTAAACAACAAGGCCCCGTCTTACCTTTCTTCTGCCCTCTCGTCACGCCATGTCCCTTTGGCCCTTCGGTCATCACATGCACCTCTTTTGAATATTCCTCGTTCATCCCTCTGCTCAATGGGGGACTGCTCCTTCTCAATCTGCGCCCCTAAGTTGTGGAATGATCTTCCTGCTGAAATCAGGTCTTCTCCCTCTCTTACCACATTTAAGCGTCTCCTGAAAACGCATCTTTTCAGTATTGCCTTCTTCCCCTCTTGAATTTCCATTGAATTTCCATTCTCATCTCAGCACAACGTGCGCTCTGGGGAGGCCTCAGGCCTTGAAGAGCGTATTACAAAAGACTTATTATTATTATTATTATTATTATTTGTACTAACTTTTTACTGGAAATATGATGCATGGGCCGGGGCCTAGTAGTTACCGGGTATTGCAAACGTTTTGTTGCACCACTCGTTATGGCGCTCTCACTAAAGGACACAATAATCTTTACATTTGAGTTAGACACGATTTTATTGTTTTAACATATAAATATGTGTATAAACTGTAATATTAACCATTGTAGCCGTCCTCAGTGGCGAGTACGCGCTCCAGGAGACACCTAAAGGCCGCGCACACGTTGCAGACGAAGTCCTTCCTAATGCTGGCCCACGCGTGGGTGATGAAGGACTTTAGCTCTCGACGTTGCTGTGGCGGACATTGCAGGCCCTTGCCCTCAACATGCGCCCATACACTGTAGTCTAAGGGATTGAGGTCGGGTGACAGCGGCAGCTAAAGTTCTTTCGACCAGAAAGTTCATCATCGACCCCAACCACTCTTGCATGGTCTTGACCGTGTGCGCCGGGGCACCGTCTTGCTGAAAGAGTGAGTCCGCCTTCTTCGTGATCTTTCTCACACAGGGCAGGACTCTCATTTCCAATATATCACTGTAATCGGCCTCGGTGAGCTTGTAACCGGTCTCGAACCACATGAGTGGCATCTTCTCGCCATTCGAAGCCACGACGCCGAGCATCATCACGAAGGTCGTGTGCTTAGTCGTGGACGCATAGCGGACCTCGGAGACGTCCTGGCATAAGCTTATCACGCGGTTGTTCTGCTTGTTTCTGACCGGATCGACCGTGAAGGTTTGTTTTCTTTTTCATTATAAATAATGAGAATTCGATTACCATGACTCTTTAAGTCGTTGAGAAGGCGACGACAGCGCCCCCTACGTTGTTCTCGCATAGGTTCGGTGAGGAGAGGCCTTTCCACGCACCTCAAGCTCTTAGCGCCCTCCTCCTTGACGGCGCTGCACACCGTAGCTAGCGAGATGTTCTTCGCGAGCAAAGTAAATTTGAGCTTCGGAGCACTTACGAAGGCCTTTCTCACATCGAAACGGTTGACCACTTGAGGTCTGCCTGAAGAAGGTCGACATTTGAGGTCTTCCCCGTTCTTGAGCCTCTCCGCAACTCTGCGGAGGGTCATCCGGATGACGTTGACCCTCTTGGCGATGTCGGACTTGTTGTTGCCCGACGGAGAAGTGCAGATATCACGAATCTTTTCCCTTGCATCTCAACACACCTGCACACAATGGAAAAGAGGTTTTATTGACGCGTGCTGGAAAAGTAGAACTTTAAGTTTGTTTGACGGAACTTTTTCTATCACACACATAATCTTCTCAAAAGATAAAAAACGAGTGTAACATAACTTTTGCAAAACCTGGTAGAGCGGATGAACTTTGCTCAGATACTCTCACCTCGTGTCCGTTGCATAGATACACTAATGATAAATTCAACAGGCTGCTGCAGCAAATAAAATACTGAATGAACTCATCCTCTCGTATATGAATCAGGATATATATATATATATATATATATATATATATATATATATATATATATTGGTGATGGAGTCGTTCATTGGGAACCTTATTCGTAGCCAAGCCTAGCCAAACATAGGATAGCTTAACCTAAAATAGAATAGCCTAGCTGTGACGGGCCTAATCTAGCTAGCCTAGTACAACCTAGCATAGTATAGCCTACTTTATCCTACCTTAGCTTAGTATAATAACCTAGCCTATAGTATCCTATTATAGCCTAGCCTATCGTATCCTAGTATAGCCTAGCCTAGCTTAGTAGACCCTAGTCTAACCTAGCATATTATAGTATAGCCTAGCCTAGTATAGCATTGCCTAGTGTAGCCTATTTTACTATAGCCTATCCTAACCAGGTATGGCTTAGCATTGCATGCCAAAGCCTAGACTAGTATAGCCAAGCTAGAATAGGTTACTATAGACTAGCCAATATATCTTTGCATACGATAGCCTAGCCTATTCTAGCATACTATAGGCTAGTTTGGTATAGCCTACCCTAGTAAAACTACACCTAACATAATATAGCCAAGTGTATCATATTATAGCCTAGCCTAGCATATCCTAGACTAGTATAGCATACCATACCCTACAGTAGAATAACCTTGCATAGCTTAGCCTATTATAGCTTTAGCTAGCTAGCTTATCGTAGCCTAACATAGCATTACCTAGCATAGCCTAACATAGCCGAGCATATCAGAGCATAGCCCTTCCTAGTCTATTATACTTTAGCCTACCCTACCATAGAAGAGTATAGACCTGTCTATCCTAGAATATCTTAGCCTAGCTTAGCCTAGCCTAGCATAGTATAACTTAGCCTAGTATTAACTATCATAGACAAGTATAGCCTATACTATCCTATTATACCCTAGTTAAGCATAGCTTAGTATTGTCTAGCTTAACATGCTATATGCTATCCTAGCATAGCATTTTATAGCCTAAATTAGCATAGTATATCTTACCCTTGTACATTATATCTTAGCATAGCTTAGCATAGTATAACCTAGCCTATAATAGCCTAGCATAGTATAGCCTATTCTAGGCTTGCCTAGCAGAGTATAGCATATTATAGCCTAGTCTAGTCTAGCGGAGTATCGGCTGAATAGTTATGATGTTATTGCCAAAGCAAAATAATTCCCAGGCTAACTTTGGGAAGACTTTGGAAATTATATCATTCGAAAAAGAATGTAAAACAAGATAAGTTTTTCAAAGTTTGATAGAATCAGCCGAATAGTTATGATGTTATTTCAAAAACAAAGAAAAAGCAAAACGGGGACCGACTGACATTGTGAGATGTAGAGTCGCTCGCGGCTAGACTCTGCTAGACAAGCCTAGAATAGGCTATACTATGTTAGGCTATTATAGGTTATGTTATACTATGCTAAGCTATGCTAAGGTATAATGTACATGAGAGAGAGAGAGAGAGAGAGAGAGAGAGAGAGAGAGAGAGAGAGAGCTGTGTTTAACTGGACTGCAGGAGCGAAGTTATGATATGCTTCGATTCCAGTACCTCATAAACTGCAATGACCATCAGAATCGTTACTTGGCTCAGTGATGAGTCAGTATGACTTGCATCATAGACACCTAAGCGACAAATAAAGGAGTCAGATTAAACTAACTATATACATAAGTGTAAAATAAAAATGTTGGATTAATACAGTTATATACATAAATTAATAATGAGTTGAAAGTGTCATTTAGGATCGCTCATGAAATGTTTTAAAAAAATTGGCAATCCCAAAAATTCATTCCTGTGAAAGTAGACCAAAAGGACTTTTGTTGTTATTCTTTACAATCTTTCTGGCAACTTCAAGTGACGTTTACGACCAGTGTTCTACCTGCTTTGGGGAAGTTTATGTGCTTGTCTTTTTGTGTGACTCGGTCTATATGATAGTACATATGTGAGTGTGGCTCCGATTGTGTGAAGTCAGTAGGTGTCCTTCATCTCCTAAAAAGATCCAAACCTCTTTTTTAAAGGTGAATGGTAATGACTGCTACTCCATGACCGACCAAGGCTTCTTCACTATCGTAATGAACGGCAACCATTTGGTGAATTTGTTTAATTTGAGGGTAAATTTGATATATAAACGACGGTAGATATGATATAGTTAAAGTCATGAAATTGAAAATAAAGGTCTGAAATGTCTATGTCAATGATATAAAAACTGTGCATCTGCCATTATGAATTGCCCGGAAAGTATTACCTAATTTGTTCCTGTGATTTGCTGCATGATATGCAAATGGAAACAGGATATTGCATATCTCTACGCATGGATGGCCAAACAAAGTGTTTACTCGCAAGAGAGATTGTCTACCTGATACCTGAGTAGTCTAATTTAATTAAGAGATTGAAAACGTATTCTTTTAATGACCTAGGGACAAAAATTCAAATTTGTCCTTAAGACGAATCGACGAGAATCGTTCATTAGGATTAGGAATAGAGAGAAGAAACCTTTAAGTTTCGGTATTCTCGACCCTAAAACTTTTTGAATTCTGGGCTGCTGCTTTGCTATATGTCAAGTGCGAAATTGTCACTCTCTTTGAAAAGCGTAGGAAATTCAGTGACTGAAGCCATCAGAGTTGGTTGTAAAGACGTTCTGTAGTCAGAAGCATCATTTCCAAAAGGTTGAGAGACTCAAATCCATTTTATGCAGTGCCCTCATTAGAGCAATCGTGCTCAATGGAATGAGTGGTTCTTTCGAGAGCGTTATCAATAGTGATTCCTTGCAATATTTGGCCACATTACTACGTTTAAAAGTTGTCTAATGAAAACCAAGTGCCTAGCGAGAAGTGAAGAATGGTCGCCTGCAATATCAAAGTTGAGCTCAAGTGTTTTGTGATCAGTGAGGAGCTCTTGACAAAAGGTAGATTTTTCTATGACACGATAAACTGCTGCAAAATAAAAGTTAATGGGTTCTATTTATATCACTATAGATGTTTAAGGAGACACCCATCTTTTCTGGGCTTGCATCAGTTAGAATCCCGATTCGAAGGTCAGCTAATAGGTGATGTAACTCGACCGCGTTAGTGATTGTAGTTTTGGCCGCAATGAAGGCATCGTTTGCACTTTGGGACCAATTTAGAGGAAATTGGTGTGTTTTATTCATCTTCGAAGATTGTTAAGAGGACCTAGGATGTTAACAGCATCTTTCGATTCTTCTTGGAAAAGGCTTTGACACATGCAATAAGTGCCGAATAGTCAGATGAAAGAAACAGTATTTATCAGCTTTACTAACTCTGGTTAAAGTCATAAACCGCCCTGTAGGTTTTATTTTCCTTTCAAACCACGTGCAAGGATGGCGCTTATGGGGATCGAGATTGAAAAATAATAATATATGGACAGTTGTTTGTATATAGTGTTTGAATGTGTTTAACTGGTTGGCTACACAACCAAGTGAAGGTTAAGTCAGGGACGAATGCGAGGGAGGGGGAGGAGTCCTTTGACCGAATAAAGAGATGTGAAGCAGAAAGATTGGTTGTGGAACTTGATGAGTCATATCCCTGAATGGGTGCGATAACAGTGCCACGAGGGGCCTGGAAAGAGAGTGCCTTATATAAGGCATCCAGACGCCGAGTCTTTGAGAGTATATACGTTCTTATCTAGTATGAATTACAAATGTCGTAGAAAGTCTGCTTCTAAGTTAGAGTGTCTGAGAGCTGCAATTAAAAGTAGCCGGAGGTGAGTGCCACCGAAATAGAGGAAGAGGGAGGAATTTTTGTTATAGGCAGGAATTGGCTGAGCTAATACGTTCTGTAGAGATGTGCCAATATGGGACCTGCTCCTGTTATCTTACGATACCGAGATGATGGAGACTTTCCGATTTTTGCTGTCAACCATAAAATCCAACCCCGTGGTCGGATCCAGGGAAAAATGGCAGGATTCGAAACCTGCACGAATGCCGAATGATTGTGTCCTCAAATCGTGACTTGCAGGTGGAACACATTTATGGTTTGATAATGGAAGTTGCGATGATATCAGTAACTACTCTCAAGAGAAGTTGCCCTCTACGTGGAGCTAATCGTAAGACCAGAAAGCTCTGGGGTTCTGGAAAGATAGTTGGAACACGAATCTCGATGTTTTGTGATTTTCTCGATCCCAGAGTTCCCGACCAAGCTTCTCGACAGTATCGATCAAGCTTTGGAGTTTTAGCCTAAAATAGAGCCACTAATCAGCTCATCATTCGAGTTGCATGGCGGCTGTTGGAGGTGTTTGTTAGAGCTTAAGATGGGGTCGGAGCTCGTTCCCGCAGAGGGGGTGGGGCGGTGATTCTCTGGATGAGGTAGCTAGAACGGAAGTGGTCTGAAACTCGGGTTCAGGGTACCACAGATTTGGGCCGTTCGAAATGCGAAAATTAGCATCTGTGGAATTTTCCCCAGACTCTGGCCGTCGCACGCTGATGAGACGACATACGCGTGTGGTTTGCCAAGTGTACGCACCTGTTCCGTTCCTCATGGCAATCGCAAGCGATGGCTTAGAACTCGTATTGCTGATGAGAGTAGAAGCAGCACAAGAAAAGGAAGACTGAACTCTCATTATGACCTCAATGGGATTGTTACTCGAAACTACATATATCTTTTGTTGCAATGTACAGTTATATTGATTGAAATTCCTGGTGTGGCCGCTTGGAGTTTGCTGAGGTTCGTGCGTAGATTAGGGGAACACTCGCAAGAGGGATTTTCTTTTCATCACCGAGTTTAACAGTGAGTTGTGAATGTTCTTCGTGCTCTGAATATTCAGGGAGTGTTCGAGAAGCAATCAAAACTTCAGGGCTCACGAATAATGTGAGGTGCTCAGGAAGAGTAACACACCACGACTTTTACAATTTTATTGATATAAAAGTTTTAATGATTAGCGATTATTGCTTTAACACTGACAGTAACGGCGATGCAATTTGAAAGTCACACACAAAGGGGGAAAGCAAGGAAGAAGGGAGAGAGGGGATGGGAGAGAGAGAGAGAGAGGGGTAGAGAGAGCGAGAGAGAGGGGGGGGGGGAGTACGTGTGTGTGTTGCAGACCGCCGCAGTGAAGTGATGATTTGCATCCAGTCTCTTAGGTCTTAATTGGCACTCCACATCAGAGTTGCTACTTGACTTAGTAATAAGTCTGTATGATATGCATCCGTAGTAACTGAGTCTACAATTAATGTTATATTAATAATTTAATTTCATTACGAAGAATTAGGGAAAAATATGATGCAAAATAATGTTAGAGAAATTAATGTCAACCTTACAACCAAATAACATTGATAATTATGAATTACACGATACCAGTAGTTGGTTAGTTTTTAAAATTTCTTTTTAAATTAAAAAAAATAGTTCATTGTGTTTTCCAATGATTCCTTTTCTTTGTCAAATGCCGAATCAATTCCAATTATTCTAAATTGTTTCAAATCAAAATTCGCCGAATATGATTCACAGAATATTCGTTACGTGGAAAAGATGTTTTGTTATCTAAATCTTCTTAGTCACTATTTACTTCACGTCACAAAGATTTTTCTATTGGAAATATTATATAGGACAAGTGATAGTGTTTATTTGTCGAATTACTTCCACTCATTCAATCCATGATGATAAAGTTGAAAATTAAATTTTCTTAGAAATCAATTTCTTCAGTTTGGTCAAGATTAACTTTGTTCAGGGCTTTTTTAATGCTGATTAGTAGCTATTTTACATCTAAAGTGATTGTGTGAAATGTTTATTTTTTGTCACTTCATGAATTATGTCAAAATCATGATCTTAAACCATTACTTAAAAGATACTTTATCGAAATAAACAATCTACACACTTAGTCACTTACACAAATATTTTGTTTACTCTGCGTAAACCGATAAAAAGTTAATGAGCTATAAACTTTAATTAATAAAAAATTCTCACCCTTTATCTTTATTTTGTTACTAAAAGAATTTTGAATCAAATTAAATAAATGCGTTAATTGGTTACTCTAGGGCTAAAAAGGTTACCACTGTAACCGGATTTTTCTAAAGTTCATTATTATTTAACGCAAAAATTTCTCTTAAAAATAAAAACATTTTGTTTTAGTTATTAGAAAATTCAGTTCTAAAACCGATTTCGGCCTCAGAATGAAAAATCCTTTAATACGTGTTTATTAATTGATTTTTTTATTGAACATTACTAATATTAATGCACTTATTTATTCATAAATACGATTTTAATAAATGCATTCCAAAAGATGAACAAAATAAGAGCAAATTACATTTCTTAAAACTATATTTTTACATAAAAATTGCTCTCTCTCTCTCTCTCTCTCAGTTCCCATCCCCCTCTTTCTCCCTACAACTTTCGCGCTCTCTACCTATATCTCTTCTAACTATTTCGCTTTATCGCTCTCCCCTCTACCTCTTTTTAGTCGCGTGCGAGTCTAGTCGTGAGCGACTCTACATCTCACTATGTCAGTCGGTCGGTCGGTCCCCGTTTTGCTTTTTTTGTTTGTGTTTTGGATTGGATTAGTGGATTCAGTCCACGGCAGTCTACTCGAAACGGCTCTTTTAACTTCTCTGGAAAATATTACATTTAGATTTTCAGTAAAATAAAAATCTGTAAAAATCAACAGCACATTTAAATGATGGAAATGATTCAATAATTGTGAATTTGTTTATTAGTTATTTAGGCATAGATTGCATTCCTTAAGAAGCCCCCATAGTTCCACAATTCTCAAATCTCAAACTTAAATTAAAGGCTTTTGCTATTAGTAACAAAACGAGGTCAACAGGCCTAAGTCGCGTGCTCTCAATTATTTCAATAATTAAAAATAACGTATTATTAATTAGCAAACATATCATCTGACCTTACGACCATTCAAAACTTTCAAAAACTTATTGAATAGTAAAATGGTTACCATCCGACTGACATAGTAACTTATAGAGTCGCGTCCACGCGACTAAAAATAATTCCACTGTTTTTTAAACCAAAAGAGAAACGAAAATCACACGATTTTTTAGGCCTAATACAAAATAGTTTCTATCCATTTCAGAGCTCTTATCCCATCTAAATTAATACCAACTAAATTAAAAGTTTATACCTCTTGAATAAAACTATAGACTTTGAAACGAAAAAAAACAAACGATAAACGTCTCTCCTCCAGTGCATCGTCATCACAGGATCTTTTATTGCAAATAGAATGACCTAAAAATGTGGTACCTACTAGAAAGCATCCGTGTGAGGAGAATGCGACAAATGAGACGTTAGCGACCATTCGAGACTATTCAATGTATTTCTCAACACGTTATGCCACTTTTGGTCCTGTATTGAGGTTGACCGTTTGATGCTTTCTAATAAATTCATATTTAACTCTTCTTAGTTGTGCAGCGTATGTTTCACTTTTTGTTTTGACACACTCAGAGTCATAATGAAATAGTGTTTGACAAGGACGCACTCGAAGAGAGATTTGAAGTAGGAAGTTTTCTTAGAAGCCTAAAATGTGTTATCAGGAAGCATAGTTAAACTTTTATTTTATTGGCAACATTTTCTGAAATAAATGAAAACTATTTTCTAGAATAAATTCTATTTGTTGTGTTTCCGGGGTTACACGTCAGAGAGTCGATGTGAGGTGCGAAGAGACCCACATATTGGTTAACCTGTATTTTCATTAATCAACGTAAGTTAAAAAAATTCCCGAACTTTACTAAAGAGTCTTTACTAAAAAAAATTCATTTTACTCTGCTTTTAATTTACTTCTTTCTCAAACCCACCAAGATGTACCTATAATATCTTCCATTTAAGAGCTGACTTCGAGTACAAACATTGTAATTCTGATGTTAACCATCCTTCTCCAGTTATATACACTGGTTCCTATTTGGGTTTATCCAGACAGATAACAGAATAGAGAGATGAAAGAAAAAGAAAAATGCCTTGAAATAGTTAAGGGAGCCTAAACAAAGTCGAGTCAAATGAGGACTGCAACTGAAGATCTTCATTTCCTCTTATTTATAAAGGATGACTGTTAGTGATTTTGAAGTCAGATTAGATCGCATATGTTTAACACTTGTATGCAGAGATTCCTTTCGCGGAAGAATACCAGATCCTTCAACGCACTACCTAGATCAAATTCACTCTTTTGCTAGTTACATTTGGGAAAAGATGTTTATCTTTTCCCAAATTTTCTAAAATTTTTCTCATGAAAAGAAGTTAAATAAAGGAATGGCCTTAGCGATGTGTTGCCAATAGAAGGCGATGTCTATTAAATTAAAACCCTTCTGCTGACATTGAAGAAGTCACTTAATCTCCCAAGCGTTCGGATGGAACAGATTCCATCTGCTCCCGGGGAGTTATGAACAACATTGAAGAAGTCGGTGCTAATTTTCTGAGTGAATTGAAAATGTCACCAAAATGTAAGATAAAATAAGGGGAATTGAGGTAAACCTGATGTATGTTTACGATGGCAATTAACGAAAATTAGAAGTAAGTGATGTGATATTCTACCTAGGGAAGGTACGGTGATGCGTTGGCGACGGCAGCGTACAAAGTGCAGAATATAAGCGAGGCGAGACCTTACTACTTGTATTGGCAACCCTTCCTTGAAGACGAATTTCCTCGAGACGATCGTGGCTCACATGCTGAAGTGAATACTAGGTTGCAAACATGGTACTTGGGAAGGCCGCCGAATTACGAAGAGAGACAATGAGGTCTCGAACCAACAGCACGGCGCTCTGTTATTTTCTTTCTTCTGTATTGTAGGGTAGTGAAACGACAAAAACTGGGTTTATATTGAACAGACAATTTACTTTTTTTCATGAATATATTTAATGAGCACCCTTTTGTATTTTAAACGGTTTCTGGCTCGTTGGAATGAGGATACTTCCCTATCAGGCAAACTTTATTGGTGTAGAAGTACTTTGTGTTTTGATGAATTACACCCACAGAAGAAGGACTGCATCAAACTGAAAGCGTGTAAGAGATATTCAGTAGCAGTATAAGCAGTAGATTGAAATATATTAAAAAAAATAATTTAAAATATGCAAGGTATTTTTTCAATTTTGTGTATTTACTTCAACAATGCACAAAATGACGAGCCGATCTGCTATAAGCTGATTGTTTTGTTTGCAAGGTGATTCGAATCGGTACTATGGGTAGTCCATTTTCTCGTCTCTATCTTCTTTACAATCTCCCCTTACTCCTACTTCGTCGACATTAACCCCTTTGTTATCATTCTTATCTCTATGTATTATTTCCAACCTCATTATCCCTTCTTAGAAATTGTTCTCACATTTTATCTCTCATCTCTTTCTTTCCCCTAAGGTTCATAGGCCAATTAATTGGGGTCAACGGAACGCTCTGCTCAATCGCTCGAAATCTCTTTTTTTTTATCTGTTAGCTTCATTTTCTTTCATTTAATTATTTGTATCCTTTCCGTGTTTATTTAGAAAAATATTCGTCGAGGCTATAATGCCCCTTACAGGCTACAGCATTTAAAGTTTTTCAAGTTAGCTGTAAAAATCCTGATATTTTAATTGTTTACCTTTTTTATCATTTCACTACATTTCCTTTTTATGTCGACTCATTTTACCTTCATTACATTGTCACCATCGGGCACCTCAAACCTGATTTTCTGTGAAATAACTAATTTTCCTGATTTTCAGTGATGTATATTGATTTTTTTCTGCAACACAGACATCAGTGCCTTCTCGACTTACAAAGACAACATTCGGTCTTTGCCCGAAGGAGCCGCGTCGTTTATCGACACTAAAATAGAATGGAATCATTTCCCGGATCCTCTTCCGTCATAAAAGAGAAACAAACAACGGACGTGGTGAGAGAGAAAGAGAGGAATAATGGAAATTTCCCCATATAGCCCCAGAATGTCATCCACTACATGACAGATCGATAGGATTTTCCCCCATTAGCACTTTCCTCGAAGCACCTCTACTAGAGCAGCCATCAAAAGCCACGAAAAGTCTGAAATAAGATTTAGAATAAAGCTTTGAAAAGATTCGGTTAGTTTTGAGATTCTTCTCTATTAAAATGTACATAGAATATTCCCATCGGCTCGAGTTATAATATTTATTTCGAAGCAAACCTTTCTGAAAATTCATCAGCCGAAATTTTCTTCACAAAAGTAAAAAAAAAAAAGCAAAAAAATGAATGCAACTGAAGCCTACTTTTGTTCAAATTTTAAGAGAATGTAGCATAAATTTTAAACATAATTCTTTTAATTATCACTGAGTACTTCAAATATTTTTCACCTACTTCAAAATTATTTAAAATATAGAGGATGATGATACATAGGAGTTTACATAGGGGGTTAAGACCAAGACTGATGCAAAAACTTCATGTTTATGGTTTAATTGACGTTTATTGGTACAATTTCATCATCAGGATACCGTGTGTTGAAAATATATACAAATCGGTTACATTACATAACTATCAAAGTATGAAATACTATATAGATAATAGACACTTATTGATGAAATACTAATGAAATATGGACAGTGATGAGGAAGAGGTCTGTTTTGTGGTGATGTCCAGAATGGCGGCATGTTCATGTTCAAGGAAAACCAATCTCGCTTCAGTATAGCGATACACACATGACAAAGCCTGGTGGATTCAATACTCCAAGACACGCATTGTAAGCCCCGCCAAAGGAGATCGAAAAGTCGTTCATATAGAGCGTGGCAAGAACATCTTCCGGCAACACATATGTGGTATCGTTCATGCTTGCGGCAAAGAGAATGACGTTGAGAACACTTCACTGCCGACAACCTCCTCTTACACTATTGGTTCGAAGTGGGTCCCCTTCATACTTACGGTAAATCTAGGATCTCTATGATACTGTATTGCCATGCAGTATAAATTGACGACAAAAATACACACTGTGGAGAACTGCTGTTTGAGAGGAAACCCCCTAAAATACCACTCTGAAACATATCATCCTACGTGGAATTTATGGACGTCACTGTGCTAAAACCAAGTAACCATCGCTGTCAAAGGAATAAGTACATTTACGTTTACCAATTAGCCATCAACTGGCATATGCAGAACTCTAGAAAAGTGGGGCAGTAATGATCACTCAACGGCTTGTTAAAAGCAAGCGGGTCTCAGTTTGCAGGGAATGGGGGCATATACCCTTCTACCAGACCCTGCTGAGCGAAGCTTATAGAAAATCCAAACCTCCTTAACTAGGTGTTAAAGCATAGAGTACAACAAATCGTCCGAACCAGGAAAGGTATATGTGCAAATAGTGAGAGAAGAAGGCAGTTTTCTCAACAAAAAGAGAAAAGAACAGCGAAAGATTCTGCTCCGGCCACATGGTCCAAGATAGTGTCCCGTTTTCCTGGAAAACGGGAGGAGGCGATCCATAATGAACTAAACCCCACTACATTTCACGCACTTTCCCACCTCTGTAAGAATCTCCCCTTTCATTGAATAAATACATGTATAACTGCAAAGAAGAGTGACGACCGTGCTTCGAAACGAAAACAGATCTAGCATTCGCCATGCGAAATTCACATGGTAAAATCGTCCGGAGGGCGCTTCTATGCATAGTGTTTCTTTCTAAAAGGTCATCTCAAACTCAGCCAACCACCAAGGAAGCTGTCGCTATGCAAAACAGTCGGAAGTTCGGGAGATTGAAGCAGATACCGCGGCAATGAGAATGTAAAAGATAAACTCAACGGTAACATCTACCTATTTAAATACCTTACTTAATATGCGGGCCAACGTGGTCGATTCAAATAACATCAAGTTGGCCTATAACGACAACGACTCGGCAAGAAGAGGTTTTAATGGAAAAGTGATTGTGTTAATAGAGGTCTTCAGCTACCTCCCACCCAAAATCTGCGTGTTCATCAGAAGAGCACAGGGACACATCAATACAGGACAATGACGCGCTTTTACTACATAAAAACGTGAATTAAATCACATTAAGGACATCAATTTCCAGCTGTTCAAACCTTTTCACCAAGTTCGGCCCGGTGAGGATGTCTCCCGTTCAGGTGGATGGTAAGGTGAAACGGACTAAATAATCAATTTACAACACGAAAAGAATTTCCCCTCTTCGAAAGTGGCTGCTGGTGGAAACCATACAAACTCCATTAGCCGTGATGGGATCTCCATGTAGCCCATATACTCCAGGAGGGTGAGCAACGCGCGCACATACAAAATAGTTCCTGAAAGTAGACAGCTATAGAGGAACGGGAGTGGTCGATCATTCACTACTCCACCATCTTTTAAATTTTCAATATTGCTGGAATCCACAGCAAATACATTGACGGAAAATGCCCCCAGATCGAATTGGGAGAGGATTTATAAACCTCTATGAAGAAAAGACACTCCCATGCATTACCGTAAAACGCATGGATCTCCGAGGGGTGGTCAATAAGTTTTGCAATTCGGATATAAGGAAACGAGATAAGAGAAAAAGTGTTTTATTATTTTTCAATATAACTACCCTCGACTTCAATGCACTTGCGCCACTTGTCCCTGAGGCTTCGAATTCCCGACAACCAGAAATCTCCCGACTGCTGTTCAATCCACTCCTAGACGGCGAACTGGACATCTTCATCGTTCCCAAACCGGCGTCCACGCAATGCAGCTTTGAGCTGACGGAATAAAAAGTAATCGCTAGGGGCCAGATCTGGACTTTAGGGGGGGGGGGGAGGGTTGAGCTCTTCGAATCCGCGCTTGCGAAGGGCAGCTTGTGGAACTCTGGCCTTGTGGACAATTACATTGTCGTGGAGGAGCAGGACACCGCATGTCAACTTGCCGGGCAGCTTCTGACGGATGCACTTCTTCAACCCAGCCAGCTCCTCGGCATGATATTGGCCTGTGATAGTCCTTCCACGACGAGCATAGTCCCCTATCAACACTCCCTCAGAATTCCATAATATGGTGGCCATGATCTTCCGGGCTGAGGGTTGGGTCCAGGACTTGATGGGGATCGGAGAGCCCCTGTGCTTCCAGGCCATGCTTTCGAGCTTGGTCTCGGGATCTCAGTGATGGACCCATGTTTCATCACCTGTCACTATGCGTGACTCAAATCCCGCCGAATCTTGGTTGTACAGGAGCAGCAGCTCCTCCGAACTTTGATGACGTTGAAGTCGATCATGGGGCGTGAGGGTTTTTAGGGACCCAACGGGCAGAGACCTTGGTCATGGCCAAATTGTCGTGGATGATGTTGATAACACTTCCATGTGATATTCCAAGTTCTCGCTCGATTTCTTCGACCTTCACCCGTCGATTTTCGAGGATCATCCTTTCCACACGGGCCACATTGTACTCGTTGGTCACGTCTGCCGGGCGTCCTGGACGGGGGTCATCTTCAAGGGACTCACAACCATGGCGGAACTCCCTATTTCAGCGAGCAATGGTTGCAAAGGAAGGGGCGGTTTCAGTGTACACTTCAGCCATGCGTTCATGGATCTTTTTTGCATTCTTGCCTTCCTTGGTCAAATATTTGATCACTTGCGTGGTGCTCAACTTTCTCCATTGTTGAAAAAGTTGTGACTGACTATCTGCGATCAGCTACTGCTTCTTAAATAGACGAGACAGGAGCGTGCTGCTGCAAGTCCTGACTTGTCATAACTTTTTCTAATATCCCCACAAACAGCCATCCCCCTTCCTCTGTTTCGCCCTATAGATTCGCAAAACTTATTGACCGCCCCTCGTATGTTTGACTTGGCACGTAAACGTTCATTTTTTTCTTCCTTGATTCCTTGAACTAGCGAGGCGTATTTGGGATCGGTGCTTACAAGTCTTAGGTAGGTCGCCGACAACTAATTGCGCTTCGCAACTGCTTCCGACAGGAGCGAAGGAGCTGAAGTTTCCTGATTTCTACTCTCATTCTTTGGAGTAGTATTCAATTTTTTCAGTGGTGGTTTCCATTTCCACCTCTCTAAGCTTCAGGTTCTGTGAAACGGTCACGCACGGGTTTATGCCTCTGCGGTTTTGTCCGGAGCAGTCTTCGAGCCATTTTTCCTCTATTTCAAGAATCACATTTCTTAAAGAAAACAGAATGCACCTTATCAATATTCACGCTCTTGGCTAAATATTTATCGTGCGGATTTATCGTGCAGATTAAGCAAATTAAAGGTTGACCCTTCTTTGCACGTCGACAATATCTACTCGTATGGCTGAAGCGGTGCAAGCAATAATATCTCCGTGGTATCAACATGAATGCATACATACAGTAAGGGTACCTTCCGGTACACACTGACTCGAGAGTTTGTCTAGTTCAAACGTGACGAAGAGTGTCAGAGTGGGTACCAAGAATCAAACTTCTGTCTTCACCATACGCTCAATACTTGCCCAATTTATTACTTGAGTAGTAAGCGTCAAACACAACCTCCGGAACTCGACCCGATGCATGTGCATAAGATGCCGGCCTCCAAACTTCCCGCCACATGGTGCGCCACAGAGTAGGAATGTAGCAAATACAACATTTGGACAAAAGATGAATGAGGATCGAGACTGGAACAGGAAGTTATTTTGGAAAGAGTGAGAAGGGTGAAGAACCAAGGGAATAATGGCTGTGTGAACATCAAGAATGGCAGGATATTTTGAACAATGAGATGAAAAGTAGATGGTGAATATAATTTGAAGAATAGAATAATGTGGCTATAGAAGATGATGCGAATGTAAATATAATTAAATTCATGAGTGTAAATCACGTGCTCTATCGGGATATGGAGACACAAGAATGCAAAAGCTTTTTATTTCTTTGAGTTGTCTGAATATGGGAAGTCAGAGGGAGTAGATGATATGATAAAAGGAGTGGTGGATAGAGTGTTATGGGGTCAGATAGCTGTGTAAGGCATTTGAAAGTGGAAGAGTACCTGAGACTTGGATATTTTTTCTTTTATGGTGGCCAACAGTAAAGGCACTGCTGCCGAAATTACAATGAAGAGAAAATAAAAAGGCATGCCCAAATTCCAAGGGAAGGCCGCTGTCTCCTGAGCCTGAGATCGCAACCAACAAATTACATAATTAAATATCATGTAGGGAGTCCGTTGCCTCCATAACCTTAACCAATCCACAGACAGGTGATCAAGAACCCGTTCGAGTGCAAGGGACAAGTAAGAGCGGCCCTGATTATCTTGATACTAAAACAGTTAGTGAGGGCAAAGTTCCCAAATACTGGCACATTAGATGTGAATGTAACGAACAGTCTGGGAGAGCAATAAGTTCTCGCAGAAGAGTTTGGAAGATCGCTCCATTTTGTAGCGCAGCGTCTCACGAATGTCCGATCCGAAGATGACAAAAAATGACATGGTACTGTCTGGGCATTGTGAACTAGGTGCACAGGAAGAGTCACTGCGCGATGATGCGTAGCTTTAGGTTACCGTGAGGTGTCTCCGATCTTCTTTGTCACTCAGTTCGAATAGCTATCTTGATTCCTAGCACTTAGTTGGTGTATGGAAGAAAAAAAGTCAGTCTGGTAGCTCAGACTGTGCAGCTAACCTGGCTTTTACAACAATGCTCTTATTCTCCGCAACCTTCATATGTCTAGGGACTCAACAAAAGAAAATCTCGGCCCTCCCCTAGACCAGGTATGGGGAACCTTTTAAAGTCTGCGGGCCAAAATTAGCATAATCTCAACAACAAAAATTCACTATGTAACATCCGAAGTTTTAGCGAACATACTACTAGTATTTGGTTCCTTTAAAGTATTGGAGGATCCATTGTTAATGATATAAAAACACACTGGAGTGGTAAAATCAAACAATATTAAAAGAAGTTTTTAGGTAGCGTAGGTTAAATGAGCATAGAATTTATCGACTTTGGTCATTGAATATAAATTAATTAAGGTCGTTTTATCATGTTGATTACATGCATATTTTTAATGTTGTTTAAGAGTGTAATTATAGAATATACGCACACGCACGGTAAAAAATTTGTTTTTAATATCAGTGAAAGAATAAACAATAATTCTAAGCATTATGCCATCTTGTGTCAATGTTTGCATTATTTAGAATTATTTTTGATACAGTGTATCAAATCTTAAAAGCATAATAAATAAGCCAAATAGCATCAATATTCTGGCATTATATTTTTGTAATTAGATTGTTTTGAATAACATGTTAGTTTTTTTATCACTTTTTATTACAGATCTCTGTCTTCTTGTTTCTAGTTGGCAGCTCGTAGGTAAAATTATTGGGAGTGCAATATCAGAATTTTTTCGGATTGTTTTAATATTGTGTAAAAGGAAATAAATATATAAAAATAAAATTTATAGATAAACTTAATAAAATCGTAAACCAGAACAAAATCAAACATTTTTTTACTTACTAATAGGCTAAATTGTTACAATTAAAATTTGATCCATTCATTTAAAAACGAAATCCATTCGTCTCGTTTTAATTTGTGCGAAAAGATTAATTATTTTCTCATTGATCTCTCGATGACTACTGAGGAACTTTTTCTCCATTGAAAGCATTGCAAGTGCATTTAGTCTTTCAGAATTCATAGTCCTCCTTAGAAAAGTTTTTATTCTTTTCAGTGTTGAAAAGCAGCGTTCTGCCTCTGATGTAGCCATAAGAATTGTCAAGAGGATTTTATTCAGTTTCGTAGTTTCACTAAGAACATCATCTAGATTATTTCCAAGATAAATTTCAGTAGCTAAATTAATTAATTAATAAAAGAACCGAAAAAAATGAATTAAATTCTACACTTTACCTCAATCAAGAATATAAACACATTTTTAAGCACTACACACGCGGAGTAAAAAAGAAACACTACCTTCCACCAGGACACCAGGATTGTCGAGGAATTGGGGTCGTTACTTTTTGTCAGAGAATTATATATTTAATGACTTTAGCGCGACAGTCTGACGCCACTTAGGAAGGGGAATAATTCCTCTATTAGCTGAGTGGACTCCGACTCTTCTATAGGAGTCTATCTACTGAATTAAGAGAGTACCACAGCTTTAGTCCATTTTAGGGAAAGAGCCGGTCAACACGTAAGGATCCAGTGAAACACCAAGAATTAATCAAAATATATATCTTTTAATTTATCAATTAAATCAAATATATACAGTAAATTCTATAGGTTTATCAACTTCGGACGAATCTAATATTGACCTACTCCTGCCGCGAGCCCTAATCAAAACAAAGTAGGCTTCATGTCAACAAATCAATTGCCAGATAGCTAATTTATGGAGACCTCTGAGTTACAGCGTTAAGCCACAATTTACGTTCCACTGATCTAACTAAAAATATGACAGGAATCAATAAATATTATATCTCCTTTAGTTACATCGGGTACAGCATTAAAATCCTACTTAATCAAAACAAATATATATATATATTCATTCGGACTTACATGACCTTGAAAGGAACAGGGGTTGACGGATGTCGCTATACTAGATTTTTCACAAGTCTTCGCGTTACAGTGGACGGAGGGTGGTTATCCCGGAGACAGTAGAAAACGATGACTAATTCTTCTTATAACTTTATCTATCTGGTTATAAGTCTAAAAGACTGAGAGAGGAGTTGTGCTCTCTGGCTCAAGAAGTACTCTTCTTGGTAGCTTTTGAGTTCTTTTAGTATCCTCGTCTACTTCGCAGAGTTACCAAACTGGGTTTTGGTATACGAGGTAATCCCGAAAGTAATTAAATGGGACTTACTTGGGGATTAATTCTTCTTTTCTCAAAATTACTGAGATTGCGATTTGAGAGTCCCTCAAGGGTGAGTGGATCTTCTTTTGTCTTGCTCCCGAAATTCCTGTTTGGCACTTAGGAATTGTGATCCAGCCAGACCTCTTGCTAAGTCATGAAGGATAACTCGGTATGGCACCGATAAGAAAACGCAACGAACTTCTAACATTAGAAGTCGAGTTCGGAACTGGGCGAGAGACTGCTTACAATAATCTAGTCCTCTATCGTCTCTAACAGAATAAAAACCTCTTTTTTTCCTTACGGGGCTTATTTAGAGACCGGAGGGGAGCGCGAGGGGGGAGGGGGTGCCACCGCGTAGCCCAGGCCCGCTTCTAAATGAGAGGCACCGACAACCGTCACATTATTTCTCCTCGGTGGTCTTTTTGATCTGGCCCCGCTCTTAGGGCGCTTTAACCGCGGGCCTCCTGACCTCGTAGGTAATCAGATCTTTTGAGAGCTGCTTAATGGCCTTTTGCGGCTACCTTGGTCTTGCAGCCCGATTAGACTACCCACTCGGCGGAGAGATCAGAGCCTTCGGCAGTTTGACTGTTAGTCAGACGACTAACGTTCTCACGCCCCTCATCTTCTGGTACGTTTCTCTCGCTCTCTCCGAAGAGGAACTTTAACATATATGTCTGCTTGGCTCTCTGAGTGGCGTTATGTTATAATTCCTCTACAAGGATCATCACTGCGTGAGCCACAGTGCCATGTCTCCCAAGCGTGCAGCTTTCTATCTCGGACATGTGAGCATGCGCACAAGAGCCAAACACCGCATCGCTGGAACTGTGAAGCGCACAGTTCTATACAAGGATTTTGTATTTTTTCATAAACTAGGGGATGGCTACTGACATTAAGCTTAAGGATTATATAGTGTACATGTTTAAAGAAAGAATTAAAGAAAAAATGACCTACTATATTCAATGTTATCGAAAATATCGAGTGGAAATACGGGATACTGCAGTTCCGCAGTGCTTATACACGAGCCGCCACTGCTTGTTTCTTTATTACATTTTATTTGCTATTATTCATAATAAAATTGTATTTCATTAAAGTAAAATCCAAAACTTAGTTATAAGCTGGATTTTTTTTTAGAAATGTGAGCTGGAGTTTAGCGTGCCGAAAAAAGTTATAGGAGTGCCATTTCGGGCACGCGTGCCATGGGAGGACGTACAAATACCTCAACGATCAGTTTATAGAACGACATACAGCTATGAACATCGCTACAACATATGCGGATATAGTTACTAAATTCGAAATTCGTGGCAAGGGGAGGAAAGTGGTTGCAGACAATGCCTTCTCTATGGTGAGATCATTTGATGTCTGTCTACCAGGATTATATGGAAATGAAGTAAGGAATGAAAGTAGCGGTGAAAATGAAGACACCACTGACCTTGATATTTTGGAAGAAGAACTTCATATGAATGAGGTGCTTGCCCTTTTTCCACCAGATCGGTCCAGTTGCTTTTTACACACACAACAACTCTGCATACGAGATGCCTTCAACGATCCCTGTGTCAGAAACAGTGCAATTGCAACTGGAATACACAATTTCTGTAGTATTTTAGCTGCAATACGTCGATCTACTGTGGCAGCACCGTTCTTAGAAAAGATTGGGGTTCCACTGCAGTCTGCCAACGCTACTTGATGGAACTCAACTGACAATGCTTAAGTTAGTTCTCATTGAAACCGACGGAGTCAACTCAGCTATTCGTTTTCTAGGATCGAACCGAACTGTAGAAGAGTTGAAAGGAATGGAAATAGCAATGCTGAAAGAAGTGATACAAGTTTTCGAACCGTTCCAAGAGGCGATGACGCAAATGGAAGGAGAAAAGATGGTTACACTTTCTTGCGTTGCACCAGTTGCATTTGTCCTTGAGCACAGCCTCAAACTATTCACGGAAATTAAACCAATCTACTGCTTTAACTTGGCAAATGCACTACAGTTTTCTATCAAGAAGAGGTTGCATCTATTTCTTGCGAGGACTGATGTCATTGCCGCAGCTCTCGTGGGCCCCAGGTTTAAGCTGACATGGATGTCATGTAAGGAAATGCAAAAGGAAAAGGTTTCGAGGATTTGAACTTAATTCTTTCCGAGTCAATTTAATTGACCTTGAATAAGAAAGTAATTCAAGAGAGTGAACCTTTCGTCTCCATGAGCATGAATCAAGACGAGGCTAGCGTGAGTGCAAAACAACCTCGTCTTTTGGCCTACATGCCTCCAGCTGGGCAGATGATGGCAAGTGGATCAACAAACGACACTACAGTGGTGATGGCAGAACTTGAAACGTACCTATAAGGAGGTGTTCTGCCTTTTGATGCCAACCCACTAAGGGACTGGCGTAATACAAAAAGCTTCAAAATTTTGGAGCATTTCGCCAAGAATATTCTAGGGTGCGATGCAACGTCGGCACCATCTGAGAGGGTTTTTAGCAAGGCCGGCAATTTTTACACTCCTGAGCGAGCAAAACTCGGCCCGGAAACCTTCCGGGCATTAATGATGATAAAATGCAATTATGATATGTAAAATGTAAACTCGAGTGAAAAAAAAAGTATTTGTTTATGTTTTTGCATAATTACAAGAATATTTTTATTTGTATTTTTGAAATCTGGAATAGGAGTATTTGTATTCTTATTTGTATTTTTTGAACCATACTTGTATTTGTATTTTTAGATACAGAAATAAAAGTATTTGTATTTGTATTTGAATTATAAAAATCAGTATTTGATCCAACCCTGATAGAAGCCAACTCCCATTTCATTCTTGGATCCAACTGTGTACACAGGCACAGCTCCAGCATGGCAGGATGTATGCTCAAATAATTATGAGTAGGTATTCCTAAAGTAGGCATCTGGGCCGCACCAAAAAAACTCGAATGCTAACCACCGTGCATGATTTTAACACCACCGAAGGGGCCTCTTGAATAATAGCAGCTAGCCAAAAAATATATGAATGGAGAAGTGATCACCTCTCATCTAACGTACACTTGTGCATCTAGAGAGAACAGGGACAGGTCGGGGAAATAAAATGAAAGTTCTTAGACAGTAGTGTGAGTAACAATCCACATTAAGGGTCCCGCTCTCCAGCTCTTCAATCGGGTCCGCTTGCGCCTGATCTCGTGGACTCATTGTGTATTTCCCCAAAGGGGGTGTTTACTATTAAGTTCCCTAGAAGGAGAAATGTCCTCGGGAGCTATTAAATTACACCTTAATGAACTCTGCCGAGGGTATAATAGAGATAAATAATAGAATACCTCCTATCCACGTACAGTTGCACTGTGAAAGCCTCTAGGGGGTATTCAGATGTAAAGGCAGAACGAGAATATCATATTGGATATAAATTGCGCACCTTCCTACCCGGCCCCATCCCATTGAGGTGGGGCGTAAATCCTTTATACTCTGGGAGGGTGGGACGTGTGGACGTATTAAACATAGTGTCCTGAAGGCTGGAAACTATTAAGGGTGGGAGGAGACTAGTCTCAGTAGTTGATCTGAATTAGTTATGAGTCCTCGGCCATTCTGTGGAAGGAGATTGGCCCCTGAATATATGTATCTTTACAGAATTTTAAAGCCTTCGAGGGTTTAATGGTGATGGGTTGGCTCTATGCGCGAGACTATCTCTTCTCTTACCCCGAAATCTTTGGATGGCCGGAGGCTTTAGGGTAGGGATTCTTTCGTCTTTAATCGGGGCCTGACTTTCTGCAGCTCTCTACTCGTCCTCGGACAAGGGCCAGGGAGCCAAAACTCTCATGTTGCTATACTCCTTTCATACGGTGGACTTTATGAGCCCCAAAGTTAGCTTCGCCATCACCTTCGAAGTTTTGTCTCCTGTGACTCTAACGCTCTATAGAGGAAGAGTTCAAGCCTTTCTTCTGCCAGCTCTAATAGGTTGCCGCCGAGCACAGGTAGAACATACGGAAGGGTTCCTAATACATGCCGGAGCTATTGTCTTCTTAGGCCTGGAAGCGCAAGGAGCAGAGTGTGCTTTCATAACCTGGATGAGTAAGAGGTACTTGGTCGCCTACAACGCGACCGGACCTTGTCCTTGGCCTCTTGAAATGAAACTAAGTTCTAAGTCTAAATGGTCAAGACTATTTTCCCAACAAATAGGAGTTACATTGCGTTACAGAAACTGGGTGCGACTCGCCACAATTCAGACGACTTTGCATGATACATTTTTATTATACACAGCTTTAAAGCAGTTAGCATATATCTGCGGATAACCTACCTTTGCACTTCTAGAGGTTCTATTATTATGACCAAAGCGATGGTAGTGATAACACTTCAGCGGTAACAACACGGATGTCTTTAAGCTGTAATGCTACCAACAAGCCCGTAACTATTCAGGAAACCTGTCTAGTTCTTCTCTGATATCCTACACCAAGTAATTTACCAGTCACCTGCCATACACTACCACTTTTACAAATTTCATGAAAGAGTGCAGTGTCACCGAGACAATTGTGCCATTTTGTCCAAAGACCATTCAGTTTGGCATTCTGCAACGAGTTAGATACATTCAACAGAAGGGTCCTGTCCGGAAAATGGATGGCCATAGACTCCCTAGAGCGAAAGGAACCTAGGCCCTTACGCTGATGTAAATGGTGTCCTTCAGCCAACTTTTTTCCATCAGTCGATCAAAAAAAGATGTATTGAACAACTTATTTCACAGAATTTCTTTCTCTGGCAACCAAAAAAGCCATAGCCACCAAAAAATCTTAAAGTCATCGATCTTTAGACTAAATTAACCCTTTAGCACGGACTACTCTTCTCTATCATCCAAATTTGTTTGTTCTTATAGAACTTCACAATTTTGATCTAAAACTGAGAATTATATATGTTTTTTCAATTTTTCTCCTCCAATTAGAAAATATTGCTCGCCCATTTCAATGGGCTCTATAGAGCATTCCATCTTGGTGTGACTCTCACTTTTCATCACTATGGATTAAATTAAAGAATTACGTGTTAAACAATCTCATTTAATATATATTTGTTTAGAGAGAGTATTGAAAAAAATGTAAAGATAATGAAATTATTACAAGACTCTGCCGCATAAATATAAAGTAGCAGTCTATAATAAGATTCATACAAGTTAAAACAAAATTTCAGGAAAGTTTACTCCTATATATTTTGACGCATAAAATTAAGAAAATGATAAATTATTACTGTATATTATAGGCAATGAATAATAAGAGGTTTGACATAGACCTTTACATCAGTTGGCTGAAAATACACATTCCTATTTCTTTGTATGATATTCAACCCAGCACTGAATGTGCAGTGCCACATCACATTTGGAGCACTTAGGCTTCATATTCTTCTTACATACACCACACCACCGTTGAGTGTTTCCCATCACGGCATAATGATCCGCTCTGTAGTAGCATAAATGCTCTGGTGAAGTTAATGGCACAAGTCTATGAGGTTTCTCTGATGGTTTTAGCAGAACATTGACAATTTCCCTCAGAAACTCTAGCTGTGACACCTTGTGGATCTTTCTGTAGAGAATCCACCCATTTGCAATTTAACCATTCGGAAAAAAGCGGAAAAGAGGAAAGTACCACACTCACTTCCTAAATAAAACTCTAAACTCTTCCCTAAACTGATCAAACAGATATACTCCCATTCCTTTGTTGTAAAGCTTCACAATGTTTGGTTGAGGGATTACTACCACTTCTTTCTTCTTTTTTGACCACCTTTTGCATTTGCCCAATGAAAGATATGCACTGTCACTTTTGTCTGTTGCCACCCTAACATCGCTGCTGTCATTCCATGCACTAATAGCACTCTTCTTTTCTTTTTTCTGAAACAGCTCTGCTTCCCCTCTCTCTTTTTTCTTGATATCTGGCACTACGACATCCTTGACTTTGTCCTTACGAATTGTACCTGTCAGACTAATATTAGCTTCGTGGAAAGACTGGAGAAGAGACAATGTTGTAAAATGATTGTCAACATATCCACTGCTACCCTTAGGTACTGTTACTTTGGCTAATGCAGGGTCAACAGTTTCACCCACAGTGAATCTGTTCCTTCATACAAGCGGAACTTCATTAACAGCCCTTCATGAGAGCATAGAAACCAAAACTTGTAGCCAAATCTTACGGGCTTTCCTCTGATGAATTGTTTGAATCCATGTCGCCCATAATATGGTTCCATTACTTCATCAATGACCCATGTTATAGGAAGTAGTTGAGCGATACCCATGAAGAGCTTGTTGAAATGTTTCAAAAGAGTGTAAATCTTAAATATCGTATCATCCGAAGGCTTCTTTGAGTTGTCCACAAAGTGCAGGCTTCACCGGATCTCATCAAATCGGTTTATTGTCATTCCACACTCAGTTACAGCCAGATTTCGGGTGTTCACCTGCTTCGCTCAGTACAGCCGTCGGTTTGGAACTGGGTTATAACCTGAGAGAAGAAAGATGCCAAGTATCGGATGCAGTTCTTTTTGAGTAAAACATAATTTTTTCCCAAATTTAACGTGATGATAACGGGTTGTCTCTGTCTTGATCACGTGAATCATTTCTTTGTCCCAAAAGTATCTGAATATGTCCACAGGTATAAATCCTTCATCTGCCCATTTTGCTACAATAGATGCTTTATATACTTCATGCAAGTTTAAGGCATCACCTTTATCACAAATCTGAAACTCACATTTCTTCCACTCATAAACAGGCTTCGAGCGTTTTTGCTTTTTCTCCGTGGTGGGCCAAGGTCTGCTACCTGATCATCACACCCAAACTCTCTGCTCTTTAAAGATTGATGCTCCCCATCCAGAAGAAGGCTCAGAGCGACTGTTTCGGTATGTTAGATTATGGGGGGGGGGCATAAGTCTTGCTCCCAGCAATCGGATTTTCCTTGCTCCACAACAGCTATATCCTCACTAACATTGTCTATATTAAATTCTTCCTCATCTTCTGATGACTGTGCCATTTTCTTCACTAGGTAATGAAAACAGGTAGTTTACTGTCTCTTCAACGTCTCTTAGACATCTGAAAGAGAAAACACATGTCTATAAGAAGGAAAGCAAGAAAAAGGATCAAGTGTTTTACCAGAGAATACATTGTAATATTGAGAAAATACCCAGGTATTATATACTCGTATATTAGTAACAAACATTTATTTAGGGTTCTGAATATATATTCATATACATACTGACCCTTGGGGATAAAAATATGTCAGATATAATCAAAATAAAGTAACATAAACGTTAAGAGTGAACAAGTATTTTGATTCAAGTATTCCCCTTAGGCTGCAGTGCCCTGACTGACCTCAATAGAGCTCATTTAAATGGGCATCATATTTTAACTGATAATAAACGTTACAGAATGTGTTTTCCCGACTCAAATAAATAATTTCACACATTAAAAGAAGTCTTTATATTTCATTTTTATCATTATTCACTAAAGGAAGTTCCATATGCAGCAATGTATAGACAATAACTTACCTAAGTTAAGACATTTTGGTAGAAACAATGAAGTAGGTCTCCTTTCTTCCGTCATTTACTTGTTGTTTACAAAGTGTGTTAAAAGTTTAATCATCAGCTGCAAAAAGTAACGTTTTCTTTACATCCTGCAACAAAAAGAACATAAATTATTTGGTAAACTTAGACAAAATTTGTGTTTATATAAGGTAAATTTTCCGCCCATTTAAATGGGCTCTAGGAATGCGTGAGTTAAGAACCAACAAAACCCACAAAACAACACAAAAAAACAAAACAAAACTCCCCAAAAGGAACACTAGGCCGGGGTGGTGTCTCATTTATTTAGGCGTCTAAACATGCACTCAACACCAAAAGCTAAATGGAAGTGGTGCGTCTCCTCTTAAAACGATAAGAAGTGTCTAATTTTTGGAAACCTTGGATTTCCTCTGGGAAAAGTTAGGGAATATATTGTGATAGAAATGCAGACGCTCCAATCTTTTTAGACTGTTGCTGTACAAAGGACCAATGGAATTGTCGCCACAAAAAGATACAATATCTATACAAAAGAAAAGGGTAAAACACACAATACCCAGGGGCTAATAAAGGTTGGTGCAATAATATATATAAAAACCGGTTTTTCAACCTAACATATAAACATTTTGATAGAGTGGAGGGGAGGGGAACAAAGAGCAAAGTCTACTTAAATCAAATATGGCTTAGTGCATCCCCTTTACAGAAGGCAAAAAAGTTGATAAAAACTTCTTCACTCCCCGGGGCGCAGACCAATTTCTTGGTCCCGACAGGAAATACACACCACAAGGCATTGGTCAATTTTGCCTGAGCGGCTTGCTTTGTGACGCCTCAACCACGAAAATCCATTTCATGGTAGACTAAAACTTTTTCCCACTAAATCAATAAATTTAAATATAAATTGATTAATAGCCCTTTAACGGGACAGTCTATCAAATACATATTTCTTTTCATTGCTGCCAATAATTGCTTTGTTATAAGGTTAGTATAAATAAGTATTATCTTGATTAAGTTGATAAAATATAAATTTATATATAACAAACATAACTATGCTTACCTTTTCCTATCTCCTCCTTTCTTCCTTCCCACACAAAAACATAAAAGTAAGATAAAGAAAAGAGTCAAGGCAAAATGGTGAAAATCCATAGAAAAATAAAATGGGAAGAATGGTTCAGGCATACATCTCATTCACCACTAAGGAAAAAAGGTAGCGCGCACGCAAAGCTCCCTAAGACTTGAACATCCTACAGGACGTGCCTGAGAGATTGGATTACCAAGCAGTTGTCACAATAAAGTTCAGGAGAGCGCTCCTTTATATAAACTGTCAAGGCTTTGGGGGCTATGTCCAAGGGAAAAAATATATGCGCAGTAGCACGCAACTTTAGAGTTCCGATCGGCCGTCCCCCATCTTCTTTGCCATACATCCCCAAGGGCTGACCTCATGTCTGTCATGTAGTCAGAGTAGGTAAAATCAAAATGCTTGTACAGTGGCCCAGTCCTTGTAGACTGTTTGGGGTTCTCATATGAGCGCTCATTTTACGCAATCCCTACATGTCCAGGGATACAGCAGATGAGAGTATCGACATAGCTACATGCCTCATGTAGACTCATGGCAAGACGCATAATCTCCCGTAGCGAGCTATGTATTGTCACCATTTTGGTGGTGAAAACACACACATCGTCCGGAAGAGCCCCGCCGGGGTTAAACAAGAGATATAAGCTGTAAAAGCCCAGTCGCTCTTCGGACTTGGATCCATCCGTGTACTCTAGAGTGATACGACATGTGCCGCAAGAAAGGGGCAGGAGTATTGCGGCAAATTTTAAAAGGTACCAACCTCGAATTTGCCAACATACAAAGTGGAATCTTGAATATAACCAAAGGCGCCACTCCCCGAGAGCTTCGTCGACCTCTCGAAGAAGTTTTCTTGCCCCAAATACAAAAGTCTTAGGGTATTATTTACGTCTCTCTTCAGCATATGCACTGTCGAGATCAACTGCGGATGAGATGAGAGACGATGGTAACCAAGACAGATGATGGACTCGGCGAACAAGCAAAGAATGCACTGTATACACCGTAAAACTATCGGGATCTCCTCAGCATCCACAATGTCACTCTGTACAGGAGACGTGATGAAGCAACAGGTCTACATGTTGAGACCATTGTGGCTTATTGAGCCTACCTCCAAATTCTTACTGGGCTGCGGATGCGTAGAACCCGCATGCGTATTCTAGATTACACCGTATAAAGTAGAGGTAGAAGAAGAAAAGAATAGTCCTATAAGCAGCTAGAGTGTTGAACGCTAGGGAAAGAAGAATGTCCATGTGCACCTTCTAGGTAAAGTGGCGGTGAAAAATAAGACCAAGAAAACAGTTGGCGAGAAACACATCTAGAGGAGCCTCATTTAAGAAAAAAAAACTGGGTAGGAGTTAAGCTCTAGATGGCAGCAAAGAAAACCGAAGTCCGTGTGCTACAGCATTGCGAGAAATGCGGTGAAGAGCGTGTTTAGGTCGAAGCTTTAAGTTATGCCTATGGGGTGTACCGAAAGTTATTGAATGTCGTCTACGTAGAGCGTAGCAGTTACATGCTCTGTCATCCCCAGCGTTTCTCTCTTTCTGATACTGACTACATGGCAAGAATCAGGCCAGTGACTTGGACTACATGGCAAATAGATGGGAGAAGGCCGATGGGAACTTAAAGTTGCAAACCATCTAGCCACAACTGTTCTTTTGGAACTATCACCTAAAGCCTTGGCGTCTCCAGATTGCTTTCAGTCGTCTCCGATTTGGGCCCCCTCGCGGGACGCACTGCCCTTTGATGGAACGTTCTCCTGCACCTTACTGCAAAGAAGGCGTGGTCCCTTACACTGTTCTGCAAATTATTGTTGAGTTTCCAAGTATGTGAGATTTTCTCGCACATTACCTGACCCCTTGACGAGACGAGGTGGTAGATACCACTTTTCCCTTGTACTTGGGGTGGGTTCGTGTACTCAGACTTGAGGACTGAATGACTTTTGAGAGGAAGTTGGCCTCTCTCCTTACCTGGAGCATATTATTTTCCTTCCGTTAGTTTGTTTTCCTCAGTTTTTTTATATTTATTTTAGCTTTATAGCCTAATGATTAAGTTAGCTTAATTAAGCCGTTTATGTCATGTTGGCAGAAGTGATGATATATTTTTCCTTTAATTAAAAACCCCCAAAAGAATTGGACAAGAAAGAGCTTCCCCATTCAAAAGCGAATCGACGATCTTCCAGAAACTGGGACAAGAAAAATTGGGAGGCGTCCACTCGCCCCCCATATTATGGTGGATCTTCCAAGTACCGTATCGACACTCGGTTTAATAGGTTCTATCTAAACCAAGGAACACCGTAGCGAAGTACGTTCTACGAAGGAACGACTCGTATATAGCATTTTATACCATGAGTAGAAAGCAGCAATGTGCAGGAAACAGGCGACGTCCGCTATTCAGGAAAAGTGTCATTATTATTATTATACAAATACAGAAGTTTCCAATGGAAAGGACAAGCCTACAAGACCAAAGGGTGGTCCCATAGGAAAACATACTGCAAGAAAAGACAAAAAGAGAAAAAAAAGAAGAAAGACACCATATTAAAAGAAATTATGTTAAAACAAAATAAAACCATATTAAAAGTATTTAAAAACAAAGTCATTGGTTAAACAATAAATTTATTTACTTTAGATCTAAATGATGTAATATCAGATACTGATAGACATTCTTCTGGCAGTTCATTCCATTACTTACAAATATCAGGAATGAAACAGCGAAGTAAATTGAGTTGTATTACATTTAAGAACAGAAAACGCTTTGCTGTTCCTATTAATAATGTTATTAGAGTGACGTGTGCATTGAGATGGTGTAAAAGGCTCAGGCAGAGCAGGATGGAGTGGATGTTCATTATTTTTTAAAATCTTAAAGGAAAAAAATAATGACTCGACCAATCTACGTTTCTGTAGGTCAATATTTAGATTGGGCAACAGAAATTTAATAGTATTGATTGATCTATTGAGCAATCTAAGATGGCAATCTGCAGCCAATACCCAGACAGTAGAATAATATTCAAATTTAGGCAAAATAAAAGCAAAGATGGAACGTAAAACTGCATCGTTATTACCAAAGGCTTTTCTGCATTTTCTAAGTAGACCAGTTTTCTGAGCAATGGAGGAAGAAACGGAACGAAGATGAGTTTCAAAAGTAAGATTGCTGTCTAAAACAACAACAAACAACTTAATATTATTAGAAGAATCCAGACAAATATTATCAAGCAATAAAGACGGATGATTTGGATTTGAAGTTCTACTGCGACTAAAAATAATTGAGTGCGATTTTCCAGCATTCAAAACCATGCCCCAACGAGTACACCAACTAGAGACTTTTACCAAATCTCTATTTATAGAATTTGCCACCTCAACTCGATTTCTTGATAATGGAATACATGAATACAATGATGCATCGTCAGCATAGGCCATTATGTTATTCTCTAAGTTCTGCCACATATCAGTAGTATATAAAGTAAATAAAATAGGTCCAAAGACACTACCTTGCGGAACACCAGAGACCACATCAACCATAGAACTACATTTCCCATCAACAACCACAAATTGCTTGTGATTAGATAAAAATTCATTTAAAATAGAATAAAAAGGGCCACCTATGCCCATTAATTTAAGTTTATATAACAAAACTTTAGGATTAACTCTGTCAAAGGTAGAACTGAAGTCCAGTGATACTAGCCTGGCTTCAGACCCTGCATCAAGGTTAGATTGCAACTGGTCGACCAAATAATCCAAGGTTAAGAAATTTTTCCATTATCTTTCTCACCGAGGAATTTACAAAAACTGAGCGCGTTAACAGCCAAATGCCGTGATCTCTCTCCAACTTGCGAAAAGCATGCATTGCACAGTAAGCATTCTCCAGGAATCTGGGAAAATACGTTTCGTCCAAATCTTGTTGAACAAATCTAACACACAAAAACTCCTCTCTTGCCCAGGAGTCGAAGCATGGTATAGATAATATCATCTGGACCAGAGACATTATCCACAAATAAGGCGAGGGAAAAACTTAGTTCGCTTACCGTAACAGATCGTTGAATGGTTCTCCGCATTTGGAGGTGAAGTTCAGTTGGCAGCATTCAACGAGCCAAAGACGTGCTTTAAATGCTGGTGGAGCAGCACCCTGGCTATAGAATGGGAAGAAAGGACTCTATCGCGGGCATGAGGTGCGAGATTATGGCCATGTTCCTTTTCTCCCGGAGGACGGGATGTGTCCTCCGAGAACTTGCCCCGAATCTTTTTGACATAATTCCACCCTTCTGCAAAAAGAGACTTCACGTGAATAATGAAAGTTATTCCCACCAAAAAGATAGGAGTGTGCTTTGAAATATAAAGGAAACTAGCCCTCACTCGACGAAATTTTCGTAAGGCTAAATCAATCGAGTGGTGCTTGTAGTGTTTATAGGCATATCCCTTCTCTCTGATGGCCATCCCACACTAGGTCAACCACCAAGAAAGCGGAAGATGTTCAAAACTCCCATACGCTAAAGAAGTGGTAGTCAGTCCCATGGCGAAGAGGTTGCTGGAAAAGAAATCAACTGCTCCTCCAATGATATAAGGAAGTCAATCCTTTCCACAAATGCCAACCAATACGTCAGATCCAAACACCAGCTATGTGATTACAAAGGTGGCATCGGCTCAACAAAAGATATTTGGGTGGAGAAGTGATTGTTATGGCCAAAGGCATACCTAACCTTGTGCCACCCATGGCGGTCATAGAATTTGCAGCCCTTTCTAAACAGCACAACCTCTAACTTTTACATGATGCAGCTCAGAATACACAAAAGATTATTTTGAAAATTATGATGAAAATTATGTATTTTTCACAAGGTTTCGTAGTTTCTTATCCTTTTGTCTATAATACGAGGGGCGGTCAATAAGTTTTGCGAATCTATAGGGCAAAACAGAGGAAGGGGGATGGCTGTTTGTGGGGGTGTTAGGACAAGTTATGACAAGTCATGACCTGCAGCCGTACGCTCCTGCCTCGTCTATTTAAGAAGCAGTAGCTGATCGCAGATCGTCAGTCACAAATTTTTCAACAATGGAGAATGTTGAGCACCGCTCAGTGATCAAAGTTTTGACCAAGGAAGGCAAGAATGCAAAAGAGATCCATGAACGCATGTTTGCAGTGTACACCGACACCGCCCCTTCCTATGCAACCATTGCTCGCTGGAATAGGGAGTTCCGCCATGGTCGTGAATTCCTTGAAGATTACCCCCGTCCAGGATGCCCGTCAGACGTGACCAACGAGGACAATGTGGTGAGGATGATCCTCGAAAATCGACGGCTGAAGGTCGAAGAAATCGAATGAGAACTTGGAATATCACATGGAAGTGTTATCAACATGATCCACGACAATTTGGCCATGACCAAGGTCTGTGCCCTTTGGGTCCCTAGAAACCTCACGCCCCATGATCGACTTTAACGTCGTCAAAGTCCACAAGGCCAGAGTTTCACAAGCTGCCTTGCGTGAGTGCGGATTCAAGGAGCTCAACCATTTCCCCTACAGTCCAGATCTGGCTCCTAGCGACTACTTTTTTATTCCGCCAGCTCAAGGGTGCACTGTGTGGACGCCGGTTTGGGGACGATGAAGATGTCCAGCTCGCCGTCCAGGAATGGATTGAACAGCAGTCGGGAGATTTCTGGTTGTCGGGAATTCGAAGCCTCAGGGACAAGTGGCGCAAGTGCATTGAAGTCGAGGTAGTTATATTGAAACACTTTTCCTCATATCTCGTTTCCTTATATCCGAATTGCAAAACTTATTGACCGCCCCTCGTAATAATTAACTCCTATTTGTCTCGAAAAAAATACATACTGAACGATATTTGACTAACGCGCACTTGACTTGAATTAATTTTAAAAATGCCGACTCTCTCAAAACGTGCCGCCCATAGCGGAAGCCCCTTTCCCTAGGTCTACCAGTGGCACTACCTTGGAGGTCATCAATCACCCCGCACCCCAAATCAGAGTGTATGTATGGAGAGCACAAGGTTAGAAAGTGACAAGCAAATAAAGCGGTTCTCGGCTAGTTATAAGTGAATTTATCCACATTTAAGACGCCGATCAGTTTCGCCAGAACCTGGCACATGGTTTTGGTCATGTATTCACCCAGTAGAGATGCAAACCGTCAAAATCACCTAAGAGGAGAAAGAACCTTGGCAACCGTACGACAATCTGGCTGAATTCCAACACATCGATGCCAGCTGACAATGGAATATACACTGAAACGAGAGAGTATCGCTTATACAGTAGTAGCTGCACTGCTAGTGCCTGAAAGGTGGTATTTAAAGCCAAGTAGAGGACGTAGACATTATGTTGGGTATAAATTTTTCCTGGATCCCGTCCAGGAATGATGGTTGCTAAAGGTTTATATCCCGCTGATGTGGACAGGGCGCACGCGCTAGCATGAACTCCTGAAGACAAACCGCTAAAGTGTAATAGGAAGATACAACCCTTCGTATCCCCTCCCTTTTAGCGCGGAATCTACGTAAATTCTATTGGAAGAAAATTTCTCCAGTTCTCCAGGCCTAGTTAAAAGGAAATGCTGGGATCCTCTTTGACATTACTACCCTCACGTGAATGGCTTCTGTTCACGGAAAGCTCAAGAAGCACCACTGACTTCGAAGACCTACTGAAGTCAGCTTGCCTCAGTGTACGAGCCTTTCTCTACTCCTACCTTGAATCATTTTGTTGTCGAAGGAGCTTTAGGTTCGGGGGTCCTCGTTCTTTAAAGGTACCTGATCCAGCCTCAGACAGAACCATTCATTCGACTAGAAATTTGAATGCACCAAGGGTAGCCGCACCACGACCTAATGGTGTTTCTCCTCCTGTGTGTCTATCGACTCAGTAGAGGTTCGGGGCCGCTTTGCTCTTTGCAACGTCGCGTGATCGGACGGATTTTAGCATGGATGGGACACAAGCCCAAATTGACGCCAGTTTTACCAGGGTGGCGTTTGGAAGAGAGAGAAACTAGAAAACGAAAGCTATCCTCTTCGATTAAGAGAGTGTGCACATGGTCTCACACAATACAGCATCAGCATCTTAAACCTTAGATAAGTTTATTCTCTTACCTAAGCGATGGCAGTGGCAACATTTCCGCGGTGATGGCAGGAATGCCTTAACACGGTAACGACACTAACTAGCAGGCACCAAATCAGGGAATCTCTCATGGTCGAATGTGACGAAGAATTCAGAGGTGGGTCTTGAGTTTCCTCTCTGTTTCCTCATTACCCGCTTAACCTTTATCGATCCCTCGTCGGACAGCTCTTTGGCCATGTCCTCTAAGGAACATTTATCGAATTTCCCCCATGCATATACTACTCCTTTTACGAAGTTCACGGTAGAGTGTTGTGCTAGCTGTACAGGCAAACCACCAAGTGGCCTAAAAGCACACACAATGGTGGCTCCCATTGCAGAGTCAATCGCATTCATCAAAAGACTCCCGTCCGTAAAACAGGTAACTTTCACTTCCCCTACCGAGAATCCTAATTAATGCCTGATGCTAATGTAACGTATCCTCTGGACAAATGTTTTCATTAATAGAGCGAATTACTAAGGACCGTCTAAATGCGGTGGTCTCTTAATAGAGGGCCCCAACTTCACCGAGGCTCCACTCACCTAAAATTAGTCTGACTGACAGTTTGGATCTAAGTTTCTCCCTCCCTCCCCCGAGGGCGTCCCGAGGTCATACGTGCTCTCATTGCTCCAGCCACATGCCAAGTCGCCATGAGAGCCGTTTGGCACCGGAGCCCCAATGAAGAAGCAGAATCATTTGACATGTTACTATTGTTCGATTTGTTCTTTTTCTTTGACGAGGAGAGTGGGGTGTGCGACCTTTTCTCTTCCCTAGCGAGAGGATCCAGTGGCCAGACGAGCCAGCCACTGCCTGGTAGTTCGCCGAAATGGTAAAGGACCCGACCTTCTGAGGAGCTTCACCATAAAGAAGAGAGCTGCCCTGTCCCTTTGATCTCTTGATGGTGCGGGCCCCGTTAAGAGGATCTCGCTCAAGAGCAGAGTGAGGCTTTGGTGTGGTTCCCACCCAGTGAGGTTCAGGAGTACATTCGGCTTGGAGTAGTTGATGTAGGTAGTTTGCCTCAAATCATCTTTGAATGTGCCTAATTCCTGCCTCTTTTCAGGAGTGATCATCGCAGGATGAAGGAAGGGGAGATTTGCGTGGAGGCTTAATGGAGATTCATTATAGCCGATATACTCGTATGATTCTCTTTCTCCTCCACTGACTTGTAAGTGGTTGTATACGTCTGCACAAGAACTAGGCAGGATTCCAGGAATTTGGGTGATCGTAAAGTTAAGTGGGTATACAAAGAACTTGAAACAAACAAACAAATAATACTAATAATAGAGTAGAAATGATATTTTTACGTTTAGCTAGTTACTTAGGGCCCACTGATCGAGTGAGAATTGGAAAGTTTTTTGTGTTCCCGAGCACGGCTCAGAGTGCGTTAGTGCATTTTCTGAGTTAAAAATTGGTTTTTTTTTATTTAATCGCCGATCCATATATTGCGTAGGTTAAGGTTTTTGTGTGCCATTGGTAATAATTTCTAAACTTTAAAAGTGTATATTTTGTCAGCAGCTCTTCATTTTTGCATTTTATATTAATTTGGGGGTTTAGGTATCTAATATTATTTTTTTCACTAATTCTAGTCTCCTTGCGTCTCCCTTCATGCATCCAGGCACCCCTGGGTCAGTTTAGAGAAGAGGTTTGCGAGGCTCACCGCCACAGGCTCCACTCACCTCGGGAGGTGCTTCCATCCAGCCATCCCCCCCTAAAAGTGTCATGGATCCTGACCGAAGACTTGCTAGGCCTATGGCCCGCTGTTATTATAGGTATAAGTCAAGGGGGCGAGCCTACCACAATCTGGAAAATTTAAGAGACCGGGCACACCAGCCCCCAAGGAGGTAGTAATTGGTTGGTCTAAGAGTGGGAAGGAGGTAGCCTAACGAACCCCACCACCTCTTGTCCTGGAACCGCTTTACGGGCTCATGTGAAAGGTGGGTGGTACTGGCTCCCTTAGAACGTCATTTTGGGGAGACTTCGAAAAAAGGGTGAAGTAGGAAATCCCCTTACCCATAGACATAGGGAACAGGAAAAAGCTTAAGTGGACTTGTCTTTGGAGGTGGAACTGCCCAGGGGAGGCTAAAGGGCGATAAATGGGAAGCCCTTTACCAGTTGAGACTGTTGAAGTCACCGCCGACCCCCAAACCAAGGTCGTGCGAGGTTCCACTCTTTTCTTTTGTTTCCAGAAACATTAGACTTTCTAAAGCAACGAAGATTCTATAATCTGTGACCAATGCGAATTGAAATCGAAAAGCGGTTGACTATATCTCGCTTCCAACCGCTTCGACCCATTCCGTCTCGGATTTTCGAACCTTTCAGGGGCTTTGTTTCTGGGTGCTATAACGGTTGTTTTCCCGCATCTGTGCAACATTCAGACCGACCGGACGTTGCCCAGCTGCGGCGATTCACGAAAGGACGTAGTTTCTAAGTGAGCAAACGGAGAGGTAGGAGCAACAAACTCCCTTTCTAAGGCGCACTAGTCCTTGACAACACGGACAGGATTTGAAGATCTTTCATTGGACATTCATGAATAATTCATCAGGTCTGGAAGATGTCTTAGCTTTTAGGTTTATGAATTATTTGAGGTCTTTTTAGGCAGCAAGTGTAGAACTATTTGGAATAGGAATTTCTTCAGTGACCATCTACAACTAAGCGTACTAGTTTGGTAAAACTGTGGAAATATTTAAAAGAAAGGGAACTATTCTCAATTTAAATAAAGGACATTCAGGACGACTGAAAACTGTAAGGAAGAAAAACAACATTAGGCGTGTTGTTCAGTTAATAGTAGAAGACCCTAAAATATCCTCTAGAAGAAATGGTACAGGATTTTCACAAATGTCAGTTCTGTGAATTGTTCGTAAAGACTTGCAATTATATCCGTTTGAGCCCATTAATAAACATCAACTTCTGAAAATGATTTTCCTCGCCGTATCAAATTTGTTGAATGGTTTCTCGGACGTACAGGAAGATTCATTGAACAGTTAGTTGTTGAAGATGAGGCTGCATTCCATATGAATGGTCCAGTAAACAGAAAAAAATCCCGGCAAGATGCACCAAGAATCCAACTGCCTGAAGATCATGTGTACGAAGAGAGTATCCGTATAGAAAGGTTGTTTTCGTTGGTAGGACTGTGTGGCAATGAATCGTTAATTGGTAAAATTTTTATTAAAATGGAAATTTAAATGGTGAAACTTAACTATAAATTTTAAATCAAGATAACATTGAATGGGACTCGAAAGAAGAGGCGCAAAGCCACTATCCTCTACATGATTTTGTATGAACAGCAGGTCATGTCTATGAGGAAGTAGGGTAAAATGCCCGAGGTGTTGGAGTCCAGCTTGAGCAAAAAAACAACGATTGCTATGCTCCAGGCCACTGGGTAACACCATTCAGCCAGCTTCTGTTGGACAGATCTAGCAATAAGTGGAGCGCCAATACATGGAATTGTTTGATGAAACAATAATTAATTCCGCAATGGCTAAGGGCAGCAAACCGACAGGATGAGAGGGTATGCCACCACTCTCCTATAGAGAAGATCCAGGTATAGTTTTCATCACTAGTAAGAAGGAAAGGAAAGGAGATGCGATGGTATGGTGAGGTATTTAAAATTGAAAAAAAGTGGAGGGAGAGACTAGGCAACTACTTCTATTTTGAATAGGAATGAAGTACCTTCCCTTAGGAAATGTAGGTATGTGTTGGTAGATATCCCTGCTACGCCGCAAATTCTACTTTATATGTTGCTGGGTGAGGAGGGCATGGAAGTCCCAAAGACGTACGCTCTCCACAAGGAGCAGTGAGCCTCTTGAAAACAACGTCGTATGTAAAACAGCTCTTGCCTAGTTCACCTGTATTTTATGTAGAGGCAGTCAAGTGCGATAGTATCGGAAAATTGCGTGCTACTTAGTGCAAACTACCTTCATACACTGTTGTGACCGCCTGGGTGTGGCTAGAGGGTATACTGTGCCCGAAAATTGGGAGAGAGAAGAGTGGTCCGATGAGAAAATTGTGATATGATGAAGGTTAGGGTTTCATCAACTGTGCGAAATTCAAACACCAAATGGCAACAAACCCTGCCGGCAAAGATATTGGCCGTCCAGTATGCTCTCCGAATCTATCATCTCTGTCTTGCGACAGTTAAGAGTAGAGGGGAGTAGCGAGATAGAAACTGGAAAGTAGTCGCTACCAGAATCCTACTTGAACAGTAACCAATAGAAATCCAGTAGTGGTTCAATAGAAATGAGAAAAAGATCAAGACAGAAAAGTGTCCATGGAAGGATGGCGATAAGTGAGTGAAACGACGATTATATATGAGAAGGACATGTCTTCCATTAAGGCTAAAAAATAGGCACGAAAAAATCCAGCGGCAGTCGCCTCATACGTGGTCCCTTCTGTTGAAATATAAAGAAGGAAGGGTCTGGGAATCTGAGGGATAAGGTTACTGATAGAGTTGAAGGAAGGAATTCGTGAGGATAGTTATAGACCGAGTATACAGTTTATCGTCGTTTTGAGAAAAGGAAGAGAGCCGTTGGATGGAGTTCGGTGCAAAGATATAGGTTGGCATAGGGCTGATGCCAGGATGAACATGACTGACGGCCGCTTCCAAAATTGTCGCGTGTGGGTGAGAGGAAAGGGAGGTAAACGAAGATCCTGGAAAATTGGCACCCACTATGTAGACAAAAGAAACTAGGTTGATAGGAGGATAGAAGAAATTTAATGTTCTTCTAGTTAGCGAGAAATTCAAGGCAACTGTACTGTACCAGTATGGGAGAGAAGAGAGGAAGAGTAGGAGAATATAAATCTGAGATTTAGCGCGTGGATACGCAGGTATGGATAGGCTGCAGGTTAAGATCAGATAGACCGGAGGCTCTTGCTACTCTATGATTACAGCAAGAGGGGTCTGGGTGTGACAGGTGGATGATCGAGATGATGGGGGAGTATAGAAATCAGTGCAATGCAATGTGGGAGGTAGAGGAATATCAGTGAAAAACGATCGATAGAAGGAGGGATTTGCTGGTATGTATGATGTTTTGGAGTAGCCTGAGATATATGTAGAGTGCTTGCAAGGGAGGTATTTTAGAGATACATGGATGATATGTGTTTTAGGAGAGTCTTGAGGGTTTTTTTTCAGGAAGGACCTGGAAAAAGGCATTATTCACGTTGAACCTGGGAGATATGGATTTTGGAAGCTGCCTGAGGGATATTGCTTTCGGTATTGGTCTGTGTCGTGGTATAGGTAGGACTGAGTGATGGAAGGAGTTGGTACTTACGGGTTGTTTAAGTAATACTCCTTGATTAACGTTATATCTTTCTAAGAGTGCTATATATGATTCATTATTATTATTATCTTGGTTATTGACTCCTTTAAACTTTAAAGGTTCCTTGTGCCAACGTAGCGATTCGAGGATAGTATAAAAAATTTGTTAATACAAACTAAAACTTTAATTAAAACACAAAAAAAACAAAATAAACATGAACCATAGAAATATTACGACTTAAATCCAGGGTAAGGTCTTCAATAGTTTTCTAGTCAGGCTTTCTAACTTGACCTACTTGACATTATATTGATGGTTAACCCATCACTCACTTCAATATAAAATTAGGCTAACTGTCTCTACTGGAGTTTAAATACCTTTATCCTTCCTCCCACGGGTTTGCGTCTGACTTTGAACTCAATTAGCACAGACACCTGGGGAATCCTGTGGGTTCTTTGACACGAACCACGGCCAGATGGTTGATGCAGACAAATAACTTGAAAGCCACAAGAGGACTTGGACGAGTGTGGCCAATAGGGAGCCACATGGGATTCGGAAGGGGGGCTTCTCCAAGGGCGAAGACTATCCCTGTGCTTTAGGATGCACCAGGATAGGAAGGGCCTCTCTGACGAGAGTAAGTTGAACTTAGTTCTTAAACCAAGTTAACCTGACGTTCGGTGTGACTACCGGGGAACGGGCTCGAGGAGGAGCTTTTTATTTTTCGTTTCGGAATTCCTCAAGGGCGAGGACTATCTCGGTGCTTTGTGCTACACCAGGATAGGGAGGGGGGGTTGACGAGACTAAGTTGAACTTGGACAAGTTAACTTAAAGTTCGGTTTGGTAACCAGGAACTAGCTCGAGGATGAGCTTCTTCTTAGTTCCAGCCTTCCTCAAGGACGAGCCCTATCTCGGTGCTTTGGGATACACCAGGATAGAGGAGGGGGGGGGGGTATCTGATGAGAATAAGTTGAACTTGAACAAGTTAACTTAAAGTTCGGTTTGATAACCAGGAACTAGCTCGAGGATGAACTGCTTCTTAGTCCCTTCTTTTGGTACCCCGGCCTCTCTTGACGGGGACTTCGTAGCCTGGCTGACTCACGTATTCTACTTCATTTTTCTAAAGTTTTCGGTATATATACCGTCACCCTACTGGGGTAGAGGGTAGGAGGGGGGGATTGTGGACGAGCCGCAGGAGGGTTCTTACTCCAACGGTTTTTCTTAGGAAGTCCTACCTCTGGTCTCTCGAGCTTGAGAGAAACGCGCTTCCAATTTCGTACTTGAGGTGAAATTGAATACACACTCGTAGGGGAGATCTTGCAGCTTTAAGCTTTCTGCTTTTCATAGGGACGAAGGCAAGGGGCTGCGGTTACGAGATTGACCCAAGGTGCCTACACGGCCCGGATGTTTTGCGGTCAATGTCCCGTGTCTCAACTGAGAGAGAAATGAGAGGGTCAATCCCCTACAGTCTGATAGATAAGGATTTAGACAGAAAATATAGGATTTTTGAGAGGAGTCTAGTGGGTAGCTGTTTTTGAAGGAACAAAAGGGGTAAGGTACTGGGAAGACCCTAAGAGATTCCTCATTGCTTCTTCCACAGAGAAAGAATGGGTATGTTTAAGAGGTGCGTGCACCTCCGCCAACTTCAAGTGTGTGTGTGGGGGGGGAGGGCATAGAGCTTCCGAGGGCGAGAATTTAATTGACCCAGAGACTGCAATGGCTGAGCATGCCAGAGCCGAGTGCCTCTTGGTAATTTTTTTTTGGGGGGGAAGGAAAGCTAAATAGCGTGGTAAATTTGCATGGGGACAGACAAGCGCTCCGTGCGGACCGGAAGTGATGCTGATTGTGATGGTTTTACAGGTGCAGATCAAGATAAGGGAGGTAAAGCAGTCGCGTACTTACTCCCGCGCCTCTCGAGCACTTAAAAAGTCGGGGGAGGATGGGGGGTATCGTATTGACTGCAATTCCATCTCGAATTTAAAGATCCGACAGTCGTACGAGAATGCTTAGTTCTCTCCAGAACAGCAAGAGAAGAGCGCCCCCGTTCTTTGCCAGGTGTAACTGGCGTATATATATATATATATATATATATATATATATATATATATATATATATATATATATATATATATATATATATATATATATATATATAAAGAAAGCAACTACAGGATCTGCGGGTGATAATACAACCACCACAGGGCTATGCCATTTTTATTTTCTGTTTTTCAAATAAAATTTGAAGACAGAAAGAAAGATGCAGAAATCTGGTGTAGCTGACTATAAATACATATAGTACAAGCGAAAATAAAAATTGGACGCGAATAAGCAAATGAGACAAGAAACCGGAGTTTTTTAAAGGCAAGAGAGAGGGACATTAGAAGAATCCAGGATCGCCTTCACTGTGCCGCCCTCTGCTTCCTTTGATTCTGGATTCTTCTAATGTCCCTCTCTCTTGCCTTTAAAAAACTCCGGTTTCTTGTCTCATTTGCTCATTCTCGTCCAATTCTTATTTTCTCTTGTACTATATATATATATATATATATATATATATATATATATATATATATATATATATATATATATATATATATATATACAGACGGACATCATTTTTTAACATTCCTTTAAAAGCGCCCATTCAGCGACTGCCACCAAGGGCATAACTCGCTACAAAAAACTATTGGGTCTGTCACATGACAGATCTTCAGATCCTACCAATCTTGGCGACGACTAGTACTCCATGATAAGGGATTGCACTCTGTCGCACCTACATCAGACTTTTTTAGTATTATAGTTTAAAGCCCTCTTTCGTCCCTATACAAATCTATGCGGACGCCTCTCTGACTATTCGTTAGAGAGCTGCGTTCATTGGAGAATTACAGTCCGTTCGGTAACTCTCATTAGAGGTGCGATCAAGAACAGGCGCCACTATCACTCTTTAACACCCCTGAAAAGTCTAAAAATCTTAGGTAGGATAGGCAGGAGTGGCTGGGGCGAAATATAGCCCACTACCCTTCTTTCTTCTTTATACTCACAGGCTTTGTATTTTTTTTTTGTTAGTGTTCCAAAGTCAAAACAGAAGGAAAAAGAAAAGGGAAACCAGGCTCCACCTTGGTGTTGGGGTGGGCGACGCCACCGACAATATGCATCTATCTGGTGGAGCAGCTATCTCACACCACTTTCTATTGGTAAATGGGTTTCACCTTTACCACTTCTGAAGCCGCCATCGGGCAGCTCCACCTTAAAAAAATGGGGTGCCCTCTTATGCTTTTCTCGTGCCCCTCAAAACTCCTCGGAGGCGGGAATTCCCGTCTCCTGTGTGTCTGGGTAGGAGAAGACCGCGTCTTTGGCATAGTGCTGTTCAGAGAGCATTTAAAGCACGTCGTCGGATCGTTGAATGCCACTGATTTTATTTTAACCTTGAGAGTTAAATATCCTTTCAACGATCTGTTTACCTTCCGCTCTCGCTTCATGTGGGGATACACCCCTGGTCCGGACGATATCCCATATGCCATGCTTCGTCAACTGGGTGAGCAAAGCATGCCTTTTTGTTAGGTTTGTTCAACTGGATCTGGTCTGGGGATATTTTTCCAGATTCTTAGCGAATGGTTACATTGCGTTTTTCGCAAGCCGAGAAAAGATCACTCTATCCCAGGCTAGTTTCCACTCATTTTTTCTAACTTCCTGCGTGTGTAAGTTGATGTAAATATATGTTAGTGTTAGATTAGCTTATTTCAGTGACAGCGGAAGAAACCCGTCTTTTATACATTGCAGCTTCCCGAAGGGAAGTGTCCTCAGTCTCACTCTGCCTTGAGCACTAACAGTATTACATCGCTCCTATTGGACGATGTTCTCACTACTCTCTACGTTGACGAGCTTTCAATCTCCTTTGGTGCGACCACCTACTTTAGAGCGTCAACTCTTCAGGTTCTGAACCGCACGAGTTCTAGTTGTCTTAGAATAAGACTAAGGTGGTACACTTCCGCGATGTCATTCAACCCGACTTGTTCTTAAATGTGGCTCGCCTGTGGATGTGATAATGGCAACGTTCTCGAGGTCTTGATTGACACCTCACGTCCTCACCTAGGGGGCGATCATTCGCATTCTTAGGGTTTCTAGTACCCAGACCATGGAGTTGAGCAGTTAGGGGATTGAAAGGGTTATTTTTTGACCACTCCTTTGTTTTATCAAAGATAAATTAGTAATGCAAGTTATACGCATCCGACCAGAGCATGATTATAGAAAGTGGACTTCATCCATCATACTGACGCCTATTTGGTGACTAGTGCCTTCCACATATCTCCTGCAGAGCATGCTTCTCTATGCTTGAAAGAGGCCGCTCGCTTTACGACGTACAAAATGCATTGTATGGGTGTAAGCGCGACCCGTTTCCCTCGGTAACGCTTTTGGTAGTAGCTATGCCAGCGAAAGACGCCAATCATACCTTATAGGGTTGTAAGCGCGACCCGTTTCCCTCGGTAACGCTTTTGGCAGTGGCTATGCGACGAAAGACGCCAATCATACCTTATAGCCTTTGAATTTAGTAAAAAATGCACTACGAGCGCTTGATATAGCTCTAATGGTTGGTGCAGCCTCAACGTTTTCGCAACACCTATAGTGGCGAAGTTTGTACAGCCTCGTGAATATTGCATTCGAAGCTTTTGTAGCACACAGTGTAAGGCTAAAGCCGCTCCAGTATACACTGATGGCTCTAAATCGAAATCCCTTCTCTCTTTGGTACCTTGTCTTTTTTAGGGGTTGTTCCCAGAGAGACTCTGGATTCTCGTTGCGAGGGAGGTCAGCCATTAGCATATTTTGGGTGACCTGGTGCTGCGAACAAGACTTACCACACACCTTTACCCCTTTTTCTATTATTTCCTTTCACTGTCCTTTCTTTCGCCCTCTTCTTTCTTCTATCTATTTGCTCTGACAGTTACCTGACCCTTGCTTGTTTTTTGGACTGATTTTGGATTTTTTTTTCATAATGGTCAGAGATTTGGCGTCTCCATTACGTTTGTTAGCCGATGCCCAAGGCGAAACTCATCATTGGTCCTTTTTCTCTGCGCGTAGGAGAACTCAGGTAGACTCTTTTGTCCATAAAGATGGTGAGATGGATCCGTATCCACTCTCCGAGAGGATATACCGGACGCCACCGAGTCGAGAGTTACAGTAGCGTCACGCGCTTGCAGGCCCAGTTGGTGGAGAGTCACGAGGGAGAATGTGCAGTTAATTTTGTTTCCTATGGCGTATCTTAAACCTAAAACGTAGGGCTTCTCGCTTGAAACGTTCTTCAGTTTCCCTTTCAGCCCCCCTCCCATCCCCTAACGCTCGTTGGATCCCTATACCAACGATGTGGGCCCAAATCCACGCTTTCTGGTCTTGAGTTCTTCGTCTGAAATTCCGAATCGTTTGAGTCCTGATGTGGTGACCCCGCAGGATATGGTCCAGAGGTACGAGTAGTGGCTTTAGAATATTTTGTATAAAAATACAAAGATATTTAAAATTGATTTTATTAAATAAATTTGATATTTAATGAGTAAATTTAATTACAAAATTTGATAAATTTAATAAATAAAAGCCCAAGAATTGAAGAATAATTTTATTTAAATTCACTAAGAACCAACCAACCAACAATTGGGCGGATTCCTAAGGGGTATCTCGGAGAAGCTTGCTCCCCAGTCGCTCTCAAAATCTGATAGAGCAAACGTCGCCCACAATTTTCATTCGAACAAACAATGCTAAGATGAGCCGTCCATAATTATTTACTTACGTCTAAAATTACCCCATTGGGTAAAAGTAATATTAAAATTCGGTAATTTTATTTTCGGTACCAACGGAGCCTATCTTCAATCAAGCCTTCAGCTTTCAAGAAAAGTAGCGAAGCAATAAATTTCACAGCAGACTAGGAGTGAGGAATCGACTCGGGCTGGAAACTCAAAGAAGACGTCGCACGGAGGACCATAAGGTAGGAGCCCCAATTGTTGGTTTCTTTCTTCTCCAATTTTAACTTTGCTCTAGTTTAGCATCTTTAAAGTGTTAAACCGGATAGGACCCTTCAAAATAAATATTCCTCGTAATTTTGTGTTTTCTTCCTCTTTTTAGGAGGGGTGAACGCGAAAAAGATGGGCTGATTACTTTTGAATAACCTCATACGCCGATTCAATCAATTTTTATTAAAATTTAATTTTTATTCCGGCTTTATTTGCCCCCCCCCTTCTATCTTTTTTTTTGCGTTGTGGTGATATTAATTATGGTTGAGGTGTCATCTCACTCTCTTCACAACCTTGTCCAAAATCTCTCATCGATTGCCGAAGTTCCCGTAACCGTATTGTCTCATCTTCGTCTGAATTTTGTCAAATATGTCGTCCGTTCCAATGAATTAAGAGAAAGATTTCCCCCGTCTACAGTAAGCTTAGTACCCAACGGATCACACATGTACACATGGTGACTACAGCTGTGGGCTATGCTCGAGTCCCAACAGCCACATTGATTTTGACGTTTGAGAGTCAGGAACTTCCTCAGTTTATTAAAGCTAGGCACCTTCGTGCCCCAGTAAGTCCCTACGTCGAACGACCAAGAGGTTGCTTCAACTGCAACCGATTTGGACATGTTGGTCATGCATGTCAGCACCCCTGTTCTTGTGAACTGTGGTTCTGATTACCATGGGCCTTAATGTGTCAGAACAGCGAGCTGTGCCAATTGCGCTGTGGCTTACAGCGCTGCGTCGAGTCCCAACAGCCACATTGATTTTGACGTTTGAGAGTCAGGAACTTCCTCAGTTTATTAAAGCTAGGCACCTTCGTGCCCCAGTAAGTCCCTACGTCGAACTACCAAGAGGTTGCTTCAACTGCAACCGATTTGGACATGTTGGTCATGCATGTCAGCACCCCTGTTCTTGTGAACTGTGGTTCTGATTACCATGGGCCTTAATGTGTCAGAACAGCGAGCTGTGCCAATTGCGCTGTGGCTTACAGCGCTGCGTCGAAGACCTGCCCAATCTATTTATACGAAAAGGTCCTCGCTTTGCGCAACCCTACGTCTGGGCGTGAGGGAGGCTCGCCAACGTGCTAGAGCACAAAGATCGCCTCTTGGCAGTCTTTTCTCGGATGTTAGCGTGACGCTGAACGAAACGGATAATCACGTTCGAGTTCCGACACAACTGTAGCATCTCATAAATCCGAAGTTGATTTGAAGATAAACCGGAAAAATTTGCCAAAGCATTACATGCGGACACAACCCATGCTAGAGCAACTTCAATATCACACGAATTATAAGCAAGGATCTTGTTAACAATATCCCCAATAACTGCAATTAAGCGCTCAGAGCAGCATTACTCCAAGGGCTTTTCGATGCGGTGGTCATTACTTTCATATTAAATGCCTCGCCCAACTGTCACATCTTGGTATTGTTGAATTCACATCCGTTTTCTGACAACAGTTTTTTAGGATGACCAAAGGCAGATACAACACAAAAAGAATGCCTTAATTACATTACTGGATTGTTCAGCATATATAACCGTTGCAGCACAAAACTTTGTAGCAATACCAACAATGACAAAAAAATAAACCTTATTATACACTTTCAAATCCATAGAAACGACTTCATTAAATTTCGTTGCTAGGACGTGGAACAGGTTTCTTAAACTGAACACATATATCGCAAGACTCTCCGACCTTATTTATTTTATTTTCAAGTTCAGAATTTTCCATACCTGCATTTCTGAGTAACATTCAATTTTTTAGCAGTTAGATATCCAAATTTCTTGCACAATTTAACAGCTACTTTATTTACATCACCATCAGCACACAACAAAACCACAGAATCCCAATCTAGTCACAACGACAACAGGAAAATGAAGTGACAAGAAGTAGTGTTTACATGTTTGATCACTTCTTTCCTAGTTTGGATGGTCTCTTTTTTCCAAATTTAAAATCATTTTAGCTTTCTTCATTGATTAACAGCTCATTAGAAGAGGAATATTACAGTCAACAACATCAGTAGTAATATTAGCTGTCATATTTCTAATCCAGCAGGGTAATGTAACACGCTTCAGGGACAAAATAGTCACACCATCACCACAGTAAACGTGGAACTAGAGGGTTCCTCAAAATTTGGGTACGCTGAAAATCCGTTAGGAAAGCCAAATAAGTATCCAGACACTGCTACCGCATACTGTAGTCTAACAGCAGTATCTAATACTGCACAATACTTCTTTTCACTCATTAAAGACTGTAGCTTCGTTTCCCGCGAAACTGTGTGTAGTCCATGAAAAGTGACAATTGAACATAATTAGATTCATTTCCATTGTTACCATTTTTAGTAGCATTCTCATAAGCATGGGGGCAGTGTGGTTTTCAATGCAAACGGGAGTCACTAATGAGAAACCTGCCCATCATGCCCTATCGGATTTGGCTTTCTTCTATGTGATGGGAGTGCGGGCTGGTTGCGGCCTGGTTGCGGCCTGTGTACTACGATTGCCGTGACCATGTGCGCCCTAATAATATGACAGACTCCGATCACGGCGACCATTACGAGAAAACAATGTGTAATCTGAATTGTCACTGGTGCCATAGAAACCTGGTTTTACCTTCACTTCTATGGAAGGGGTAGCGGCAGAAGATGAAGAAGGTTTGCCGATGTTGGAACCAAAAACGCGTTTCAGAACAGACTTCATAGCGTCATAAGTCACTGTAGTAATAGCAGACATGACCAGGTGTACATCACTTCCTGATAAATTGCAAGAAGCCAGTTGCCTAAATCCCATAACAGGATCGGACAATGTCATCTTTTCACTCATAAACTTGAAATGTGTATGTTCAAATTTACTTACGAAATCATTAATCTTTATATTATAAGTGGTCGTCAGAAGGTAATTCAGGTAAGCCCCTTCGAGAGTGGTGTAATTATCAGGGATGATTGTGATCGAATTTCAGTACCACTCTTGGGCAGCAAGATGGGTTTCTTAATTCGGCTGAACAGCTTCCTGAACGCTTCCTCGTAAATGCCTTGTATTCACAAGGCTATGACTCCAAAAGTGGAAAGCTCTCTTCCTGCTTTGTGATTGGAGATTACCTTAAAAGGAATCTTGGAGCTGGATTCAAATTTCTTTATTCGGCGGTAGCTTGGAATCGTCTTCAGATGGTGGTTTCTTTATAAAAGAATTCATCATTAAACGCAGACCATCTCCCTTTTTTTACATAACAGCTCGAATACATGAATGCGATCTTTTTAAGAACCATTTATAATAAATTTATATATTTAACGGTTCCCATAACAATAAAACTAGTTCTCTCAATTTACATTAACTTATTTTAGTAATTCTTACATAACTATTAAATCTCATAATTGCTATATTATAATACAAGGAATTAATGAAACAATTTCTTTAAAAGTAGAACAAGAATGACTTTCTTCATAGGCTTTTGTATTGTTACAAAAGCCACCGTTTCTCTTATTTAGGCGATCTACCTTATAAATGCTTTGTGTTCATTAATCAAACCCGATTTATATTAAATATATTAAAGATAAGATTGTAATTATTTCCTGTAGACTTTTACTATTTTTATATTAACTCAAAAATACTATACTCTACAGTTTCAGGACGAAAGAATGATTCCCTTTAGAGCTTTCGAATAAACAAAAGTTCATATTTGACCGCTCAATTTAATAAATAATAATAGAACATACTAACACTCTCTTCACTTTATTTAACTGTTCTTTCACAAGGTTTATATATTTATTAAATCTTTCAATTTAAAGATTTAATAAGTTTGATTTAATATTTTCCTCCTCTAGGATTTGGCTCAATTTTAGTGTTATTAAATATAAAAATAGAAGTTTTTAGAGATTAATTTACTTGTACATATGTTTTGATTTAATCACGGATATAGATATATACCTATTACAAAAGCAAAAGAAATAAATTTCATTGTTATATTAAAATTGTTTCTACTTTAATCAGAGATCTTATCTTACAAACATATAATATTTGATTATTTCTAAATTTCACAATTTCTCCTATTTCTCAGCGCTCTTCTACAAGTAGCCTTTTATATTTTGTTAATTTTAGTAGATTTATATTAAATATATACAAGTAATAAGATTGAAAGAATGATCTATACTTTAACATGAATTTTATATATATATTAACTCAATATTTCTAAATTCCAGTGTTTTCGTTTATTTTTAAAGTTCACTTTTTTAAGTAAAATTAGAAACATTTGAAATATTTTAACTGGTGTTTAAATTATGAAACATTAGGAGATATTTAAGTTATACTTTGACGGCATTTCTTTGTTTAATTTAACCCCGTAAGGGGCGCGGCGATTTGCCTTCCTGGCCGCCGTGCTGACGGGACTCGGCGCCCGTCCGGCCCTAGCTTAGCCGCTTCTTCTTTTAGACAGCCTGTTTCTCCCCCACTTCCCCTACAACCTCTCCCAAAACTTTCTCTGGTTGATCTCTATTTTCACAGGGTAGATGCTGACCTTCTTCTCAAGCCAACCACCCCGGATGGGGGCTGATGGGGGAGGGGACATTGTTCCCTAACCCCTCAGCTCCGGTTCGGGATGGGGGTTTTTTAACAACCTGCTTCATCCCCACCCATACCTTCCTCACATCCCTTTTCCTCTCCTCTTCACATTCTATCTGTTTTACGCCGTGTCTAAGGTGGAGCCGCCATGCCGAAGGACTGCCAGGCCACCAGGCGGGAGGGGTGGTCCCAAATGGCGGCGCCTGGCTCTGCCGGGCCTGTAAGCACCTCTTGCAGTGCGGGCTACTGCAAGAGGTGGTGAGCGATTGCGTCCCGTAAAACAAAGAGGGTCACCATGCCCCATGATGAAAAAAAAAACCATCTCTCATTAATTCCCCCTAAAACAACGGAGCCGCCCTCGTGCAGCTCCACAGAAAAGATGGAGGTCCCCCCCCCTGTGCTTGCGCAGGGGACCCTCCATACCTCTTTAACCGGAGAGGAGGCTTACTCCTCTCCTACGCCTACGGGTGTAGGGGACTCCCCCTCACCCTCTTCTCTGGAGGTGCTTTCGGGCACCTCCCTATCTCCAGCGGCAGTCCCTCCTTTGCTTTCTAAGGGGACTGCCAAGAAAGCCAGCAGGCAGCCCATTGCCGACCGCCCCTCGTACAAGCGGCTCGGTAGGGCAAACCCCCTTAGGGGGGAGAGGGAAGCCAGGCCCCTTCGGTCGCTTCCCTCAAAAGACCTGCTGGCAAAAATATTAAACCTTGCCGGGGTCAAGGCCTGTGCCTCCCCACTAAAGACTTATGACGCTGCCAAGGGGACCTGCGATGTCCTGGGAGGGGATGGCCAACTGGAGGCCACTCCTGTGATAGACATGGTCCTTGAGAAAAACCAGCCTCAGAAGGTAGGGCCTTCCATGGGGGGGAATCCGGGCTCGGCGCCAAGCACCGAACCCGAATCCGCCCCTATGCAAGGTCCTCATCAAACGGCTGAGGGCTCCGAGGCAGTACAAGGAGGGGAGGGATCTCCTCCGGATGATGCCCCTGCGACCACCAGGACCTTCTCCATTTCGGAGAAGGACCTGGCTGAGGCCGGTCCATCTGGCCTGAGGGCTTCTACCGGCGGGGGTGAGAAGCGGGTTCATTCCCCGCCCTCCTCTCCAAAAAAGAAAAGGACCAAAAAGACGAAGAAGACTCGGGGCTCCTCTCAATCCGCGGGGGCTACGGGGACGGATGGGTCTGCTGCCACTTTGGCAAGCGACCAAGCCAAGATCGGCACATCCGGGCCCTCTGCTTCCCCGGGTACGGAGGTCCTGACGATGACAAAGACCAAAAGTGCACAGGGCGGAGCCTTGATGACATCGGGGCCCCTGATTCAGAGGTTACCTGGCGTTTTCGAGCCCGCTGGCTTCAAACGCTTCCTCGTTATTCGCTCCACTGATGGCAGCATGTTGTCCAAGGGCAACATGATCCATCAGAGGAGAGGATTAGCTAGTGCAATTGGTAGAGAGCCGAAGGTAACCCGTTTCTCGGATGGGAGCCTTCTGGCGAATGCGGCGAATCCCGCCGAGGCGGCCAAGATAAGTGCTCTTCGGACACTTTATGGCACCCCGGTGAGTGTGACGCCGCACTCTACCATGAACTTTGTAAAAGGAGTAGTTTATGCGAGGGAACTCGTTGACTACTCCATAGAAGACATCACCCTAGAGCTGGCCGACCATGGGGCGGTCAAGGTCGAACGTGTGATGAGAAAACAGGGAGGGGCTTCGAGACCCACCCCTACACTCTTCGTCACGTTCGACTGTGACAAGCTCCCTGAGTCGGTGCGTGCCGGTTGGTACCGCTACCGCGTGAAGGCATTCGTGCCACTGCCACGGCGGTGCTATTACTGTCACCGCTTCGGCCACACGAATCGATCATGTAGACGTGCAAAATCGGGGTCACCCGAAGTCTGTGTAAATTGCTCCAAGGTCGCACACGATAAGTCCAAATCGTGTGTGGCCAAGTGTGTCAATTGCGGAGAGCCGCACCCTGCTTCTTCGAAGCAATGTGGTGCATATCTCCTTGAGAAAGAAATCCTGGCCGTTCAGGACCAGGATAGACTCTCATTCCGCGAGGCTAAGGACTTGGTCCTTGCGCGCCCGGCTCTGCCTGGGACGTCATATGCCTCAATAGTTAGAAAAGCACCCTCTGCTCCTGGCCCATCCAGGCCAACGAGCACGGTTGTTTCCGCGCCCATTCGGAGCCCTTCTGCGGGCTCTACTACACCCGGGCGCTCCCCTGGTAGAGCTGGCGGCAAAAAGGGTTCACACCCAGCCCCGGCTAAAACCAGGGCTCCCCCCTCTTCCCCAAGCGTGACCGTTTCCCGTAAGGCGAAACGGCCACGCGCCTCCACCGAGTCGTTAGACTCACAGGAGGCAACACCCCTGAAGATGGTCGATAGGCCATCTTCCGAGGTTCCTAAAGCTGTTCCCCGAAAGGAGGACAGCAACAAAGGAGCTTCGGCCCCTTCGCCCACGCCCCGAGGTGGAGCGAGTGGCTCTGAGACGGTGGTTCCTCGAAAAGAGGGCCCCCCGCCTCCCAAGCCGCAACGCCCGCCTAAGGTTTCGAGGCGGAGGGAGGAAAAGACTCGCATGGCGAGCCCAACCTCCCCCAATAAGTCCTCGAAGGCGACAGCGCCTTCAGCGCTTTGTCCGGCCAACAGCGCCCGGGGTTCTGCCCCCGGGAAGCGTACGGCCATTCCCGTGAGGGTCTTCAATTCGAGGAGGGCCCCCGCGTCTCCTCCGAGCTAGGCCTGTAGGGCATATTCCTTCAATGGAATTGCCGTGGACTCCGGGCCAACCGGGAGGAGCTGCGGAGGCTCGTCTCGTCCCGTTCCCCGTTAGCTATTTTTTTGCAGGAGACCATGCTAGGCGCGTGCCCGCTGCCTGCCCTCCCGGGGTATAAGGGTCTTGCGACCCCACCACCGCGGGATGGCCGGGCTGGGGGATGCGCGGTTTACACCCGGCATGATGTCTCCGTTCTTCCTTTCTCTTTAGATACCTCCTTTCAGGCAGAGGCTGTGCAGCTGCACCTGGATAGGAGGTATACTATCATTTCTGCGTACATTCCACCGTCAGCTGACTTCGACGCGGGGGACTTCCGCCGCGTCGTGGTACGGTTGCCGAGGCCCTGTCTCTTGCTTGGAGATCTGAACGGCAGGCATCCTCTCTGGGGAGATTACTCCATAAATCCCAGGGGACAAGTCCTTGCCGATCTGATCGAAGAGCTTGAGATAGGTGTCCTAAATGTGGATGAGTTTACGCATCACTGTCCGAGAACCGCTTCATTTTCTTGCCTTGACCTATCTTTGTGCTCTTCGGATGCACAGCCTGATTTTGATTGGGGGGTGGTCGATGACCTCCATGGTAGTGATCACTTTCCCATTCAAATATCCTTTTCAGGGCAACTGCCGCCTGAGAGACCACCTCGGTGGTGCTTGGCGCGGGCGCGGTGGCCTGCATTTGAGTAAATGACTGGATTCTATATCTCAGTCGAGGAGTTTAGGTTGGTAGATGAGGCCGTTGAGTTCTTCTCCGGCAACCTCATCGCCGTGGGACTGACTACTATTCCTAGGACGTCTGGCCGTTTTGCACACCGACCACTCCCATGGTGGTCGGCCGAGTGTGAGACGGCCCTTAAACAGAAGCGTTATGCCTACATGCGCTATAAGCGCCGCCCGAACGATTTCACTGTCGCTGAATTTCGTCGGGCTAGGGCTAGGTTCCGGTGTGTTTCGAAGCACGCCCGCCGCTCTTCTTGTCGGGCATACGTGTCTTCACTTAACGGGAAGACCCCTTTAGCTGAGGTTTGGAAGCGAGTCAAAAGGATTCGGGGCAAGTTCTCGCAGGACCCCCCTCCTGTTCTCCAGGAGAATGGGACCGCAATCTCGGACCCCGCGTCCGTGGCGGAATCCTTAGCGACCGCTTTTTCCGCATTCTCTAGCCGTGATGCTGCTCCGCCAGCATTCAATGCACGTCGTGATGTCACGGAAGGCCACCGGCTGGACTTAACCTCCAGAGGCGGAGAACCCTTCAACGACAAGTTTACTGTGAGTGAGTTGCGTTCCGCTCTCGCTTCGTGCGCGGACACCGCCCATGGTCCGGACGATGTCCCGTACGCCATGCTTCGACACCTGGGTGAGCGAGGCATGGCCTTTCTGTTAGATTTGTTCAACAGGATCTGGGTGGAGGGTCTTCTCCCAGACTCCTGGCGAATCGCTACTGTGCTCGCCTTTCGCAAGCCGGGAAGAGATCACTCTACTCCGACCGGTTTCCGTCCAATCTCTCTAACCTCTTGCGTGTGCAAGTTGATGGAGAAATTGGTAAATGTTAGATTAGCCTATTTCCTGGACAGTGGAGGCCATCTGTCTTCTGCACAGTGCGGCTTCCGTAAGTTCCACTCCACGTCGGATGCTCTGCTCGGACTGGAAAATGCCGTCTGCGAGGCTTTCCTTCGTAGACAGCACTACGTCACGGTGTTTTTTGATCTGGAGAAGGCCTATGATACCGCATGGCGATACGGTATCATGGAGACTCTCCACACGATGGGGGCGAGGGGACGCCTCCCAATGTTTATATCTGAATTTTTGCGAGATCGTCGATTCCGCGTACGGGTGGGGGGAGCCCTCTCTGCCCCAAAGGAGCAGGAAGAGGGTGTCCCGCAGGGAAGTGTCCTCAGTGTCACACTCTTTGCCCTGAGCATCAACGGCATCACCTCGGTTCTGCCAGAAGATGTTCTCGCTACGCTCTACGTGGACGACCTTTCGATCTCTTTTGGCGCGGCCCAGATGCCAACTCTGGAGCGTCGACTCCAACAGGCATTGAACCGCGTCTCTCGCTATGCCGAAGCGCACAGGTTTCGGTTTTCTTTGGCCAAGACTAAGGTGGTGCACTTCTGCCGCCATCCACGGCTTCACCCCGACCCAGATTTGTTTCTTAATGGGGTGCGCCTGGATGTGGTTGAGTCGCACCGTTTCCTTGGTCTTGTATTCGACCGACGTCTCACCTGGGAGGCTCATATTCGCAGCCTTAGGGTCTCTTGTACCCGCGCCATGGACATTCTCCGTTCCGTGACGTTCAGCGCTTGGGGCGGTGATAGGGCTACCACCTTACTTTTTTATCGATCCTTTGTTCGCTCGAAGCTCGACTACGGATGCGAGTTTTATGCATCCGCAGCCGAGCGTTTATTGCGGAAGGTGGATTCAATCCACCACACCGGCTTTCGCCTTGCGACCGGTGCCTTCCGCGCTTCCCCCATTGAGAGCCTGTTGGTCGATGCTGGGGAGATGCCACTCGCTCTGCGCCGCGTGCAGTGCATCACTCGCCTGTACGCGCCAGCCCGGCGCCTCCCTCAGTCGCCAACAGCTCTCACTGCATCCGCAGCTGATCTCGATGGTGCCTATGCCGCCGAGAGACGCCAGTCATACCCTAAGCCCTTTGGGTTTAGGGCCAGGAAACTTCTTCGAGAGGTAGATATAGCTCTCGGGCCGGTGGCGCCCCTGGTTTTGCCCAAGACGCCACCCTGGAGGGTACCACATTTGGCTATTTGTCACCACGCCTCTGCTCCCAAAGCTTGTACTGCGCCGGGAGTATTGCGTTCGACCTTTTTGGAGCACACATCGTGTCACGCTGGTACCGTGCCAGTGTATACGGATGGCTCCAAGTCCCAAGAGGGGGTCGGCTTCCACGCCGTATCCTCTCTGTTTGAAGTCAGCGGGGCTCTACCAGGCGCTGCGTCTGTCTTCACGGCCGAGCTGGTGGCAATACACCACTCGGTACGGGAGATTACGCGACGTGCCCGGTTCGGAGACCGGATTGTGATCTATAGCGACTCACAAAGCGCCCTGAGTGCTCTCGGGTCATTGGAATCTCCGCATCCCCTGGTTCGCGATATCCGTGACGCCACGGTTTTGGCGAGCCGGGCAGATGTCGAGATTATCTTCTGCTGGGTTCCTGGACATGTAGGAATTGCGGGGAATGAGCGCGCCGATGAGGGCGCCAAAGAGTCCGCGAGGACTCTGCGACCGGACCAGCGTTTCGCTCTTCCTCACACTGACTACATGGCAGGAATACGGGCAGCTCTTCGGACTGCTTGGCAAAGAAGATGGGAGACGGTCGAAGGGAACTTAAAGTTGCGTGCCATTGCGCCGCAACTGTTCCCATGGACCTATCCCCCAATGCCGCGGCGGCTTCAGGTTGCTTTCTGTCGTCTCCGAATCGGACACACTCGTGTGACGCATTGCTATCTGATGGAGCGCTCGCCTGCGCCCTATTGCAACGACTGCGTCGTCCCCCAGACTGTTCGGCACATTCTTGTCGAATGTCCCAGTCTGGGTGATCTTCGCGCACGACACCTGTCCCGGTACCGGGATGGGCGGGGTCGCTACCGCCTGTCCCTTGTGCTCGGGACGAGTGCGTGTACTTTGACTGGTGGACTTATTGACTTTTGGGGGGAGGCCGGCCTTCTCCCTTTTATTTAACCCGATTTAATTGTTGTTGTTGTTTTTGTAATTGTTTTGTTATTGCTTTGTTATTGTTATTTCTTTTTATTGTTTTCTGTTTAATTTTTTAAAGTAGCCTAAAACTAGGCTGTTTGCTTACGGCAACTTATGCCTTAGTCGGCAGTCGCCAGATAGCCCCTTAATTAAAAAAAAAAAAAACTCACTCAACTAATCCGGATCAGGGCTGAGGGGGGAGGGGACAATGTTCCCTAACCTCTGAGCTCCAGTTTGGGATGGTGGGTTTTTAACAACCTGCTTCATCCCCACCCATACCTTCCTCACATCCCTTTTCCTTATCACTTCACTATCTATCTTTTTACGCTGTGTCCAAGGTGGATCCGCCATGCCGAAGGGCTGCCAGGTCACCTAGCGGGAGGGGTGGCCTAAAATGGCGGAACCTGGCTCTGCGAGGGGTGATTAGCGTTTGTTTCCCGCAGAAAGAATAGAATCACCATATCCGATAGTGAAAATCCAAAAAATAACTTCCCCTTACCCTCACACCCTTGTCTGGAGGTGCCCTCGAGTGCCTCCCAGTTTCCACTGGCAGTCCTCCCTTCTCTTTCCAAGGGAACCGCCAAGAAAACCAACAGGCAGCCCATAACTGACCTCTCCCCGTTGAAGCGGCTCGGTAGGTCAAACCCCTTAGGGAAGAGAGGAAGGACAGGGTCCATCGGACCCTTGCCTCAAAAGACCTGCTGGCTCGGATATTGACCTTAGAGGGGGTCAAGGCAAGTCCCCCTCCCCCTCCCAATAACCTTACTAGCGACACCGCTGCCAATGGGACCTGTGATTTCCTGGGAGGAAGGAGCCTCCCCCCGAGATACACATGATCCTTGAGGTAACCCAACCCCTATCGGTAGGGCCTTCCATGGGGGCGAATCCGGGTTCGGCGCCAAACACCGAACCCGAGTCCGCCCCTGTGCAAGGTCCTCCTCAGACGGCTCTGGTCTCCAAGGCAGTACAAAGAGGGGAGGGATCTCGTCCTCCGGTTGGGGCCCCTGCGACCGCCAGGTCCTTCTCGGAGAAGGACCTTGCTGAAGCCGGTCTATCTGGCCTCGGAGCTCCTGCCGGAGGAGGGAAGAAGCGGGTTCATTCCCCGCCCTCCTACCCAAAAAAGAAAAAAATTCAAGAAAAAGACGGAGAGGAACCCTGAGTCTTTTTCATCTGCGGGGACAGATGGGTCTGCTGTCACTTCGGTAAGGGACCAAGCAAAGATCGGCACTTCCTGGCCCCTTTGCTCCCCCGTCCCCGGGTGCGGAGTCTCTAAGAACAAAAGTGCTAGTACGCAGAGCGAAGCCTCGATTACATCGGGGCCCCGAAATTCAGAGACTACCGGGCGTTTTCTAGCCCGCTGGTTTCAAACGCTTTCTCGTTATTCGCTCCACTGATGGCATCATGTTGCCTAAGGGCAACATGATCCATCAGAGGAGAGCTTTAGCTAATGTGATTGGTGGAGAGCCGAAGGTGACCCGTTTCTCGGAAGGGAGCCTTTTGGTAAAAGTGTCGAATTCCTCCTAGGCGGCCATGATTACTACCCTTCGGAAACGATATCACTCCTGTGAGTGTGACGCCGTACTCTATAATGAACTTAGTGAAAGAAGTAGCTTATGCGAGGTAGCTCGTGGTCTACTTCATATATGACATCACCTTTGAGCTTGCCGACCATATGGCGGTCAAGGTTGAATGTGTGGTAAGCAAACAGGGAGGAGCATCAAGACCCGCCCCTACACTCTTCGCCACGTTAGACTGTGACAAGCTCCATGAGTCGGTGCGTGTTGGTTGGTATCTCTACCGCATGAAGGCATTCGTGCCACTGCCGTGGAGGTGCAATTACTGTCACCGTTACGGCCATACTAATCGCTCCTCTCGACGTGCAAAGTCTGGGTTACCCAAATTATGTGCAAGTTGCTCCAAAGCCACACACAATAAGTCCAAATCGTGTGTGATCAAGTGTGTCAATTGCGGAGAGCCGCACCCCGCTTCTTCGAAGCAATGTGCGGCGTATCTTCTTAAGAAGGAAATCCTGGCCGTTCAGGCTCAAGATCGTGTCTCATTTCGCGAGGATAAGGACTTGGTCCAAGTGCGCCCGGCGCTGCCCGGGATGTCCTATGCGTCTCCAGGCCTACCAGCACGGTCGTTTCCGCGCCCATTCGGAACCCTTCTACGGATTCTACCCACCCTGGGTGCTCCCTTGGTAAACCTGGCGTCACAAAGTGTTCACACACAGCCCCGGCCAACAGCGCCCGGAGTTCTGCCTCCGAAAAACGTACGGCCATTCCCATGAAGGTACTCTCTTCGAAGAGGGCCCCCCGCATCTCATCTAAGCTAGGCCTGGAAGGCATATTACTTCAATGGAATTGCCATGGACTCCGGGCCAACTGGGAGGAGTTGCGGAGGATCTTCTCCTCCCGTTCCCCGTTAGCAAGCTTTTGCAGGAGAACATGCCGGGCGCATGCACCCTGCCCAACCTCCCGAGGTATAAGGGTTTTGCGACCCCAACACCACGAGATTGGGGCTGGGCGGGTGGATGTGCGATTTACACCCAATATGATGTCTCCGTTCTTCTCTTTACTTTAGATACGTCCTTTTAGGCAGTAGCTGTGAAGCTGCACCTGGATAGGAGGTATACTGTTATTTCCGCGTACATTCCACCGTCAGCAGACTTCGACGCGGGGGACTTCTGCCGCGTTGTGGCACGGTTGCCTAAGCCCTTTATCTTGTTCGGAGATCTAAAAGATAGACACCCCCTCTGGGGAGACTACTCGATTAATCCCCGGGGTCAAGTCCTTGCCGACCTGCTCGACGAGCTAGAGATAGGTGTCGTAAATGTGGATAAATTTAAGCATCACTGCCCAAGAACTGCTTCATTTTCCTGTCTCGATATATATTTTTGCTCCTTGGATGCACAGCCTGATTTTTGGTGGGGTGTGTTCGCTAACCTCGAAGGTAGTGATCACTTTCCCATTCAAATATCATTTTCCAGGCTGCTTCACTTAACGGGAAAGACCCCTCTAGCAGAGGTGTGGAAGCGAGTTAAAAGGATTGGGGGCAAGTTCCGTAGGACCCCCTTCCCCTCCCGGAATCCTTTGCGACCGCTTTCTCCGCATTCTCTAGCCCGGGATGCTGCTCTGCCAGCATTGAATACACGTTGTGATGTCGCTAAAGACCGCTAACTGGAGTTTATCTACAGAGGCGGAGAACCCGTCAACGACAGGTTTACTGTGAGTGAGTTGCGTTCCGCTCTTGCTTCATGCGCGGACACCCCCTATGGTCCGGACGATGTCCCTTACGCCATGCTTCGACACCTGGGTGAGCGAGGCATGGCATTTCTGGTAGATTTGTTCAACAGGATCTGGGTAGAGGGTCTCCTCCCGGATTCCTGGCGAATCGCTACTGTGCTCACCTTTTTCAAACCGGGGAGAGATCACTCTACTCCGGCTGGTTTCCGCCCAATCTCTTTAACCTCTTGCGTGTGCAAGTTGATGGAAAAATTGGTAAATGTTAGATTAGCCTATTTTTATGGACAGCGGAGGCCATCTGTCTTCCGCACATTGCGGCTTCCGCAAGTTCCAATCCACGTCAGATGCTCTGCTCCGACTGGAAAAGGCCGTCTACGAAGCCTTCCTTCGTAGATAACACTACGTCACGGTGTTTTTGGATCTGGAGAAGGCCTATGATACTGCATGGCGATACGGCATCATGGAGACTCTCCACACGATGGGGGCGAGGGGACGCCTCCCAATCTTTATATCTTAATTTTTGAGAGATCGTGGATTCCGAGTACGGGTGGGGAGAAGCTCTCTCCGGCTGAATGGAGCAGGAAGAGGGTGTCCGGCAGGGAAGTGGCCTCAGTGTCACACTCTTTGCCCTGAGCATCAACGGCACCACCTCGATGCGGCCGGAAGATGTTCTCGCTACGCTCTACGTGGGCGACCTTTCGAACTCTTTTGGCGTGGCCTAGATGCCAACTCTGGGGCGTCAACTCTAACAGGCATTAAACTGCGTCTCTCGCTCTGCCGAAGCGCACAGGTTTCGGTTTTTCTTAGTAAGACTAAGTTGGTGCACTTTTGCCGCCATCTACGGCTCCACCCTGACCCAGACTAGTTTCGTAATGAGGGACGCGTGGAAGTGGTTGAATCGCATCGTTTCCTTGGTCTTGTATTTGACCGACGCCTCACCTGAGAGGCTTAAATTCGCCGCCTCAGGGTCTCTTGTACCCGCGCCATGGATATTCTTTGTTCCGTGATGTTCATTGCTTGGGGCGTTGATATGGCTACTGACTTACTTTTTTATGATCCTTTGTTCGTTCGAAGCTCGACTACAGATGCGAGTTTTATGCATCCGCAGCCGAGGGTGTATTGCGAAAGGTGGTCTCGATAAATCACACTAGCCTTCTCCTGGCGACGAGTGCCTTCCGCACTTACCTCATTGAGGATCTATTAGTCAATGCTGGAGATATGCCACTCGCTCTACGCCGTGCACAGTGCATTATTCACCTGTATGCGCGAGCCAGGAGCCTCCCTCAGTCACCAACTGCCACCGCAACTGATTTCGACGGTGCCTATGCCGCCGAAAGACGTCCGTCATACCCTAAGCCTTTTGGGTTTAGGGCTAGGAAACTCCTTCGAGATCTAGGTATACCTCTCGGGCCGGTGGCGCCCCTGGTTATGCCGAGGACCCTACCCTGGAGGGTACCACATATAACTATTTGTCGCCACGCCTCTGCTCTCAAAGTTTGTACAGCTCGGGAGTATTGCGTTCAACCTTTTTAGAACACACCTCGTGTCACGCTGGAACCGTGCCAGTGTATACGGATAGTTCCAAGTCCCAAGAGCGTGTCGGCTTCCACGCCGTATCTCCTCTGTTTGAAGTCAACGGGGCTCTGCAAGGCGCTGCGTCAGTCTTCACGGCCGAGCTGGTGGCAATACACCACTTGGTACAGGAGATTATGCAACGTGCCCGGTTCGGAGAACGAAATGTGATTTATAGCGACTCACAAAGCACCCTGAGTGCTCTTGGGGCATTGCAATCTCCGTATCCCCTGGTTCGCGGTATCCGTGACGCCACGGTTTTGGTAAGCTGGCGGATGTCAAGATTATCTTCTGTTGGGTTCCTGGACATGTACGAATTGCGGGGAATGAGCGCACCGATGAGGGCGCGAAAGAGTTCGCGAGGACTCTTCAACCGGACCAGCGTTTCGCTCTTCATAACACCCGCTACATGGCAGGAATACGGTTAGCTCTTCGGGCTGTTTGGCAAAGAAAATGGGAGACGGTCCAGGGAAACTTAAAGTTGCGTGCCATTGCGCCGGGACTGTTCCCATGGACCTATCCCTCAATACCGCGAACGCTTCAGGTTTCTTTTTCTCGTCTCTGAATCGGGCACACTCGAGCGACGCATCGCCATTTGATGGAGCGCTTGCCTGTGTTCCTATTGTGAAGGCTGCGTCGTCCCCCAGACTGTTTGGCACATCTTGTCGAATGTTCCAGTCTGGGTGATCTTCGCGCACGCTACCTGTCCCGGTATCGGGATGGGCGAGATCGCTACCACCTGTCCCTTGTACGCGGGACGAGTTCGTGCATTCCGCGTACGGGTCGGGGGAGCATCTCCGACCCAATGGAGCAGGAAGAGGGTTTCCCGCAGGGAAGTGGCCTCAGTGTCACACTCTTTGCCTGAGCATCAACGGCATCACCTCAGGGCTGCCGGAAGATGTAGTTGCTACGCTCTACGTAAACGAACTTTCGATCCCTTTAGGCGCGGCCCAGATGCCGACCCTGTAGCGTAGACTCCAACAGGCATTGAACCGCGTTTCTCACTATGCCGAAGCGCACAGGCTTCGGTCATCCTTGGCCAAGACTAAGGTGCTGTACTTTAGCCACCATCCACAGCTCCACTCTGACCCAGACTAGTTTCTTAATGAGGTACGCCTGGAGGTGGATGAATCGCACCGTTTCCTTGGTCTTGTATTTGACCGACACCTCACCTGGGAGGCTTATATTCGCAGCCTTAGGGTCTCTTGTACTCTCGCCATGGATATTCTGCGTTCCGTGACGTTCAACGCTTGGGGCGCTGATAGGGCTACTGACTTACTTTTTTATCGATCCTTTTATTTGTTCGAAGCTCGACTACGGATGCAAGTTTAATGCATCCGCAGCTGAGCGTGTATTGCGGAAGGTGGATTTGATCCACCACACCAACCTTCGCCTGGCGACCGGTGCCTTCCGCACTTCCCCCATTGATGGTCTACTAGTCGATGTTGGGGAGATGCCACTCGCTCTACACCGTGAACAGTGCATTATTCGCCTGTATTCGCGAGCCCGACGCCTCCTTCAGTCGCCAAAAGCTCTCACTGCATCCGCAACTGATTTCGACGGTGCCTATGCCGCCGAGAGACGCTTGTCATACCTGGCTGGGTTTAGAGTTAGGAAACTCCTTCGAGAGTTAGGTATAGCTCTCGGGCCGGTGGCGCCCCTGGTTCTGTCCAGGACCCTACCATGGAGAGTACCACATATGACTATTTGTCGCCACGCCTCTGCTCTCAAAGCTTGTACAGCGCCGGGAGTATTGCGTTCGACCTTTTTAGAGCACACCTCGTGTCACGCTGGAACCGTGCCAGTGTATACAGGTTGCTCTAAGTCCCAAGAACGGGTCGGCCTCTACGCCGTATCCCCTCTGTTTGAAGTCAGCAGGCTCTGCCAGGCACTGCGTCAGTCTTCACGGCCGAGCTGGTGGCAATACACCTCTCGGTACGGGAGATTACGCGACGTGCCCGGTTCGGAGACCGGATTGTGATTTATAGCGACTCACAAAGCACCCTGAGTGCTCTGGGGGCATTGAAATCTCCGTATCCCCTGGTTTGCAATATCCGTGACGCCACGGTTTTGGCAAGCTGGGCGGAGGTCGAGATTATCTTCTGCTGGGTTGCTGAACATGTAGGAATTGCGGGGAATGAGCACGGCGATGAGGGCGTGAAAGAGTCAGCGAGGACGCGGCGAGCGAACCAGCGTTTCGCTCCTCCTCACACCGACTACATGGCAGGAATACGGGCAGCTCTTTGGGCTGCTTGGCAAAGAAGATGGGAGACGGTCGAAGTGAAATTTTAGTTGCGGGCCATTGCGCTGCGACTGTTCCCATGGACCTACCCTCTAATGTTACGAAAGCTTCAGGTTGCTTTCTGTCGTCTCCGAGTAGATACACTCGCGGGACGCACCGCTATTTGATGGAGCGCTCACCAACGCCCTACCGTGAAGACTGCGGTGTCCTCCAGACTGTTTGGCGTATTCTTGTTTAATGTCCCAGTCTGGGCGATCTCCGCGCACGTTTTCCCTCCCGGTACCGGGATGGGTTGGGTCGCTACCGCCTTTCCCTTGTACTCGGGACGAGTTCGTGCACATTGACTGGTGGGCTTATAGACTTTTGGGGAGCGGCCTGCCTTCTCCCCTTTATTTAACTAGTTGTTTTTTTTGTTTTTGTTATTTTAGTAGGTCGCACGTTCTTGCGCCGGAGGGAGGCGGACCTGGCCCCGACGCTAGAGCTTGCTGTCTGCTCGTTGCCTTTTCCCTTTTTTATTTTTAGTGTTGATCTTTTTATTCTTATTTTAAAGTAGCCTAGTACTAGGCAGTTTTTAATCGGGTGACTAATGCCCAAGTAGGCAGTCGCCACATGAGCTCTTAAAATTAAAAAAAAATTCTGGAAAAAAAATCATCAAGTTTCTTCATTAAAGTGTCAGCCCCAACATTTTTCTTCAAATCCGCTACACTTATTTCCGATGATGCGGCTGTTGCTCTACCAGATAGACAGACAAATGTTCGTTGACTTAACACACTCACCGTTCGGAGTAAACTAAACGGCCCCACGATGCACCATTCGGAGGTTGTCTCGCAGGCTGTAATGTCATGAACAACTTTGTATTCGATTGGCTAACCGTAAGCAAATGACGGTCGTGGAAGAATACACAGCTAGGTAAACATCATAGCCCATCTTCCACCACCAACGTCAGTAGTGTACCCAACATAACTTCGAAGCATCACTCTCATAATGAGATACATAGTGTTGCTTTGTAACGTTCAATTACAAAAGGAAGTAGAGCCAACAAGGAACCTGACAAATCGGGCACTCCGTTTGCCCTATGAAATCTTAAAATGGGCACAAAAACGAAACTCTAAAAAAATGTCATTTGTGAATAATCAATTAATGCAAAGCAACCCGTATATTTGTGAATAATGTTATACCGTTAGTCAATAATTAATGTATCAATACAAAGCAAACAGTATATTTGTGAATTATGCAAAAAAAAAAAACACGAGTCAAGGACATCTCTGTGCTTCCACGGTAAACCCACAAACATTCACACATTAGAAAACAGGTACGAGCCAACCGTTTTATCCGCGCGGCGATAGCGAAGAAAATTGAAACAGCTGTGCATACAAATAATGAGTTTGATAGATAGAGAAGTCTGACTCACAAGCGTTGACATGGACCCGCGAAAGACGAAATTTATGTTACTACATACAGAGGTGGGCAGTATTTAAATACAGTTGTGTATTTTGAACTGTATTTATAAATACATGGTTTTCATGTATCTAAATACTTTAATGAGTATTTAAATACAATGTATTTAAATACCCAAACTATAAAATCGAAAATACTTTTTATACCAGTTAATTGGCCATAAGCCCGGACAACTATCTGGCAACCCTGAACAGTGAACACGGTATGATCCTGAGTCATGAAGTCAGTTATGATCAGTAATCAGTTGTGTGCTACCCTTCGTTCCAACTTGCAAGTGGATTATATTTTATTGTGTGCATTGCTTCAACAAATCCCATGAATCAAACAGTGAGATATCTACAGATAACAATTTAGTGCACCCTCTATTTGATGGAAAATACTTTAAAATTAAATCAAAAGTTGGTTATAAGGTAACTTGCACCTGCTTGCTGTATAACCGATATGTCTCTGCTCTAAGCAATGCTACAACGAAGGTAAGTGTTTTGTTAGACATTACAAAAATTAATTGCTAGTTCAAGAACTGAATTTAGTGTTTAATACTTTTTGCGATGTGTAATATAAGTCTATGTAATGAACAATTTGTTGAGCTGGGCGTTGCGGCAACAAGTTGCGACTTTGCCGCACTACGAATTTCGAAGTCACAAAGTCGAAAGTCACAAACGTTTTGAAAAAGTCGGACAAAGCAAAGTCGCACCGCCATTATCCGCGACCTTTGCTGAGACTTTGAACAGGAATAAAGACGACATTTTGAAAGAAATTTACGCAGCTGTTTTAAATTAGTTTTAAAGCCCGATTTGTCAAATTTGAGTTGATAACAGCTAACTTTATTTTTACGATAAATTAAATTGTTCACATCATATGAGATTGACGTTACATGAAACTACCTAAACGTACCCAAAAAGAGTTTGTCACTCTGAATTTTATTATAAATTCGTAAAATTACATACACTTTTCAGGCGTGAACCAATTATTAAACCTGTCTTGTCAGTTAAAAACGTTCGAGAACGTGTTATGCTTTGTGGCGTTCATCGTGCGAATTAATCTCATTTTCTCAAAGGTAACATGGACCTCCTGGAGGAGAAGATGGGACAGGAAGACACGAGATATGAGGAAAAGTGTTTTATTATTTTTCAATATAACTACCCTCGGCTTTAATGCACTTACGCCACTTGTCACTGAGGCTTCGAATTCCCGACAACCAGAAATCTCCCGACTGCTGTTCACCCCTGCAAGCCACCCCGCCCACGCCAAGCACCACCTAGATGGGCTCTCAGGCAGCAGTTGCTCTAAAAAATGATATTTGAATGGGAAAGTGATCACTACTATAGAGGTCATCGACCACCCCCAATAAAAATCAGGCTGTGGATCCGAAGAGCACAAAGATAGATCAAGGCAGAAAAATGAAGCGGATCTCGGTCAGTGATGCGTAAACTCATCCACATTTAGGACACCCATCTCAAGCTCTTCGATCAGATCGGCAAGGACTTGTCCCCTGGGATTTATTGAGTAATCTCCCCAGAGAGGATGTCTGCCGTTCAGATCTCCAAGCAAGAGAAAGGGCCTCGGCAACCGTGCCACGACGCGGCGGAAGTCCCCCACGTCGAAGTCATATGACGGTGGAATGTACGCAGAAATAACAGAATACGAAGGGCGGTCAATAAGTTTTGCAATTCGGATATAAGGAAACGAGATATGAGGAAAAGTGTTTTATTATTTTTAAATATAACTACCCTCGACTTCACTGCACTTGCCCCACTTTTCCCTGAGGCTTCGAATTCCTGACAACCAGAAATCTCCCGACTGCTGTTCAATCCACTCCTGGACATCTTCGTCGTCCCCAAACTGGCATCCACGCAGTGCAGCCTTGAGCTGGCAGAATAAAAGGTAGTCGCTAAGGGCCAGATTTGGACTGTAGGGGGGATGGTTGAGCTCCTCAAACGCGCAGTTGCGCAGGGCAGCTTGTGCAACTTTGGCCTTGTGGACTTTGACGACGTTGAAGTCGATCATAGGGCGTGTGAGGTTTCTAAGGACCCAACGGGCAGAGACCTTGGCCATGGCTAAATTGTCGTGGATGATGTTGATAATATTTCCATGTGATATTCCAAGTTCTCGCTCAATTTCTTCGACTTTCAGCCGTCGATTTTCGAGGATCATCTTCTCCACATTGTCCTTGTTGGTCACGTCTGACGTGCGTCCTGGACGGGGGTCATCTTCAAGGGACTCACGAAAATGGCGGAACTCCCTATTCCAGCGAGCAATGGTTGCATAGGAAGGCGCGGTGTCGGTGTACACTGCAACCATGCCTTCATGGATCCCTTTTGCATTCTTGATCACTGCGCGGTGCTCAACCTTCTCCATTGTTGAAAAATTTGTGACTGACGATCTGTGATCAGCTACTGCTTCTTAAATAGACGAGGCAGGCTCGTGCGGCTGCAGGTACTAACTCGTCATAACTTGTCCCAATACCCCCACAAACAGCCATTTCCCTTCCTCTGTTTTGTCCTACCGATTCGCAAAATTTATTCACCGCCCCTCGTATATATATTCTGAAGTAAATTAAGGAAAGTTAAGGAAATTTACATGTTATAATTCATATTTTTCTATACAAGTAATAATTCATATTTTTCTTATCTCGTAAGTTCATAACTAATTTTCAAAATATGCTTTACAGATTGATGAGGCTACGTTTGAATGAGATAGTGGGGCACTAGCTTGTTGTCGATTTAAAGGTAAACACACTGATATTAAAATTACGGAGCAGATGGAAGATATAATTAATGAATATAACATTCCACTAGACAAGCTTTTGAACACCGTTACAGATAACGGTTCCAACTTTATCAAAGCATTTAAGGAATTTGGCATCAAGGCTGTTAAGACCAAATATGTTGATATCGATAATGACCAATCACAAAATGATTCAGACAATGAGCTTGAACATGATCTGCAAATGGAAGCCACTTTGTTGGATGAAATACAAGACTCCTCAGATCCCAGTTTTAGTCTGTCCAAACATGACGTTGCGCATCGCATAGACTAAGTTTGGTGGCCACTACCGATGCTAAACAGAATTTAATGACTTCTTCATTTTCAACCATCAACCACTTAGCGATGGGGAAATCTTCCGCACTTTGGAACAAGAGTGGATAACCTAAATCAACTGAAATTATTAAAAATGTATTGAAATGCACCTTACGTCTGCCTTGTTCAACACGGTGGAACTCGCTACACGACTCCTTCACCGTGCGACTGAAACACAAAACGAAGCCCCACGAACTATTGACTGCGTTAGAGCTACCAACATTCAAGATTCATGAAAGAGAATTTCTCCAAGAGTATGTTGCTGTGCTGATACCAGTTGCCACGGCAATTGATCGACTCCAAGGGGATAAAAAAAAACCTATTACGGAGAGCTGCTGCCCACTCTACTAATGGTAGAAAATAAACTGAGTCAACTGGTATCCAAGACCCTAAAGTATTGCCGTCCACTGCTGATTGCCATTCGTTAAGGATTTCAAGGGAGATATAGAAGTTCTCTCTCCTTAGATAATGAAAACAAAGTCACCGATGCCATACTTGCAACAGCCACGCACCCATATTTCAAACTGCGTTGGATAGCCATTAAACAGTCTTGGAACTCCAAGACTCAACGAAAGGTGGTTAAAACTATCTTAATTCATGCTCTGGCTGCTGCTACTATTGCTGCCGATGAAGACCTTCAAGCAGACAACAATACATCTAACAATGGTGCATCATATGGCGATGAGTACTTTGGCTTCACTCACAACTCTTCATCTTTAAGCTCCACTATTGCACCAACTGCAGCCATGAAAGTATTGGCATATCTACAAGATCCCGATTGGACCATCAACAATTTGGGAAAACATCCTCTCATAAAAAGTGCTGATCCTCCGCTACAACATAACACTGCCATCTTCAGCGCCGGTTGAGCGGTTATTCTCATTTGCTGGACTCACTCTGACTACCAGTAGAAAATCATTTATTAGATGCCTTTTGTTAATATTCGTTTTATATTTATGTTGATTTCATTTACTTATTAACTTTTAGCTGCACTAATGATATGATACATTAATGATATGATAAGTATAATACTTCACTGGATTTACATTAGAAGTAAAAAGTTCTTTTGTTTTTGTTATGTACTAAAAATAGAATTGCATAGTCGGAAATTATCCTTTATCCAGCATTTTATTTTGTTCATCATGATAATCACAACACATTTGTTAAAATGTGTATGTATTTGAAGTGTATTTACAAATATATTCAAATACAATTGACATATTTAGTATTTTAATACAACTGTAAACTTTATTTATTATTTAGTATTTAAATACATTTCTCCGAGGTATTTAATGTTTAGTATTTAGATACATTCAATGTATTTAACGCCCAGCTCTAACTACATATATCGGCCTGATAGATAAAAATCAGATTTCCAAATTCGAACACTCTCGTGGTGTACACGCACATTGCCTCTGATCAAAGAAGCTCCGCCCAGCTCTAGGATTGGAGAAACGGAGCCACGCCCCTGAAATTTCATTAGAATTAAAAGGCTTGTAATAAACACACAGAGATAGTCATACGGAGAGAGACGGTCCGATAGAGAGATTCCGACAACCATGTGGTCACAAGGACATTCACCTTAAATATTAAGTAGGCCTCTTCCAAAGAGCAAACATTATATTTGTAAACCTCGGAGAACGGAAAAGAAAAACACTGGTGAATTTCCCATCAAAAGAAAATAAATAGTCCGCCTCAACCACCACCTAGCTAACTCTATAGCTTCCCTCTCCTCGGCGGCTTTGCCGGGACCGTCGCTTAGAGTGAAGCTTTTGACGAAATTAGACGTTATTTGAAAGAATCCTCTGTATCAGTTGGTTCTTTTATCCGGCTCCGTAGTAAGAAGAAGTATTCCTCGCCTGGGTCCTCGTCCACCAATAAGCAAACAGCCTCTGAATCTGACTCAGCTGAGCCTCGCCTTTTCAATGGACTCTTCTCTCGTTGCTCAATATTCCTTGTGTTCAAGCTCGTTCCGTTCCTCAACGGACGTAGACCCCTTACCTGTCCAAACAGTTGCATAAATCCACCCAGTATCTTGTACTTTGTCCTGCACGCCTGCTCTGCCCACTCAACCTCCAACTGATGATCCGATGATATTCCTACATCGTCAGCCACGGTTGCTGAATCAACCACTCCAACGTCGAGTGTCCTCGCCCCATGATTCCGGGTCTGTGGTGCGAGTCTCTCCTCTACCTACCGTTTCCGGCGGGCCGTGCACCCATTTATAGGCAGGAGCCTCTGCTGGATCCTTGGGGCCCTCGGAAACATTCCTTGTCACCGTGGTTTCCAGGATCTCTCCCCCTACTGCAACAGCGTCTTCGAAATCTGCTCTCCGTCCTCCTAGCTCCTTTCAACGCCCTTCAAAGAACTCAACCTGTCACAAAGGAGAAAAAAATATCTACTGTGGTATCTTTCCGTCCCACACAATATCCTCCATTTTACAATGGAATCGTCAAGGTGTTCTCCTCAAGGTCTTCTTGAGGACTCTCCATCCTGCTGTTTTTGTTCAAGAGAAAAGCTAGGAGTGACCACTTCCCTATTGTCTTGTAGGCCGTTCATCCAGTCATGCCTCTCAAGTGGGACTTAGGCCACGCTGATTGGGAAAGCTTCCGAGAGGTCTTTTAAAAGTGCCTCATAAGGATCCTGAATGGTGTGGACGTGGTGGTCGTACATGACACAGATCATTCGCGGGAGGCGAACCGTAACGGGTTGGCCAACTGTACCCTCCGAGCAGGGGGCACAGTCATTTAATTTGTGCTCACATAAATCCTTAAAGTGCAGAATGCTTGGTCTCTGGTTTCCCAGTGTGTCCAGTAATTTCTTGTTGAATGCCCCAAGGGAGATCTTCATGTGTGATGGCTATCATGGTACCGGGAATAGCAAAGACGTTACCAATTCTTCCTTGTACTCGGAATGGATTCGTGATGCCCTGACTGTCAAATTTAGGTTTCGGGTGTTGAATACACGTTTGGTGCCGTAAAGAAGTGTCTCTTCCTCGGATACTTGAGCGTGCCTTTGTAGAGTTTTTTTTATTGTGTCGAATTTGTAATTAGATTTAACTGGATCATAATCTCGGCCGCTAATGAGAGCTTTCAAGTTAAATGCTTTGTAAAGCCGTAGACCCCCACGATTGCCTTGGGAGAAAGCTCAAATATCCTCTCCAGCCATGTCCCCCAAGGCCCTTGCCTAAAATCGTGCCTTGAGAGCAGTTGTGCCGGTGAGCGACCAAACAAGCCTAAGTATGTCGGAAAGCGAGTGGTACATGTGACCAGTATTAAGAGACTAATAGTAGACACATAAGGGACACCAGTTTTTCCTGGCCGCCCCAAAAGCCCCCAGCTTAGACTCTCCTCCTTACGGTAATATCTACTTTAAGGATTCCTGTAGCAATTCATCTCCCTCAACCCTTTGTCCAGGCCTAAGGACATTACCAGCTACCTCATTCCCTGACAGAAGAGGCTCTGGAACCTATATCAACAAGGCCTTTTAAAACCTGTAGGTTTAAAGAGCAAGACTTCAGGGGTCTTGGTCGTCGCGGTGCGATTAATGGGAAGATAGGTTTTGCCTCAATAACCACCTGCATTGGCATTACTCGACTAATAAGATCAGCAGGCAAGACTTCTTTATAACTCTAGCCATTCTGTAGGGCAAGAGTAAAGCAATTATATAGTCAGTCGTTTCCAAGTGGAAATGACAAGACTATCCCCATCTGAATACAACCCTGGAACTATTCCACAAGAAATTAAATTGTAAAATAACCTTCCCTTCGTATATTGCATGGACCGCTAGCACAGGTGTGCTATAAAATTCCCACAACATCCGTCCACTCAAACCTGGTCCAACGGGACAGTCTCTCAGAACGTTCAGCCCACTTAATTGGGGTAAAGATGACGGAGGCAAACAGCTCAGGATGTAAGATCCATACTTTCTCCCTTGATCTCCAAAGCGGTCAACTGGAACAGAGGTCATCTCATTGTTGAAAGCTATTAAACACCCTAATAGTAGAGAATCTTATGACTGGAAAACGGTCATCAAACCTCTCTATCGAGGTTTTTGAAGGTAATGCCTCAAATAGTCGCACGATTCGATGGCAGGGAAGCAGATGGTCTAAGGACCAGAATTTTTTTTTTTTTTTATGGAGCCCATCTGGCAACTACCCACTTGGGCATAAGTCGCCGAAAAACACGACAGCCTAGAACTAGGCTACTTTAAAGTAAAAATATAAAAACTTAACAATGATATAAATTGGAAAAACTTAACAATCGAAGCAATCTCCGGCAGCGGGGGGAGGTCCCTCTCACCCCGGTGCAGGGGAGTGCAACCTACAAACAAAACAATAACAAAAAAAGGAACCTTAAATAAAGGAGAGAAGCCCAGCCTCCCCCCAAAAGTCAACAAGTCCACAAGTCAATGTGCACGAATCTATCCCGAGCACAAGGGACAGGCGGTAGCGACCCCGCCCATCCCGGTACTGGGACAGGTATCGTGCGCGAAGATCACCCAGACTGGGACATTCGACAAGAATGTGCCGAACAGTCTGGGGGACGACGCAGTCGTTGCAATAGGGCGCAGGCGAGCGCTCCATCAAATAGAGATGCGTCACACGAGTGTGTCCAATTCGGAGACGACAGAAAGCGACCTGAAGCCGCCGCGGCATTGGGGGATAGGTCCATGGGAACAGTCGCGGCGCAATGGCACGCAACTTTAAGTTCCCTACTACCGTCTCCCATCTTCTTTGCCAAGCAGTCCGAAGAGCTGCCCGTATTCCTGCCATGTAGTCAGTGTGAGGAAGAGCGAAACGCTGGTCCGGTCGCAGAATCCTTGCGGACTCTTTCGCGCCCTCATTCCCCGCAATTCCTACATATCCAGGAACCCAGCAGAAGATAATCTCGACATCCGCCAGGCTCGCCTAAACCGTGGCGTCACGGATATCGCGAACCAGGGGATGCGGAGATTCCAATGACCCAAGAGCACTCAGGGCGCTTTGTGAGTCGCTATAGATCACAATCCGGTCTTCAAACCGGGCACGTCGCGTAATCTCCCGTACCGAGTGGTGTATTGCCACCAGCTCGGCCGTGAAGACAGATGCAGCGCCTGGTAGAACCCCGCTGACTTCAAAAAGAGGGAATATAACGTGGAAGCCAACCCCCTCTTGGGACTTGAAGCCATCCGTATACACTGGCACGGTTCCAGCGTGACACGATGTGTGCTCCAAAAAGGTCGAACGCAATACTCCCGGCGTGGTACATGCTTTGGGAGCAGAGGCGTGGCGACAAATAGCCAAATGTGGTAACCTCCAGGGTGGCGTCCTGGGCAGAACCAGGGGCGCCACCGGCCCGAGAGCTATATCTACCTCTCGAAGAAGTTTCCTGGCCCTAAACCCAAAGGGCTTAGGGTATGACTGGCGTCTCTCGGTGGCATAGGCACCATCGAGATCAGCTGCGGAAGCAGTGAGAGCTGTTGGTGACTGAGGGAGGCGCCGGGCTCGCGCGTACAGGCGGGTGATGCACTGCACGCGGCGCAGAGCGAGTGGCATCTCCCCAGCATCGACCAACAGGCTCTTAATGGGGGAAGTGCGGAAGGCACCGGTCGCCAGGTGAAGGCCGGTGTGGTGGATCGAATCCACCTTCCGCAATAAACGCTCGGCTGCGGATGCATAAAACTCGCATCCGTAGTCGAGCTTCCAGCGAACAAAGGATCGATAAAAAAGTAAGGCAGTAGCCCCCTTAGCGCCCCAAGCGCTGAACGTCACGGAACGGAGAATGTCCATGGCGCGGGTACAAGAGACCCTAAGGCTGCAAATATGAGCCTCCTAGGTGAGGCGTCGGTCGAATACAAGACCAAGAAAACGGTGCGACTCAACCACATCCAGGCGCACCCCATTAAGAAACAAATCTGGGTCGGGGTGAAGCCGTGGATGGCGGCAGAAGTGCACCACCTTAGTCTTGGCCAAAGAAAACCGAAACCTGTGCGCTTCGGCATAGCGAGAGACGCGGTTCAATGCCTGTTGGAGTCGATGCTCCAGAGTTGGCATCTGGGCCACGCCAAAAGAGATCGAAAGGTCGTCCACGTAGAGCGTAGCGAGAACATCTTCCGGCAGCCCTGAGGTGATGCCGTTGATGCTCAGGGCAAAGAGTGTGACACTGAGGACACTTCCCTGCGGGACACCCTCTTCCTGCTCCTTTGGGACGGAGAGGGCTTCCCCACCCGTACGCGGAATCGACGATCTCGCAAAAATTCAGATATAAACATTGGGAGGAATCCCCTCGCCCCCATCGTGTGGAGAGTCTCCATGATACCGTATCGCCATGCGGTATCATAGGCCTTCTCAAGATCGAAAAACACCGTGGCGTAGTCCTGTCTACGAAGGAAAGCCTCGCAGACGGCATTTTCCAGTCGGAGCAGAGCATCCGACGTGGAGTGGAACTTGCGGAAGACAGATGGCCTCCACTGTCCAGGAAAAAGGCTAATCTAACATTTACCAATTTCTCCATCACTTCGCACACGCAAGAGGTTAGAGAGATTGGGCGGAAACCGGTCGGAGTAGAGTGATCTCTCCCCGGTTTGCGAAAGGCGAGCACAGTATCGATTCGCCAGGAATCTGGGAGAAGACCCTCCACCCAGATCCTGTTGAACAAATCTAACAGAAAGGCCATGCCTCGCTCACCCAGGTGTCGAAGCATGGCGTACGGGACATCGTCCGGACCATGGGTGGTGTCCGCGCAAGAAGCGAGAGTGGAACGCAACTCACTCACAGTAAACTTGTCGTTGAAGGGTTCTCCGCCTCTGGAGGTAAAGTCCAGCCGGTGGCCTTCCGCGACATCATGACGTGCATTGAATGCTGGCGGAGCAGCATCACGGCTAGAGAATGCGGAAAAAGCGGTCGCTAAGGATTCCGCCACGGACGCGGGGTCCGAGATTGCGGTCCCATTCTTCTGGAGAACGGGAGGGGGGTCCTGCGAGAACTTGCCCCGAATCCTTTTGACTCGCTTCCGCACCTCAGCTAAAGGGGTCTTCCCGTTAAGTGAAGACACGTATGCCCGACAAGAAGAGCGGCGGGTTTGCTTCGAAATATACCGGAACCTAGCCCTAGCCCGACGAAATTCAGCGACAGTGAAATCGTTCGGGTCGCGCTTATAGCGCATGTAGGCATAACGCTTCTGTTTGAGGGCCGTCTCACACTCGGCCGACCACCATGGGAGTGGTCAGCGTGAAAAACGGCGACGTCCTAGGAATAGTAGTCAGGGCCACGGCGATGAGGTTGCCGGAGAACTCAACGGCCTCATCTACCGACCTAAACTCCTCGACTGCGATAGAGAATTCAGTCATTTCCTGAAATGCAGGCCGCCGCGCCTGCGCCAAGCACCACCGAGGTGGTCTCTCAGGCGGCAGTTGCCCTGTAAATGATATTTGAATGGGAAAGTGATCACTGCCATGGAGGTCATCGACCACCCCCCAATCAAAATCAGGCTGTGCATCCGAAGAGCACAAAGATAGGTCAAGGCAAGAAAATGAAGCGGTTCTCGGACAGTGATGCGTAAACTCATCCACGTTTAGGACACCCATCTCAAGCTCTTCGATCAGATCGGCAAGAACTTGTCCCCTGGGATTTATGGAGTAATCTCCCCAGAGAGGATGCCTGCCGTTCAGATCTCCAAGCAAGAGATAGGGCCTCGGCAACCGTGCCACGACGCGGCGGAAGTCCCCCGCGTCGAAGTCAGCTGACGGTGGAATGTACGCAGAAATGATAGTATACCTCCTATCCAGGTGCAGCTGCACAGCCACTGCCTGAAAGGAGGTATCTAAAGAGAAAGGAAGAACGGAGACATCACGCTGGGTGTAAACCGCGCATTTCCCAGCCCGGCCATCCCGCGGTGGTGGGGTCGCAAGACCCTTGTACCCCGGGAGGGCGGGCAGGAAGCACGCGCCTAGCATGGTCTCCTGCAAAAAGATAGCTAACGGGGAGCGGGACGAGACGAGCTTCCGCAGCTCCTCCCAGTTGGCCCGGAGTCCACGGCAATTCCATTGAAGGAATATGCCCTCCAGGCCTAGCTCGGAGGAGACGCGGGGACCATCCTCGAACTGAAGACCCTCACGGGAATGGCAGTACGCTTCCCGGGGGCAGAACCCCGGGCGCTGTTGGCCGGACAAAGAGCTGGAGGCGCTGTCGCCTTCGAGGACTTATTGGGGGAGGTTGGGCTGGCCATGCGAGTCTTTTCCTCCCTCCGCCTCAAAACCTTAGGCGGGCGCTGCGGCTTCGGAGGCGAACGGCCCTCTTTTCGAGGCACCACCGTCTCCGAGCCACTCGCTCCACCTCGGGGAGTGGGCGAAGGAGCCGAAGCTCCTTTGTTGCTGTCCTCCTTTCGGGCGACAGCTTTAGGAACCCCCGAAGATGGCATAGTGACCATCTTCTGGGGTGTTGCTTCCTGTGAGTCTAACGACTCGGTGGAGGCGCGTGGCCGTTTCGCCTTGCTCGAAACGGTCACGATTGGGGAAGAGGGGGGAGCCCTGGTTTTAGCCGGGGCTGGGTATGAACCCTTTTTCCCGCCAGCCTTACCAGGGGAGCGCCCGGGTTGGGTAGAGCCCGCAGAAGGGCTCCGAATGGGCGTGGAAACAACCGTGCTCGTTGGCCTGGATGGGCAGGAGCAGAGGGTGCCTTTCTAACTACTGAGGCATATGACGTCCTGGGCAGAGCTGATCGCGCCAGGACCAAGTCCTTAGCCTCGCGGAATGAGAGTCTATCCTGGTCCTGAACGGCCAGGATTTCTTTCTCAAGGAGATATGCACCACATTGCTTCGAAGAAGCAGGGTGCGGCTCTCCGCAATTGACACACTTGGCCACACACGATTTGGACTTATCGTGTGCGACCTTGGAGCAATTTACACAGACTTCGGGTGACCCCGATTTTGCACGTCTACATGATCGATTCGTATGGCCGAAGCGGTGACAGTAATAGCACCGCCGCGGCAGTGGCACGAATGCCTTCACGCGGTAGCGGTACCAACCGGCACGCACCGACTCAGGGAGCTTGTCACAGTCGAACGTGACGAAGAGTGTAGGGGTGGGTCTCGAAGCCCCTCCCTGTTTTCTCATCACACGTTCGACCTTGACCGCCCCATGGTCGGCCAGCTCTAGGGTAATGTCCTCAATGAAGTAGTCAACGAGTTCCCTCGCATAAACTACTCCTTTCACAAAGTTCATGGTAGAGTGCGGCGTCACACTCACCGGGGTGCAATGAAGTGTCCGAAGAGCACTTATCTTGGCCGCCTCGGCGGGATTCGCCAGAAGGCTCCCGTCCGAGAAACGGGCTTCCTTCGGCTCTCTACCAATTGCACTAGCTAATCCTCTCCTCTGATGGATCATGTTGCCCTTTGACAACATGGTGCCATCTGTGGAGCGAATAACGAGGAAGCGTTTGAAGCCAGCGGGCTCGAAAACGCCAGGTAACCTCTGAATCAGGGGCCCCGATGTCATCGAGGCTCCGCCCTGTGCATTCTTGGTGTTAGTCTTGGTCAGGGGCTCCGCACGCGAGGGGGTAGAGGGGCCGGATGTGCCGATCTTGGCTTGGTCGCCTACCAAAGTGGTAGCAGACCCATCCGTCCCCGCAGCCCCCGCGGATGGAGAGGAGCACCGAGTCTTCTTGGTCTTTTTCTTTTTTGGAGAGGAGGGCGGGGAATGAACCCGCTTCTCACCGCCGCCGGCAGAAGCCCCAAGGCCAGATGGACCAGCCTCAGCCAGGTCCCTCTCCGAAATGGAGGTCCTGGTAGTCGTAGGGGCACCTGTCGGAGGAGATCCCTCCCCTCCTTGTACTGCCTCGGAGCCCTCAGCCGTTTGAGGAGGACCCTGCATAGGGGCGGATTCGGGTTCGGTGCTTGCCGCCGAGGCAGAATTTCCCCCCATGGAAGGCCCTACCATCTGAGGCTGGGTCTCCTCAAGGACCATGTCTATCACAGTAGGGGCCTTCAGTTGGCCATCCCCTCCCAGGACATCGCAGGTCCCCTTGGCAGTGTCGCCAGTCTTGTGTGGGGAGGCACAGGCCTTGACCCCAGCAAGGTTTAAAATTCTTGCCAGCAGGTCATTTGAGGGAAGCGACCGAAGGGGCCTGGCTTCCCTCTCCCCCCTAAGGGGGTTTGCCCTACCGAGGCGCTTGCACGAGGGGCGGTCGGCAATGGGCTGCCTGCTGGCTTTCTTGGCAGTCCCCTTAGAAAGCAAAGGAGGGACTGCCGCTGGAGATAGGGAGGTGCCCGAAAGCACCTCCAGAGAAGGGGGTGAGGGGGAGTCCCCTACACCCGTAGGCGTAGGAGAGTAGTAAGCCTCCTCTCCGGTTAAAGAATTATGGAGGGTCCCCTGCGCAAGCACAAAGGGAAGGACCTCCATTTTCTCGGTGGAGCTGCCCGAGGGCGGCTCCGTTGATTTTCTTGGGGAAGTTGGGGGTTGGGTTTTTTTTGTCATACATGGGCATGGTGACCCTCTTTTTAATACGGGACGCAATAGCTCATCACCTCTCGCAGTTGCCCGCACTGCGAGAGGTGCTTACAAGCCTGGCAGAGCCAGGCGCCGCCATTCGGGACCACCCCTCCCGCCTGGTGGCCTGGCAGTCCATCGGCATGGCGGCTCCACCTTGGACACGGCATAAAATTGATAGAATGTGAAGAGGAGAGGAAAAGGGATGTGAGGAAGGTATGGGTGGGGATGAAGCAGGTTGTTAAAAAACCCCCATCCCGATTCGGAGCTCAGGGGTGAGGGAACAATGTCCCCTCTCCCCCCAGCCCCGATCCGGGGTGGTTGGCTTGAGAAGAAGGTCAGCATCTACCCTGTGAAATTAGAAGCTGACCAGAGAAAGTTGTGGGAGAGGTTGTATGAAAAGCGACGAGGTAGGGGAGAAATCGGGCTATCTGAAGGAAGGAAGAGAGGCTAAGCTGGGGCCGGACGGAGCGCTGGATCCCGTCAGCACGGCGGCCAGGATGGCAAATCGCCGCGCCCCTTACGGGGCTAAGGACCAGAAAGTGACGAATTGAGGCACAGGAAGATAAGAGGCAGATTTGAAATTTCGTGATTGCAATGGGATTTGGGAGGGTCGGGATGGGAAAGGCAGGCTCATTGAATACGATTGATAGAGTCTCGGATAGCAGGGGGTTAGAGTAGTACATATTCGTTGGCAGGTCAGTTACCTATAGTTAGTTTGAATTTTTTTTCCCATATATTGATAATTAAGAAACCTAGGGGCGTCACCACAGGAAGAACGGAATTAGACTTCCAGATTCGTCATTTCGTAGTCTGGGTACTGCAAAGCCCAAAACAGTACGGTTACACAACCGGTTATCCGGTACCGACCTACGAGGGGCGGTCAATAAGTTTTGCAATTCGGATATAAGGAAAAGTTTCATTATTTTTTCAATATAACTACCCTCGACTTCAATGCACTTGCGCCACTTGTCCCCGAGGCTTCGAATTCCCGACTGCTGTTCAATCTACTCCTGGACATCTTCATCGTCCCCAAACTGGTGTCCACGCAGTGCAGCCTTGAGCTGGCGGAATAAAAAGTATTCGCTAGGGGCCAGATCTGGACTGTAGGGGGGATGGTTGAGTTCCTTGAATCCGCACTCGCGCAGGGCAGCTTGTGCAACTCTGGCCTTGTGGACTTTGACGACGTTGAAGTCTATCATGGGGCGTGAGGTTTCTAGGGACCCAACGGGCAGAGACCTTGGACGGCCAAATTGTCGTGGATCATGTTGATAACACTTCCATGTGATATTCGCAAGTTCTCGCTCGATTTCTTCGACCTTCACCCGTTGATTTTCGAGGATCATCCTCTCCACATTGTGCTCGTTGGTCACGTCTGACGGGGATCATCTTCAAGGGACTCACGACCATGGCGGAACTCCCTATTCCAGCGAGCAATGGCTGCATAGGAAGGGGCGGTGTCGGTATACACTACAACCAAGCGTTCATGGATCTCTTTTGCATTCTTGCCTTCCTTTGGTAAAAAATTTGTGACTGACGATCTGCAATCAGCTACTGCTTCTTAAATAGACGAGGCAGGAGCGTACGGCTGCAGGTCCTGACTTGTCATAACTTGTCCTAACACCCCCACAAACAGCCATCCCCCTTCCTCCGTTTTGCCCTACCGATTCGCAAAACTTATTGACCCACTCTCGTGTTTACGGCAAGCCCCGCTAAAGAACCGACGATGTTCACAACCCCCAGGGAGACTAAAGCAAAGTAAATAAGTAGTGGTAAGAAATAGTAAATAAGTAGTGGTAAGAAATAGAAAATAAATAGTGTGCGTTGATTAATCCATTTGGCCACAGGAAAGATCGCTGAACCCCGTCAACTCTAGGTGGGACGCCCTCCGGAAACAGTGGTCTATATATTATATATATATATATATAGGGTAGCAAGTCTAGCCTTGCCCTGGGTGGAACTCTGACTGGACATGGTCCACCACATATCAGCCATAGGTATATGCTATATCACACAGCAACCCATCGCTATGAGGTTAGCATGGAAAATAATGGTATGGTCTGTGCTTTAACATACCATTAAGGGAGGCGGAAGCATTGGTAGTTTTAGTGGGAATGAAGCGTGCAAACCCTAATGAGGGTGAAACTGGAAGATGTTGAAGTTATATTAGGCAGTTTATCTCTCTTGCAAGATATGCCCACAAAATTCCCACCACTAGGGTAAAATAAAAAAAAACCCTTTTCAGCCACAAAATTTAATTTTAAAATGGAATGACTTTACATAAATAAATCCAAATAACCTCCACTTTTGGACGTAATTAGGTTCAACAGTAGAGTTTGAAACATGCAGTGTGCAGGTGTGTGTGTGTGTGTGTGTGTGTGGAGGGGGGGGGGACCGTTTCCATAACCAAGTCTTCAACAACAAAATTACAACTGCCAAAAAGGATCTATAATATAGCCAAATATAAAACAAAATCCCCAAGAATTTAGAAGAACCCACCCCCCCGCCGCCTAAAAAAAAAAAAAATCAAAAGATAAACAAAACCATTAAAGGCTTCCTGGAAATGTCGCTATCCTTTATACAGTTGGAGATAGTAATGAGAGGGAAAACAACATCCCAAATTTAACCAACTCGTTATTTTCACCAAAGTGGAGCAAGGGGGGGAGGAGGAAGCTTAGCACAGTGATTTTTTTTCTTTTTAATCCGGGATTTAAAGGCCCAGAAATGGGAACAATTTTTACTTTAACCGCGACGAAATAAAAAATTAAACATTAAAATATTTTGACCATTTTTTTTTTTAGCACAGGAGAAAAGACGATTTACACATCTTCATAAATATAAAAAAAAATAGTAATATAGCGAATACATATTTATAAATAAAGGAATATCATTTCAAAATAAACTATTAACCTAACCTAAAGAAAATACTTAATAATATGCAGAATTCATTCACGGGGTCTGAAAAACAACAAAAAAAACTACAACCAGATCACTTAAGGAGCTTTTTAAAGTAAAAACAAGCGGATTCCATTTTTTAACAACGTCTCCATCACATTAAAACGCCAGCTCTTTAATTGCTACATTTGGTAGAGAGAGAAATGTGAGTTGTGGGCAGCTAGTAAGATTCGAACACGGGTGAGGGCTCGGCACCATCGCTGCCCCTCTTAATTTCTTAAACCTCCTCTTCGCCGAGGTTGTGGGTCACTTTAGAAAAATCGAAGTCTTGGCCAGTACCGCGACGGTAGATCGAGAGAACATCCAGGCAGGTGGTTTCGAAGTGGGAAGTAGCATCGTACGACTCGGAGATGAAAACTTGGTCTTCAGTGCCATCACATATAGGCTTGTAGATGTCGGACAGCGTGACGAATCTGAAAGATCAGACAAGTTGAATAATCGAGAAGGCCCCCTCTCGAATAACCTCCACGTACTTTTATCAGGCATTCTAATTACATGTCTATACCACCTAAAAAAAGGCAACAAACCCAATTAACACCATAACCATGTACTAATTCATTCCTTCGTACCCATATCACCTTTTGCACACAAAATTCTTATCGAGCTTTCCACTTGCACTCCTCACTCGAGATCGTTCATTATATGTAGTGCACAAAGTGGCCATAATTAAAAATCAGTCTATTCCTAAGCAAGTTAAAAAAAGAAGTGGAACAAAGGCAAGGGGGTTAGGGTTCGGCGGAGGCCCGACTCCCCAATGGACCGGAGCATTCGACCAACAAAAAGGAATCAATTTTAATGGGGGGGGGGGAACCTCCTCCAGGAAGTCCATAGGTACAGAGGTCAAGAGACTAGCATGGTCTCCTTCAGAAAGTAGAGAGGAGACCCTGCAACTCCTCCCAGTTAGCCAGGAGTACACAGCAATTGCATAAAGGGATACGCCCTTCAGACCTAGCTAATGAAATTCGCTTCAAAGTGAACACTGACGGGAATTGTCGTGTTTCCTCCGAAGGTTATTGGTCGCAAAGGGCCCTGGCGCTTTCGAGCAATTATTGTGTGAGGTTGGCCTCATCAAGGGAGTCTTTACCTCACTGCGCCTCGAACACTTTGGTGGCGAGGGATCCGCGTCTCTCAGTCACCCGGTCCAGCCATAAGTGTGGGATTTAAAAAAAAAAATTGAGAGCTCATCGGACGACTGACTAATAGGGCAAAAGTCGCCGTAATCAACATAACATACCAATAGGCTAGATTAAAAAAACAAATGTGTAAATAAAGAAAATAAGAAAGACTAAACAGAGGCTAAAAAAAAGAAAGAATAAGAGGCAGGAAGCGGACTTGGGCTTCGGGGGTAGGCCCACCTCCCTCCGGCACAGGAACATTGTGGGGGTAGGGGGGCATCTGGCGACTGACTAATTGGGCATTAAGTCGCCGTACACAACACACCATACTACAATATGTAAATAAAGACCGATAAAAAAGGACAAGGGGCTAAAAGGAAAAAGAAAATAAAAAGGCGAAGCAAAGCAAAAAGGGAAGGAAGCGCGCTCGGGCGTCGAGGATAGGGACGGCCTCATCTCGGCGCAGGAAGATGCAACCGAAAAACAAACAAACACGAAACCGTCCCGAGTACAAGAAACAAGAGGTAACGTGCGCGGAGATCGCCCAGACTGGGACATTCAACAAGAATGTGCCGAAGAGTCTGGGGTACAACGCAGTCGTCGCAATAAGGCGGAGGCGAGCGCTCCATCAAATGGCGGTGCGTGCAATTCGGAGAGGGCAGAAAGCAAGCTGAAGTCGTCGCGGCACGATGTCACGCAACTAAGTTCCCATCGACCGTCTCCTATCTTCTTTGCCAAGCAACCCGTATTCCTGCCATGTAATCGGTGCGAGGAAGAGCGAAACGTTGGTCTGGTCGCCCAGTCCTCGCAGACTCTTAGGCGACCTCATTCCCCGCAATTGCAACATGTCCAGAAACCCGGCAGAAGATAATCTCGACATCAGCACCACCCGCCAAAACCGTGGTGTCACGGATATCGCGAACTAGGGGATGCGGAGATTCTAATGTCCCGAGAGCACTCAGGGCGCTTTGAGTCGCTATAACTCACAATCCGGTCTCCGAACCGAGCACGTCGCGTTATCTCCCGTACTGGGCGGTGTATTGCCACCAGCTCGGCCGTGAAGACAGACGCATTGCTTGGCAGAGCCCCGCTGACTTGAAACAGAGGGGATATGGCGTGGAAACCGACCCCCTCTTGGGACTTGGACATCCGTATACAAGTGCCAGCGTGACCCGAAGTGTGCTCTAAAAAGGCCAAACGCAATACTCCCGGCGATGTAGAAGCTTTGGGAGCAGAGGCGTGGCGACGAATAGTCAGAGGTGGTACCCTCCAGGGTGCCGTCCTGGGCAGAACGAGGGACGCAACCGGCCAGAGCTATACCCTAACAGCACCCCCCAGGCGCTGAAACGTCACGGAACAAAGAATATCCATGGCGCGGGTACAAGAGACCCTAAGGCTGCGATTATGAGCCTCCCGGGTCGGGTCAAATATAGGACCAAGGAAACGGTGCGAGTCAACCACTTCCAGGCGAACCTCATTTAGAAACAAGTCTGGGTCAGGGTGGAGCCGTGGATGGCGGCTGAAGTGCAGCACCTTAGTCTTGGCCAAGGATGACCGAAGCCTGTGCGCTTCGGCATAGTGAGAAGCGCAGTAGTCTACGCTCCAGGGTCGGCATCTGTGTCGCACCAAGAGATCAAAAGGTCGTCCACGTAGAGCGTAGCGAGAACATCTTCCGGAGGCACCGAGGTGATACCTTTGATGCTCAGGGAAAAGAGCGCGACACCGACGATACTTCCCTACGTGAGACCCTCTTCCTGCTCCATTGGGCCGGAGAAGGGTCCCCCCACCGGTACGCAGAATCGCACGATTTGGTCTTATCATGTGCGGCCTTGGAGCAACTTACAGACTTCGGGTAACCCCCACTTTGCGCGTCTACACGAGCGATTTTATGGCAGTAGTTTCAGCTCCGCGGCAGTGGCACAAATACTTTCACGTGGTAGCGATACTAACCAGCACGCAGTGACTCAGGGAGCTTATCACAGTTGAACGTCATGAAGTGGTGGGTCTAGAAGATCTTCCGTTTTCTCATCAACATTCGACCTTGACCGCTCCATGATCCGCCGGCTTTAAGGTGATGTCATTCATCTATGTAGTAGTCCACGAGTTCCCTCGCGTAAACCACTCCTTTCACGAAGTTCATAGTAGAGTGAGGCGCCATGATTAGGGCACTAATCATGACCGCCTCAGAGGGATTCGACGCATTGGCCAAAAGGCCCCCGTCCGCGAAACGGGTTATCTTCGGCTCTCTACCAATAATTCTGGCTAGTTCTCTCCTTTGATGGATCATGTTGCCTTTGGCCAACATGCCACCATCAGTGGAGCGAATTACGAGAACGCGCTTGAAGCAAGCTGGCTCGTAAACGCTAGGTAATCTCTCAATGAGTAGCATCGACGTAATCGAAGCTCCGCTCTACGCATTTTTGTGTTTGCATGAGACTCTCCACCTGGGGGAGCACCGGGGCTGGACGGGCAGATCTTGGCTTGGCCGCATACAGAAACGGCAGCGGCACCGTCCAGTGGCTGCAGCGGAGGCAGAGGAGCCCTGGGTTTTTTTTTCTCGTTTCTTTTTAAAGGAGAAGAAGGCGGGGAATGAACCTGCTTCTCCTCCCTGACGGAAGGAGCCCCTAGGCCAGATGGACCACCCTCAGCAAGATCCTTCTCCGAAATCGAGAAGCTCTTGGCTGTCATAGGGGCACCAGCCGGGAGAGGAGATCCCTCTCCTCGTTAGGCCTCGGGAACCCGAGCCATCCGAGGACTCGTGTTCTGTGCTTGGCACCGAGCCCGGGTTCAACCCCATGGAAGATCCTACCATCTGGGGCGGGGGCTCCAAGTGGCCATCCCTCCCCAAGACATCGCAAACCAGCACCCAATGGAGAGGAGAGCAGGTACGCTGGCCCCCTGTAAGGTCAGAATGCACAAGTGCAGGACGTTAGGGGACACGGGCCAACAGTCCCTACCATCCCTTGCCCCCCCCCCTAAGACGGTTGGCCTTATCGAGCCACTCCCAGCGGGGCTGGGAGTGGTTAATATTGGGACGCCTGTTAAAGAAAAGGAGGGACTGATGCTGGAAAGAGGGAGCGTCCTCTGCACCCATAGGCCTAGGAGACGAGTAAGCCTCCTCTCCGGTAAAGAAAATTGGAGGCTCCCCCGAGAAAGCACAGGGACGGGGGGGGGGGGGGACTCATTTTTTCCGTGGAGCTGACCAAAGGTCGCTATTTGCATCATGGGATGCATATGCTAATCATCCCACGCAGTAGCTCACCACTCTGCGAGGGGTGAAGACGGGGCTGCAAACCCCAGCTGCCGACATTTAAGACCGCACCTCCTGCCCAATGGCCAAGCAGCCCTTCGGCATGGCGGCTCCACCTTGGGCTGGGCATAAAATTAATACAGTGAAAGGAGAGTAAGGGAATATGAGGAAAGGTATATGAGGAAGGTAAGGGAGGTTGGTAAAGGTTGTTAAAAACCAACCATCCCAAACCGGAGCTCAGGGGTGAGGGGGCGGTCCCTTCCGCCCTTAGCCCCGATCCGGGATGGTCGGCGTTAACCCTATGAAATTATAGGCTGGGGCCGGGCTGGGCGCAGTCCCGTCACAAGGCGGCCAGAAAGCAAATCACCGTGCCCCTTTGTGGGTGTGGGAGCCGGTCACTCAGGGGTAAGGTGGAACCCTGGTTTAGCAGACAGGGTTTAATCCCTTTGAGCCGTCAGTTCTACCGTAGTAGGGTTCTGAATGGGAGCGGAGGCAACCGCTCTCGCTGCGTGGAGGGCCAGGAGTAAAGGATGCCTGCGTAACTTTTGAGGCATAGGATGTCCAATGTCGCAAAGTACACCTAGCGGACAGTCACTAGTCTCGCGAAAAGTCAATCTAGAGCCTGAATAGCCATTACCTTCATCCAGGAGATAAATGCCACATTACTTGGAAGGATGGAGATGCTCTCACCAATTGAAACACTTGGCTGTACACAATAACTTATTGTGTACCGTCTTAGATCAATTTACAGACTTTCCAGGTGTATACGAGCGATTTGTATGGACGAAGCGATGGCAGAAGTGGCACCTCTGAGGCGCTGGGACGAATGCATTGGCACGGTAGCGATACGAATCAGCACGCAACGACTCTAGTAAATTATCACGATCGAACGTGACTAAGAGGTGGGGCGAGGGAGAGGTTTCTCTCTCTCTCTCTCTCTCTCTCTCTCTCTCTCTCTCGAGGCCCATACATTTACTCATCACACGTTCGACTTTAACAACTCCTTGGACAGCCAGCTCTTCTGGGATTTCTTAGTAGTCGACAAGTTCCCTGGCATAAACCACCCCCATCTCGAAATTCATGGTAGATTGCAACGTCACTTCAACCAGCGAGCAATTGAGTGCTAAGAGCTCCAATAATGGCCTGGTCGGAAGGGTCCATTGAATTCACCAGAAGGGTCCAGTTAGAGAAACTGGTGTAGAGCACTTAACCTAGCTAGTGCCATCCTATGATGGAATATGTATCCTTTGGCCAAAATGCTGCTCATTCATCTTTTTGTCCAAATTGTTCATTTTATGCTTTCCTACTCTTTTTAAATCACTTATTTCACTCTTTGGATTCATTCAACCGCATTTGCCTGAAATTCTCATCTGCAGTATTATACATGCAAGCATGCCTTCTTTTCCTTTCCTCTACATGCTCCACAGTCGTTACACCTTTCATCATGTTACATCCTATTTCCACTTCTGCAACCCCACCCCCGTACCACACACATTACTACTATCACCATTAAATTTGTTCCACACTTGCTCTATCTCCAATCTCCATGCTCACACTCTTCCACTTCTAATCATTCTCACATTATCCCCCGATTCAATAATCCTTCACTTGACCCTTCCTCATGTCTTCTCATCCATGCAGCAACCACTTAATCTTACAGCAAAATCGTGTAGGAGGAAGCAGCAAATGAAGAATTTGGACAGAAGATGAAAGAGGGTGTGGATGGGAATAAGAAGTTATCCTGGAAGGAAGTGAGAAACTGAGAATCTATGTTAACATCAGCAATTATAATCTATCTTACTAAAGCATAAAACTTCTCTTCTGTTGCCCAACCCATGTATATTTACATTGTAGTGAAAGAATATTTGCTCCACAAGTTTGAGTACAAAATTCTACCACCCTCTCTTGGGGTGTAACGAAAGCTACAGTTATTCCCTCTCAATCCACCAAATCTCACTTTTGTGCATATTATCAAAAAATGCTATAAACTAATATATCAAGCCCAAACATGCCTATTAGAAAGCACTCAACCCAAACCCTCATCACCAACCTCAGACAACACAAGCGATAGCTTCAACCAGCCCTTAATCCCCTCACCTACAATCCTAGCCGGAATAGATATAAACAAAGCCTTCAACATACTACCTAAACATCCTAGCACACAAACTTTGCCAACAATGACGAAACCATCTTTGGGAAGCAGGCAAAAATCATCCACCTAAGCAATAGCTTGTATATACAGTCCCACAAGAAGCCACTCTCACCCCTCTACTATTCCACATGACATCTCGCAACCATAAACCACATTAATCAACACCTAGCACTATGCAGAAATGTCACTCATCGCAACAGCAAGCAGGACACTCCAACAAAAAAAAACACACACACACGTACACTAGAACACTGGCTGCCACAAAACAGTGCCAACAAATATACAGTAATGCTTTTCACCCCCACCTACCACATATCAAACACCCCCAAAATCATACTAAATGGATAACACCCACTAAACAAACCCTCCACCCTTCTAGGAATCTCACAATACACCCACATGACATTCAAAACAAACGAGGCCACAAGGAAAATAAACACCCTCAAAGCACTATCAAACATTACATTAGGACAACAGAATGAGCCTCTCACCACTATAACAACAATTCATCCACACCACCCTCAACTATGCAGCACCAGCATGGCACTCAACCACAGCCAAATCCAACAAAAACTGCGAACCACACAGAACAATGATGGGATGTACACACAATGAAACAAAATTACATCTAAGACATGATTGAAACCCAACACCAGTAGAGGATTGAGCCCTCCTCACCCCAACCAAGACACAAGATGCCCCAGCACACTACTTACAACAACCTACCTCCCCCACCTTCAAACCTAACCTAATTAAACACATCCAGACTATCTTCACCCAAAGATACTTTAATACACTACCAAACATCTTAAAATGAGCTTCCCTCCTTAATAAACCAATCAGAGAAATCTCTAAACAAACACAAAGTAATCCTATCTCAACTTCGATCAACCACTCCACTATAATTCACAATGCAAAAAATAAACCTTGCCCTGACACCAACATGCAACCAAGCCAAGACAGCATCAAGCACCTACTCAAACTCCCCAAACCTCACACAACCTACATCTCTCTTAAGGACCTCCGGACCCAGGGAGTGTGGTGGTCATCCTACTGGCCACCCACCTGGCAAAAGATAGGTAGTCAATCCCCCCAAATCTTTCTCAGCTTCACTTCTATCATCACAGGGTCCATACACTAAAAGAGACTGTCTCACCCTTGCACCGCAACTTCACTCACACATTCATATCCCACCAGAGTATCAGCCCCTACTCGCTCAAAAGCACTGCTGCCACATCCTCTTCATTCCTAGCACCCTGAAGGCACTATTCCAAACAAACTTCCTTCTCTTGTCTCACAGAGCAACCATCTGTAATATCAGTTTTAATGACTTTCTACCAGTCACTTTCTACACACCCACTGTCAACATTCACGCAGAGTATTTTAGCCATTACACTTATTGCATATTAAACCTCATAGGATGGGGGGGCATTGCTTCCTAGACCAGCGGCCGCAACCTACAATCAAAGTTGTGCACCACCCGCCAACACATCTAAATACCTAAAAAATTCTGAATCATGACACTCCAAATCACAACCTCCCACTCAATATAAGGACCAACCTTTGTTTTTAATTCAAATGCGCCCATCTAGCAACTGCCACTGAAGATAAGAACCTAAAAAGTACCACCACCACCATATTTCAACAACCTACCCCCCACTACCCTTTTTCCCCACGCCAAAGAGAATCTTCACAAAGAGTCGGCCACAACTTATGCAACCACCCACCCAAACTCATACTACACATCTCCTTCTGATATAGCAAAGGAAGCAACGTCCAACCAAACAACAATAACTACCCACACTTACAAATGGGTTGTCCTCAATGATCAGCATAGGGAAAACAAAGTACAACTATAAATACCACTTACAGCATCAACTTTTGACCTCAATGCTCACAAGTGCCCAGCCATTCTTATCCCCGATATTCAGCCACTCTTTGTGTCCATCTTTCAAGTACGACTTCTTATTCCCATCCAGACTCTTTGCTCTTAAATCTTCTGCCCAAATTCTCCATTTGCTGCTTTCTTACTATTGTTAATCACCTTTCTTTTGGCTTCCATATTTTCTCAACATTCACATCTGCACTTTTAAGCATTGCGAGTCCCCCTACTATTCTCTCTCCAGTGTACATCATAATTCCAGCATTCAGCATTTTCCTTTCTCTTACCAGTTTTAGCACATCCATATATAGCCCTCGCACTACCTCATCATCCATTTAAATTTGTTCCACATCTGTTCTATTCCAATGTTGAAACATTCCGTCTTCTATTCAAGCATTTTTACATAATTATTCCCCTTCTCACCGACTCTAGCTTTCACTTTTGATCTGCAATTTGTACCATATCACCTCATCCAAGCACCAACCTAGTACACTGTCTCATACCAACAGAAATGAGCTGTAAACGGTACAAAAAGCACTTTCACAGAAAGCACAAACTACTCCTATCCCACATTTATATGCAGAAACCAAATCATTACCAGTTTATGCACACAAATGATAGAAAATCAAAAATTCTTCAGGTTCAAGTAAATGATACCAATCACAAATCAAAAGTTGATTAAACATCCCCCACTCCCCACCCCACAAAGTTTAATTAAATGACCACCTCCCCAAATAGACAAATCATTACAGGAGTAATTTATCAGCTAAGTGCTCTACAATACAAACCTTGCCCAAACATCATTATGCATCGGATGCAACCCTGACCAAAATGATACAAAACGCCTGACTGCCCTAAACTCACAATGACAAAACACTACCACGACAACCTGTGTACTCTCCTAGGAAATGTGGAAATCACTGGCCTTACAACTTTCACAAATAAATACTGTAGCACATTTTTACCAGGCACAGATCAAACACACTCACCCTCTCCTTAGTCCAACATTACGTTCATCCTTGAAGTGAAAGAATGCTTACCAAGGTTCTTTCAGTATAGACCCTTACCACCCTCCCCAGCTGTACAAAAAGCTAGTTATCACATCTTGCCGATGAAACCCTAAATGCTTCATAAGTAAATGGCCGTTATCCAAAACAAAGACAGGAGTATATAATGTGCTGTAAAATTCAAAATATTCTCATCTTACTCGTAACTTACTTTTGCTTGATAGGCCCCAACAAGTCAAGTCCGGGTTTGATTTCTAGTTCAGGGTTATCAGTCTCAACAGTGGTACTAACAATCGCAATAAACCACCCTTTAGCAGCCACTTGGTGAGTGTGCGACACTAATGATACATAAATATCTGAAACCATAACTTTATTTTAGTAGGCAAATACATAATATATTATTAAGAAAAATAAAAGCATTTAATTAATTTCACATCAACAAAACTAAACAATTGCAACAAACCTGAATTTCTATTAACTTGTTTCTGAGGTATGATAATCTGGGTAGAGAGGGCATCTTTAGTGCTCGCGATAGGATGGTCCATTAGACAAATAACCCGCACAACTTGACCAACCTGGCAAAACCAAATCCATTTTTAAGTGGATGAATTGGTCATTGAATTATTGAACTAATTGTGGCAGGGCTCCCTACAGAGTCGGGTGAGGGATGGAACAGAGATAAACTCACCTTAAGCTACATAGCCTAGAAGGTAGACTAAAGCAAACAAACATATAATCAATCAGACAAGATTCTCTCTTGGCTAAAAAGAAATAAGAACCATGAAAGGTGTCAAAGGCAAACAGTCTGCTACTTTCCATAACCATTGAGAGGAAAGAAGGCAGCTTTGGTACAACCAACCGGTCTCTCCCATCAACATCGTTATGCTAGACAGCAGCAATTCATTTCTAGAATGAAAAGAACCGAATGATCCATTCAAATGGGTAACAAACCTTTACTAGTCCTATTGTCAAATCTAAAGTGAGGTCAGGGCAGGACTATCAGATGGCGAGTGCATCTATGAGCTGTATAATGTGGGTAAGAAAGGGAGTGAATGTGATATTTAGCTTTGTGTAAACTGAGAGCTGTAGGTGTGCTAGTCCTTTATTGACAAAGATTTGTTGACGTAGTGACTGTGTGAAGTTAAGTGCAAATGAACCATTTGAAATGGTAGCCATCGATTCTCTCTTCCAACAAGATAAAAAAAATAAAAAATTAGGAGCCCATCTGGCAACAGAAAGGATATATACAAATGCTTGTAATAGTGGAGCATAAGAGTAAATGTGTATATGGCGACTGTGATAAGTAAATCTTTAAGGGGTGCTATAGTTGAGTGAGAAAATTATGTAAATGTGCCTGTCTACAAGCCTGTGTGAATGTTGAGTGAAATGGTCTGAGTTTGTGGGGCTTGCTTCTGAGATGTTGCGCAAATGGGAATTGATCATATAAAAATGAAGCTGCATGTACCTAGTGCAAAAGGGTTGAGAATGATAATGAACGAGATGTTATGATCGATGGTGAAAGATGGGATAGAATGGGATGTTTAGGAAGAGTCCTTTGAATGTAAAACATGAAAGTGCATAAAGTGACAAGAATGTCTCCCTGTAAGTATCTGTTTAATTTAAAGAGCTATTAGGTAAAGTATGGGACTGGGTGAGAGTGATAGAATTATAGAGGAAGGATAGTGAAGTTTGAGTTTTTGTGTTTGGGATAAAGTGTTGAAAGAAGTAGAGACAAAAGCAAGACCCAATATAAATAAATTGAAGGAAGTTTGAAGGTCCGTTTATAGTGAGGAAGATTTGACCAAACATAGTTGTGTGTTAGTGCATGAAAGCTTGGATGGATGTTTTTGTTTAGCCTCCAACGGCTCTTCGGGGAGGGCGCCGCCGCGGACTGGGTTTCCGCCCCGGCCCAGTCGACGAATCCACTTTGGGATAATGTGGGCTTATGTGGGCCTTCGGACGAAGTCACCATCTTGCAGAAACTGCACGACGGCGGCGGGGCGGGTCCAGAGGTGCTCCATGTTGTCCATTCCATGTGTGTTACCCTGTGTATTAGTGTGTGTAGGTAGTGTAGGAGAGCGAGATTGGGACAGATGAATGTTCTAGATTTTTGAAAGATCAGAATGGAATGAATGATGAAATGTTTAGCATTTGTAAGATTCCTGTGAATAAGCCTGAGCAAATATTAGCCCAAACGGAATTAGTATGCAATTGGAGCAAGGTTCTGTGATTGTTATGAAAGAATGAGGAGAAGTATGGCTGGTTGAAGTAGAGAGGATTGTTGAAGATTTAAGTGAGAGTGAGAAGGATGGAACAGATTAAGTCAAGTGCCAGATGTAAGTGTTGAAGAAGCACATGTGGAAAATGACATGGATCAACATGACAAAAACCACCATAGTACTGAGATTGGCCATGTATGAAATGAGAACCATTGGAACTAACAAAGATGCTGGGGTTACATGTACCAGAGGGTTATGCAGCGTGTATGGAGCAGATCAAGTGGCATCTCCCACAGCATTGGCAAGGAGGCTCTCAATGGGAGTGCATAGAAAATACCAGTTAGGAAATGAAGACTCTGGTGTGGTGTTTTTTGTTTTTTTTACCCATCTGCCGACTGCCACCAACGGGATAAGTCATTGCAATTCAAATTTCATCCTAGCACTAAGCTACTTTAAAATTCACAAAAACAAAACCAAGAAAAGCAAAATAAAAGGTAGGAAGGAAGCAGGCTCCTACGTAAGTCCACTTCTCCCTTGGCACAGGATACTGCAACCAACAAAAGAGAGAGTTGAATAAAATGGAGAAGGCCACCCTCCTCCAAATAGTCTTACAAGTGTGTTAACGAACATGTCTGAAGTACAAGGAACAAGTGGTAGTGACACTTCATCCTGGTACTGGGAAAGGTAAGATGCGTGAAGATCACCCAGACAGGGGCATTCAACAAGAATGTGCTGAACAACAGCATGGGAGACAACACAGCCAGCCCAGCAAGGTGCAGGGAAGTGCTCCATCAAATGTTGGTGCGTCTCAAGAGTCTCCCCAATAGAAGATGACAAAGCCACCTGAAGCCACCCAGGCATTGGGGGGGAGGGGCTGATAGCTGCCATGTAATTGGTGTGAGAATGAGAGTCTTGTCACCCATTCCTCACACACTCTTCGGTGTCCTAATTCCTACATGTCCAGGAACCAGGCAGATCATCTCTACATTCGCCTCACTTGCGGCAACAGTAGCATCACGTACTTCGAACCAAGGGATGTCAAGATACCAATGACCACAAGAGCAGTCGAGGTGCTTAAGATTACAATCTGGGCTCCAAAATTATCTCCAGTATCAAGCAATGTATTACAAGGAGGTCGACTGTAAAGATAGACCAAGTGGCTGGTTGAGCCTCACTGACTCCAGAGGAGATACAGCATGGAAGCCAATTACCTACCTACTGGGAGTTACAGCCATCTGTGCACACTGGCAAGGATGCAGCATGACATGAAACGTGCCCCCAAGAAGGTCGAATGCAATACACCCAGCGCTGTAGAAGCTTTGGGAGCACACAAAGCCCTTGGAGTTTCCTAGCCCTAAACTCGAAGGACTTAGGTTGAGTGGAGTGTCTCAGCAGCATAGGCACAATTGAAGTCAAACGTAGATGAAGCGAGAGCCATTTGGAAGTAAAGGGGATGCCAGGCGAGCGTCTACAAGCACAGAGTGGCACTCCCCAGGCCTTGACAACTCTCAATGGGAGAAATGCGGAAGACCCCAGTTGCCAGAGAGGTATGGTGGACTGAGCTCACCTTCCCCAATACAAACTCAGCTGTGGATGTGTAAAAGTCAGATCTGTGATCAAGCTTGAAACAAAGGATCCATAGAAAAGAAAGGCAGTAGCCGTATCAGCACCCTATGCTGAACATTACAGAACAAAATGTCCATAGCATAGGTACAAAATACCCTAAGCCTGTGTATACCAGCCTCCGAGGGAGGCGAGGCATCGGTAGAAAACAAGACTAAAGAAAGTACAAATCTACCACATTCAAGTCTTTGTTGTGGTTGAGTCGTGGATCAAGGCAGAAGTGCAATACCTTAGTCTTGGCAAAGGCAAAGCGAAACTGATGCACTTCGGCATAGCGAGAGACGCGGTTCAATGCCTGTTGGAGTTGATGATCCAGAGTTGGCATCTTGGCCGCACCAAAAAGAAAAGAGATTCGAGAGGTCATCTACATAAAACATAGCAAGAACATCTTCCAGTAGCACCGAGGTGATACCATTGATGCTCGGAGCAGTGTGACACTTCCCTGTGGATCACCCTCTTCCTGCTCTATTGGGGTGGAAAGGGTTCCCCTCAACCATAGAGGGAATCAACAACCTCTCGCAAATTCAGAAATAATGACTGGGAAGTATCCCCTCACCTGTATCGTGTGAACTTTCCATGATAATTTATTACCATGCGGTATCATAGGACTTCTCCAGATTGAAAAACATGATCGCGTAGCACTGTCTACAACGAATGGCCTAGCAGACAGCATTTTCCAGTCTGAGCAAAGCATCCAACATGAGTAGAACTTGCGGAGGCAGCACTGTGCAGAGGACAGGTGGCCTTCACCATTAGGTAAAAAGGCTAATCTAGCATATATCAATTTCTCCATCAACTTACACACACGTAGGTTAGAGAAATTGGGCTGAAACAAACCAGGGTAGAGATCTCACCAGTTTGCGAAAAGCTAGTACAGTAGCCATTTGTCAGGAGTCATGGATGGTACCATCTGTCCAGATCCTGTTGAATAAATCTAGCAGAAAGGCTATCTCTAGCTCACTTAAGTGTTTAAGCAAGGCATACAGGATATCGCCTGAACCAGTAGCAGTGTCCTCGCAAGAAGCGAGAGCAGAACGCAAGTAACAATGTTAACCTGTTGTTGAAGGGTTCGCCTCAATGTAAGATCCAATCAGCAGCTTTCAGCGACATCTTGGCCAGAGAATGTCAAGAAGGCAGTTGTGAAAGATGACCACTTTTGGGTTAGAGATTCCGGTGCCATTCACCTTGAGAACTGGAGGGGGTCCTGCAAGAACTTGCCCTGAATGCTGTAACGTGGAAGAGAACTTTTGCAATACCTGGAACCTCCTCTCCAGGTGTTGCTGCACTGCCACTGCCTAAAATGAGGTATCAATAGCAAATAAAGAGGAAACATTATACGTGGTATAAATTACCCATCCTCCTGCCCAACCCGAATCAAATTGTGGTAAGAGCTTTAGACTCCTGTGGGTCTAACGGACTTGGTGTAGGCCATTTTGCTTTACAGGAAAGGGTGTGGGAGGCTAGAACCTGCGGATGTTCCAAATGGGTGCTGAAGTGACTGTGCTCGTACACTTAGAGGAGTCAAGAGCAGAGAGTGCCTTTTTAAAAATGTAGGCATAACATAACCTAGATCGTGCTGAGTGAGCCAGAACCAAGTACTAGGCCTTGCAAAATGAAAGAGACCCGTAGCCTGAACAGCCAGGATTTCCTTCTCCAGGAGATAGGCACTGCATTGCTTTCAAGAAGCAGGGTGTGGCTCTCTACAATCGACACACTTAACCATAGACTATAGAAACTTATGTATGGCCTTTGAGCAACCTACACAAAGTTCAGGTAAACCAGACTTTTCTCATTTATATAAGATTCGTATGGCTGAAGCGGTTACCGGTAGTAGTAGCACTTCTGCCTTCACATGGTAGTAATACCAACCAGCATGCACAGACTCAGGGTACCCGTCATGATTGAATGTGACGAAGAGTGTAGGGGTGGGACATAGGCACCTTTCTTTTTTTTTTTACCACACATTCGAATTGACCACTCCCTGATAAGCCAGCCACCTTTTCGGTGATGTCTTTTTAGTAGTAGTCCATGAGTTCCCCATCATAAACCACTTTTTAGTAAGTTCATTGTAGAGCGAGTGTTTGAAGGGCACTAATAACGGTCGCATCAGAAGGGTCTTGACACATTTGTCAGAAGGCGACTGTGCGAGAAATGAGTCGCCTCCTTACTACCAGTCAACCTCGCTAATACTGCAAATTGATGGAACATGTGGCCTTTGGCCAACATGCTCGAGTACGCAAAATGCGTTTGAAGCCAGCAGGCCCCCAAACACCAGGGACTGAATGAATAAAACTGATTGGGTATTTGAGATTGTCTTTTTCTGGGCCACCTCAGGGCTGGTCATTTGCTCAAGAAGCAACGGACCCATCCACCCCCAGAGCCCTAGCTGAGGTAGAGGAATTCTGTCCTCTTTGGTTTCTTTGGGGGGGGGGGAGGAACCTCACCCAGGTCTTTCTGAGATGGAAAATATCTTGGCCGTTAAGGGGACACCAGGCAGGAGAGGTAGCACCTCCTGTCCTTGCGAGTTTTCTGGGGCCCCATGCCGAGGGGCAGACAGAGGTTCAGTGTCTGGTACTGAGCCAAGGTCAGCTCCTGCCATCTGGGAGGGGGGAGGGGGCTAGAGTTTGGTAGCAAGGGATCTGTAAAAAAGTCAAAATTTTGAAGATATATAGGCAGATCCCCTGCAAGCTTTCAGGCTGGGACAGTATGCAATCCAACGGATGTCAGCTTCAGCATGTGTTGCCCATACTGTGCAAGTGGAGGGTGGAAGATACAATTGGTTAGGTATCAGACGGTGGCATAACAGAAGAGTGCAGCCAATGAGTTGAGCCCTCTTGCAGTTTTAAGTATGGAAGCTGCGCCAGAAAACGATTTTTTTTTTTTTTTAAATCTGTATCATCGAGTGTGGAAAACCAAAAATGGTAAACTAGGTATGCAAACACCTTGAACAGTAGGAGCCAGTTCTGGGCAAGAGAACCAAATGATCAAAGCATGGCTCCTCCACTATAATGACTGCCACTTTGAAATGGGGGTCTAGATTAAGGTGAGGAATGAAGGAAAAGGTGATTAAAGCAAAACCCAACTAAAGCATCTCCCACAAAAATCCTGTAAGAAGATCTATAAAAAAAAATGGTACAGGAAGTGACATGTTGTATACAGCCACAGATCTTCCTAATCAAGATGTCAGCTGTAGCATGGTTTCCTCGATACACACAGACACTCCATTACAGTGGATAGTAATAGAAGAGAAAGATGTAACCCAACCCCTCTAGGGATGAATGGGCAAAAAGTTGGTGGGCGACTAGGCTGAAATTATTAGTTGGTGACCAACAAAAATAGATGAGAGGGGCTTGATGAAAAGGAAGAGAAATGGGTAAAATGGAGAAATCTAGAAGGGGGAAAAAGCTAGAGTAATTTCAATCTAATCAGACTAATGGGGACAGTGGCTTGCAGAGGAATGTTAAACCTGGCACATGGAGGAACGAGTCTACACAAGACCCCCTTGTCGGAGGCAATCAATGGGGCCTCAGTGAGGCCTCTGTCAGGATACATTTACAGCTACGAGTCAAGAGCTGGCAGGCAGCTAGCCAGTGGACAAACTGCTAGCCAAGGTGGCACTAGGGAATTTTAAGGAAAATCTTGTAAAGGGTACATATAGGAGTGTTGCTGTGTGAGGAGGGTTGGTATAAGGCGTAAAATGAAAGTTAAGTGAATGAGTGCTGGAAAGAAAGGATTGGAATTGAGACAATTGGATGATATTCTATGTGTAGGGAGGATGCATGCTAGAGGTGTTCTGGCCAATTTAGTCACACAAAAAATAAAATAAATTGGAGTTACTTTTTGCATGATAAGATGTAAAAAGGGAGGGAAGCAGGTATGTAGTCTTGTATGTCATCGGTGTGGATCCACAACTTTGCAAGAGAGATATGCATGGGCCCTTCTCCCCTTAGTTAAACTGAATAGATGAGTTGCTAAAAACACCCTATTGCTAAGATTTAAGAATATGGTGTGGGAAAAATGGTAGGTGGAGGTGCAGGATGAGATGGATAAAAGGGCAGAAGTTTTTTTAGTGGCACCAATGCACACCAACCCTGCCACGTGAGAAAGTGGTTAATGCTGCTATCCTGAATATGAATGGGGTATATCTAAGTAACATGAACAATTACCTTACCTTCTTTACTTTATCCTGAACATACGAAGGATCACAGTATACTTGTTTACACTTAGCCACCTCTTCACCAGAGCGTACACCAACAACTTTTCCACCATCCATCACAATTTCATCAATCGGCTTATCCAGCATGTATGTGCCACCATAAATAGCAGAGAGTCTGGGGAGAATTATAAGTTATTCAAGATGCGTGGTGAGCAATTCTGCATCCACCACCCCCAACATATGGCTTATCAAAAGGGTAAATTTACAATCCATGCAATAAATGATCATTTCTCATTTGCTTCACTCAGGGCAACATCATGATGGAATCCCCCAGGGAGTTGCACTAGTGAAATACTTGTGATCAAGGAAGACTTAACGACTTTTCAAAGCACCAGGTCTTGTTTATTTTTTGTTCAAGTTTTTGTCCAAGTTAAAAGTACTGTGCAAAAGCATATTACAAGTTTCCAAAGAACAAATTCACACACAATGAGCAAAGAGAGCATGAACTTTAACCCTCAAACAAAGTTAAACTATTATGAGAAATTATGACTGCAGAACAAAGAACCCCACAAATATTTAAGAAATCTTAACCATTCATTATAATATTGTAATGGCTTAATCATTGATACACAAAACCTTGGGTAAAAAAGGAAAAAACCTCACCTTGCAAAACCTTGAGGTAATTCTCCCAAACCATAGAGAGGATAAAGGTAAGGAGACTTTCCATAACGAGCTAATGAATCGCTGTACAACTTTATTCTTATCAGTGTGTCACCAGCAGGTTTTGACAAATAGGAATCGTCTCTGAAAATAAAGGAATTTATTAAGAAAACACCACAACCACCTTCCCAGGTTACATTCATGGACATGGGGGCTTCACAACTCAGGACCCCTACTGGCTAAGAATGAGGGAAAGAAATCTTATGACAAGATGTCCCTACCTTATAACTATCTACCCTCTGCTCCAAGTAGGTGAAGCTCATTTAGCGACACAAACCATGGTGCCATTTATGGTTGGGAGAAAAAAAATTTTGATAATGGACAAAGTGAGATGTATATCCATGGTATGACAGAAGAATTACTATATCAAACATGAGGGGTGGAATTAGTATGCTATAATCCCTATGCATGGAAATAACTAGAAAAATAGAATCACCTAGGAAGAAATGGCAACCCACATTCTTACATCCTGTGGCAGACAAAAGGATGGCCAATAATACTATACAAAGACCAGTGGTCATGGCAAAAAATGTCCAAGCATCTCATGCCATTCATTTTACCTGTATAATGCTAATGCATGGCCTGTAAAGTCAATTGTATTTTTATCCAAGTTAAAATGAGCAAAGACAGCACTCATAGTAGTGTTCTTGGGTTCAAATCCAGGCATGCCTTTCCAGGTTGTGGGATCATCTTCCTTATAATCTTGAGCAAACATCAGAAAGTTCTTAAATCTTCTCTTCTCAAACATTCCCATAAGATCTATAAAGTAGAGCCAAATCAGTGTGTCAACAATATAAATATATTCCAAATTTGATGAGGTGTTCAATGCAACTCAAATTTACAAACCTGATGTTAAAGCCTCTTTTTCATCAGCAGGAACTTTGGCTATTTTATTTCCTTTGTAGACATAGCTCCCTTCCACACTCTTGAATTCAAGATAGCGTGTAACACCTGTATGAATCAGGAGCTTGACAAGTTGTCCATTAGCCATGAGGAACTTCGGAATCAGATCCACATTCCAATCTCTGATAAAATAACACTTCATAATTACCAGCACTAGACGGAAGGTACTCAGAGTGCAAAGTTTATATTTTAATCAAAATGAAGGAAAAAAAATTCCTTTACCTGGTGCGGCCATAAGAATCACCAGGGGATGGTAGGGCAAACTTGGTAAAGAGATCTTCCAAGGGAGTTATTGAGGCACTCTCCCCACCATAGTACTTGTTACGATCCATGTGCAATACTTTCTTTCCCGATACAGAAAGCATCCCAGACATGATGCATTCCTTTAAATTAAAAAAAAAGCATTAATTACACTACATAAAAGTATAAGGACTAATTTTTATTGCACATGAAGAATTTTTCTAAACTATCAAAGCACTTTGGCAGTGTATTTATTCACTGCTTATCCCTTTTTCTCCCTCTACATTTACCAGGGCACAAGTTCATTCGGTATCAAACCTAAGTTAAAGAAATCTAAATTATATTTTATTATAAATTCAGAATTTTTATTTCTATATAAGGGGGGATGGGGAGAATTCCTTGCAAGTGATCTAGTGGTGTGTGTAATTTGTTTGCATGTGTCAAGCACTAGAACTATGCATTTGGGGGGTTTTAAGGCATCGGTTCTGGTGGCCACTAACGAGTACAAGTTGGAAAAGGATGAGGGTAGAGATTTTTAGCATCCATATAGTGATTGCTTACAAGGGCATAAATCACCATGATTTTTGCATCCTAATGCTAGGCTATATTAAAAAATAAATAAACAAACCCAAAACAAGCAAATTCAGGGCCTAGACTGATTTGTTTGGCTTACCAATAAACAAGATGAAATGAAGATTTGTGCATGCATTGATGTATTGTTACTAGACATTAAGTGTATGCTTGAGATGTTGCAACAAAGACCAAGGGCAATTACACCAGCCATACAGGTGATCTTTAAGCTATATTCATACCAATTACCCCTCATTACACGCAAGCAAAAAAACAACAACTCCCATTACTAATGTATGCAATTAAACCTACCTAACCATATGATTTAGAGATTTTAAATATTTACTTGGGCTAAATGAAGCTATATGATGGGAGGAGAAAAGGCAAGTCTGAGAGAGGGGGCGGGGGTCATTCTGTTAGCACTCAAGAATCTATTGCATAAAGAAATTTAAGTTCTAAATGTATTTATTCAAGATCAGTTTAGCAAAGATGACGAGGGTTTCATGCTTAGCCCTCAGGTGGTAGGTGATGTGTATCTTTTGAAAGAAATTAAAGGTTAATAAGGATACAAAACAAAAGGACCTGATGATATGCTAGAATTCTTCCTGAAGCAGATCATTGTATATGATTTTTAATTAGAAAATGGTTAATGTGCTTCCTCTTTTTAAGAAGATAGTATATGAAAAATATTATCCTCCTGTAAGCACTACCTGTATTGCAGGCTAAGAAATAGAAAGGATTTTTTTAAATGGTCAGTCTCAGCACAACAGTGCTGATGATACTAAAATAGTAAGAAATGTCATGCAGAGAAGGAATAGCAATGTTTAAAAAGATTTGGAAGGGTTTTACCACATCTTTAGGAAGGGACACCCCAAAAACCTTTTGCAGACTGATATTCATAAAGGGGTTAATTACAAAAGAGCCCTTTCATATACATTCCAAGATGCCATTGGTTATGATAAATTGGAATTAAATGAAATATCAGAAACAAATTTCTATTATAATGAAGCACAGAGTTGCACAAATTTTAATGATAGGGTTCTTTGATTTGAAAAAGTTAGATGTAACCCATGCTTTAACTTGATACAGTTGTGGTAGAAAATGGGAGTGCAGTGGGCCTCTTCAATTCATTTCAATTTCTGAAGAAAGAAATATACCATTGAGCAATATTAATGGTTTTGCAAGTGACATTTTTTTTTACGATGTTTGATAAAAAAAAATGAATTTCAAAAGTTACTAAAAGATGTTTGCCATCAGCTTGTGTATTTGGATGTGTATGTCATTAATTTCGCTTTGTGCAAGCCATGTTGTATCAGTGCTACCATCATACCCAGTCTTTTCTTAATGATGTTACATCTTATTTCTCCTGCAGCAATAAACAAAATGATTGCCACAATCTAAGAGTCATTCAAGGTATAAATCACAGAAAGCTCACAAAAAAAAGATTTCCAGAATTTTGGAACAATAAAACATTCCTTTATTTTCGGTCAGAATTAGTGATAAAGTAATGCAGTAATAAAATATGAGATGCTTGTCAACCATGGGACAAAGCATATGCCATTTCCTTCACTATGTAATAGGAAGTGAATGCACTTAATTTGGGAATCCAGTCCAAACATTTTATATTGCATACATTACACTCAATGGTGTCCACCAAATAAGAATTTTGGAGGAGTTTTCTTAAAGGTGAGCTTCATACAAATGGAGTTATGGGGTAATTCCATATGAACTCAACCAGAGATACCATGATAATGGACTTAGATTTGGTTGAAAAAGATTATTTTGGTACATATATATATATATATATATTGAGCATGTGTCAAAGCCACAAAATTCCAATGGGTCTCTGTGCTGCAGCTCTTCAACCATTTTTGACACCCCTGAATTGCGCATCTTCCTGAGCACCCACCTTTGTATGCCAATATCTCTGGAATGGAAAGGCCTTTCTCTTATAGTTTCAGAATTATTGGCCTCTAAATTAATTATCTTATTATGTGCGAAAATGGAAATTTCAATTTTCAGGGAGCAACTGTCATGCTAGAATAATTCACAACATGCTATTGAGGCTGGATTCCTTCTTGTTGAGGACATGACTATGTGAAGGTTTCTTGACTTTACCAAAATTTTAATTTAGAAGCAAGGGGGCTCCGACTAAAAAATTCAATTTTAGACCATTTTTTGACTGACAATTACCAATGGTAACATTTTTTTTTTTCTACACAAATGTACATATAGGCATGGCCAAAATTACACTTGACTGACATTCACCAATCTCCATCACAAATTTAGCAGCTCAGTTAAAAAATATTTTGCCTGAAAACAAACTAAATGATCTCACTGATGAATATAGAAGCTTCCAAATGAAAAACAGTGCACTACAGTATATGGATGATAATTTAAAATTCCAGTTCTAGTATAAATTGCATGACAAAGATGACCTAATTATTCAATTTATGATTTCATGACAAACTTGACTGTATTGCTCACTTTTGCCAGTGTAAAGCTACTATTATTTAATATAAAGTGCAAGACCATGCACTTTGGGAAGAAAAATCCTGGTAGCAATTATAAACTGAACAACTTGACTTGTGAAGAACACGTGGATGTGGGAGTGTGTGTCAGCAGACTTCAAGTCATCTGCCCATGCATCCAAGATAGCAGCAAATAGCAGATTGTTGGAGTGATCAAGAGGAGCTTCATGCACATCGATCAACAGACATCCACTCCCTCTACTTAGCACTGGTCCATCCTACACTAGAGTGCTTAGTATTGGTCTTCTCATTTAAGCAAAGACAAAACTGAGAAAGTACAGCATAGGGCAAGCAGGTTGGTGCTGGAACCGAGATCTCGGCAACTAAGGGAAGTGATATGATTAAGGTATACAGGCTGATCCATGGCCACGAGGACATCTCGTGCACCAAGTTTTTTGATTTCAGAAACATCAACCTTAGGCATCATTGCCTCAAAATAGCAAAGCCTAATCACTGGAGAACCAACACGAAGGGGAACTGGTCCACCAACTAGACTATTAACCATGGAATGCTCTACCAGATCATGTAGCAACAGCCCTTATAAATACCATGTTCAAGGCAAGGTATGATTGGCAAAAGTGAGGGATTTGAGAAGAAGGCATGTTCTTATTCCCTGTATATGTTTAGGTAAGCCAAATGATGTCTAGAAACTGCATTTGAATTCAAGCCCTAACTTTTTAAAATGGGGGAGGGGGGCTTTACCCCACCCATAGCCTCAGTGATTGGGGGGTTGTATCTCTACACCCTCTGCTATTTCTACTAAATGAAATGTATACAATTCAAAATCCACTAATTGTTAAGATTAGTGGTGCATGACTTTGTTAATGATTATGGTGAAACTTCAGAAGACCTATGCTGTAATTTTAGTATTAAAAACATTATCAATGGTATTTGTAGGCATTGTAGTTATTTATGGCTCTGTAGTTATTTAAGATACTCCACATTTGATAGGATGAAAATGAAATTAAAATAAGTACAATTTGCTTTCTCAGTGTGTAAAGAATTCCTGATTTCCACCAAATGTTAAGCGTTTGAATTGCTAATACTACTAGGTGATTAAAAATAACGGGAGGCATGGGGATGTAACCCACACAATTAAAGAGGGGTATGGGGGCAAAGCGGTATCATTTTGAAATAATTACCTAGGGTTCAAAAACAATTTGAAAGCCTAACATTAGGTTGAAATTAGGAATTCTTTACACATCAAAAGAAGTCAAGGCGGACTTAGTTTAATTTCATTTTTACCCTACCAAAGGTTGAGCATCTTAAGACTATATACTTTCTGCACCAAACAGAAACCATAGGCCTACATAACTACTTTTTTCTTTTTAAAGCCCATCTTGTGACTGCCTACTGGGGGCACTATATGACTGCAATGCCTACAAATACCATTAGTACTGTATTTAATACTAAAAGTATGACTTAGGTCTTCTGAAGTTTCACCACGATTACTACTAGATTATTAAAAATAGCAGGGGAAAGGGGGGGGGGTGCAACCGCCACATTTAAAAGGGGGTGCATTCTGGCAATAAGATGGAATTAAATTAATTATAAATAAAGAAAACTTATATCCATAGAATAAATTGTGGATGTAATGATTATATTCATGTTACTGACACCTAAAAATGTAAGAAAAATACATTTTAACATGTTCAATGCGATCCGACCCACCTGTGTGTCATTGACGAATTTTGTGTGCAAGTGTCATTTTGCGATACTTAATTTTCATTTGCAATTCAGTGTCTTCGTGACTTTTACTGCGAGAGGAGGGTGTGTATAATCCTTGTCCTATTCTGTTTCTTTATGCATATTAAAATACATGCTAAACCTATAGATTGTAATCGCACTAGAAAAAGTTTTCATCTTTTAGGTGCGATTACGATCCACGGGTGGATCGTTTAGAATTTAAAAATTTTTATGGTTTATCTGCAAAATTATTTATTTTTTGAAATTAACATAGTATTATTTTTGGCAACAGATGATATTTTATTTTTGTTCTAGGATTTTAATTATAGATTCATCACTATTCTATAACCAAGCTAAAAACCACAGGAAGATGTTGATGAAACAGATGAATCTGATTCCGATGAGTCTTTTCTTGAAGATGATTCATCGTCTAATGAATACAATGATTCAAGCTCTTCAAGTGATGAAGAAAATAAAGAATCTAATGAAGACAATAGCAGCAGTCTAGATGATAGGCCACAAACTTCAGTGCAATCTTAGTTGGTAGAAGCCAGTTCAAATGAAAGAAAATTCCCATATACTGGTAAGGAAGAACTTTCTATTCATCCTGTTCTATCAGTTGATGGAAGCGTTTGGACAATCAATGTATATTCTCTCTTTTTAACTAATGATATACTAGATTTAATAGTCAAAGAAACCAATGACTGCTAATCATCTGCTTTCAAAACCAAATGTGGCACGCCAGTCTAGGTTGAAAGCTTGGGTTCCAACTAACATTTCAGAAACTAAGAAATTCTTAGGAATTGTTTTATATATGGGCTTAAATCCTTAACCATATATGGCTTTTTATTGGTCCAAAAGTGTGCTATATGAAAGGAAATTAATTATTAACACAATAGACAGGGATAGATTTTTCTTTTATTAAAAGCACTACATTTTGCAAATATCAATAAGCCAATGACTTCTAGGTTAGATAAGATCTTGCCGCTTGTAAAACTTTTGCTAGAAAAATATCAACAAGTGTACAAGTTAGACTCAAAAGTTGTAATTGATGAAACACTGATGCCTTTTAGGGGAAGATTATTCTTTAGGCAGTACATTCCCAACAAACACCATAAATATAGTTGTAAAATCTTCAAACTATGTTCTTGTGAAGGATACACTTGGAATTTTGAGGAATATACAGGAAAGAGCGAGTCTTGCGCAAACCTGGGGATTTCTGAATCTGTAGTAGCTAGGCTAATTAACCCTTTACTTGATAAAGGTTACACACTTTTTACTGATAACTATTACACATCACTGACACTATCCGAATTCCTTTTATTGCACAAGAATTATGTGGAACTGTATAGCAATCAAAAGGGGTTACCAGTTGAAGTAACTAAACCAAAGCTTAAGAAAGGAGAAATTGTAGGAAAAAAAAGGGGATAAGATATTAAAAGTAATAAACTGGAAGGACAAAAGAAATGTATTAACTCTGACATCAGTTCCAGAGCATTATGGTAATCTTATACCTACTGGAAAGAAAAGGAGGGATGGGGAAAATGTGATGAAACCCCCAAGTAATATAGACTACAATTTTTCTAAAAAGGGGGTGGACCTTTCAGACCAGTTTTCATCTTTATACAATCCTCTTAGAAAAACAAAAATGGTACAGAAAGGTAGCCATGGAATTACTTTGGGGCACTAAAGTAGTTAATTCCTGGCTTATTTTTGACAAGTATATATGTGGAAATCATAAAAGGAGCATGCTTAAATTTAGAGAATCACTTATCCTTTCACTACTTACTGGAAACCCAAAAGAAGATCTAAAGCCAGTTAAGCATAGATCAGAATTAAAAGAAGGAACATCTTCACGTCACTATCTATCAGAAATGTCCAGACATAAAAGAAAAATAAGATGACTGTGTGTAGGCAGCTACCAAATCATTTTGGTTAACGAAGGCTATAAGGTCGCTGATAGAGAAGCTAAAAAAGTTTCCACTTTTTGTCACGGATGTCCTGGCAACCTCCTTTTGTGTTTAGATTGCTTTAATTTGAAGTATTAGTTGGTTGACTGGATCTAAACAAGCTCTACCTTTTTTTTGTTCTTCAAATTTTGTGTTCAACAAAGGAGTATTTTTTCATATTGTATTTGAAATAAAATGTCTTAATTATTACTATTTTTATAAAATATACCCTTTTATACACAAAATTTAATAAGTAATGCTAAGAAATATCTCAAAAAAGATATATTAATTTGTATTTTTTGGTATACGAGCCACCAGTGGGTCGTTTCACACAACAAAATTCCTCAATGACACACGGGTGGGTCGGATTGCATTGACCATGTTAATACCCAAAATAATTGATGAGGTTCCTAAAACTTACCCCTACTGCACCTAACCTTCTATATCATAATTAAATTAATATCTTTTGTAATATTTCTTAAATAGGTGCAATGTAACTTCCCCGCATAAGATTCATTTTAACACAATTACGATTTTTTAATTTTCAAAGATTCTTAATTCATAAAATGCTGTTCAGGGATGTCATTTTTCAAAATGTTATTGTTTTGGTAAATTTGAATCTTTCTACACCATTTAAATTCTTTCCAACATTTTGCCTGACCAGTTAACCAATAGCATACTATGTTATATCTGCAGGCCATCTGCGCCTGCGTGTTCTGACTGATTAGCCAATAATGCTTGCTTATATTTTTGATGGTTTGAACATTTTGGGACAGTAACTGTGTTTTCAGTGATTATTCTAAGTCACAATACCAAATAATATATGAAGTCTGATGATGATATTCAGGCTTTTGAAATATATAGGGCTCACAGTATACTCCCAAGTTATTAAATGCCTTATATGCAAAAATTGTAAATTTAGCCAAGATCAAAATTTCTTTTACTGGAATATAACTGCAAAAGATTCAAAAAGGTCATGAAACCACATACAAATTTTCAGTTAATGCATTTAAGGGGCATGTGGCTTTGAAATCATTGGAAAACAGTTATCATCAGATGGTTCGGTTTAATTTGAAAATAGTTAAGGGTAGAACAACGACAAACTCCACAAAAATTCCAAATCTTTATAGGGGAGATTACAATAAATTACACAGCATGCTAAATCAGATTAGGTGGGATATAGAATTCCATGGAAAGAATACTTATGAGATGTGGGATATTTTTAAGACTATATTAAACATGGTTCAGGAACAGTGTATTCCAATGAAGTCTATTAGAGAAATGTAGGAAACCATTATAGTGGAATCAAGAGATAGCTAATAAAGTTTCGGAGAAAAAAAGGGCATACCAGAGATTACAAAGTGAGAATAGTTTAGATAATTTAAACCATTATAGGTCAACCAGAAATGAACTAAATAAGATTATTAAGAAGACCAAAAGGACAGCAGAAATTAATTTAGCTAAAAATAATAAAGATACCAAAAAATTCTTTACCTATTATAGAATCAATAATAAATCTAACACTGATAAAATAGGGCCTATTAAATATGAAGGGGTTTTGAAAGAATCTGATGAGGAAATAGTAGAGGTCCTTAATGATCATTTTGCTTCAGTATTCACAGAAGAGAAACCAGTTAGATTAATTTATAATAATTTTAGGTCAAGGGAAGTAGTGATAAATTCTATTAATGTAGACAGAAGAAATTAAAGGGCTTATAATTGAGTTAAATACTAGTAAGGCATCTGGCCCTGACAACATTCATTCTACGATACTCAAAGAAGGTGTAGAAAGTATTGCGGTAGCTCTTGAGAAGATATTTATTATATCACTAGAGTCTGGAGAAATACCAAATGATTGGAAATTGGCAAATGTAGTGCCAATTTTTAAAAAGGGAAGCAAAGAGGAGCCAAATAACTTTAGACCGGTAAGATAGTTAAGAAGGGAATTTCTGATCATCTAGAGAGTAGCAGGTTAATTAATGATGCTTAGCATGGTTTTAGAAAAGGTAGATTGTGTTTAACTAATTTACTGGATTTTATGGATTATGTAACTAAAGAATTGGATAGGGGTGAGAAAGTTGATGTGATCTACTTAGATTTCAGCAAAGCTTTTGATAAGGTTCCACATAGAAGACTAGTTTATAAATTAAAGCTGCATGGAATATGTGGGAAAGTTTTAAATTGGATAACTGAATGGCTGAAAGATAGGATATGTGGGGGTGTTTCAAATTGGATAGCTGAGTGGCTGAAAGACAGGAAGCAAAGGGTAGTGCTAAATGGTGTAAAGTCAGAGTGGAGGGATGTTATCAGTGGGGTTCCTCAGGGATCAGTTCTCGGTCCATTATTATTTGTCATCTATATAAACGATCTTGGGGAGGCAGTTAATAATAAAGTGTCAATTTTTGCGGATGATACCAAATTAGCAGCTGTAGTTAAAGATATTGATGATAATTTTAAAGTGCAGGGGGACTTAAATAAATTGTTATCCTGGGCACATAAGTGGCAAATGACTTTCAACCTTGATAAGTGCAAAGTTATTAACATGGGAAAAGATAATAGAGAATTTAACTATGAAATGGATGGGCATTGGCTGAGCTCAGTAGAGGATGAGAAAGATCTAGGAGTAGTAATAGATAAGTCATTAAGGTTTTCTAAGCAGTGTATTGAAGCAAGAAATAGGGCAAATAGAGTGCTGGGTTTTATTAAGAGAAATGTCAGTTACAAAAGTAAGGAGGTTATTCTTAAACTCTATAACTCTTATGTTAGGCCACATCTAGAGTACTGTATACAGGCATGGTCCCCACATTTTAGACACGATATTAACCTTCTTGAGTCAGTGCAACGGAGGGCAACAAAGATTATTCCTTCCCTGAGGCACCTTGAATATGAAGATAGACTGAGGGTATTAAATATGTTCTCGTTCGAAAGGAGGTGTGTGAGAGGGGATATGATTGAGCTCTTTAAAATTTTTTCCGGGATAGATAAATTGGATGTTAGCAAGTTTTTTGAGTTAGATGATGGAAATCGGACTAGAGGTCACCACTTGAAAATTAAAAAGCAAGGGTGTAGGTTGGATTTAAGAAAATATTTTTTCACCAATAGAGTGGTAGACTTCTGGAACAAATTGCCGCAGAGGGTAGTAGGTAGTCCAAATCTAAATGTATTTAAGAGTAGGTTGGATGAGTTTATGGGAAGGGAAGGTTGTGATGGTTCCTAAGTTTTGTATATATTAATATTGTTTGTATATATCTATAGCTGCATGATTTAGTTCTTGACAAGCCTTGATTGGTGATACCCTTGTTTCTGGATGCAATCCTCTGGATGTAGTTTTCCTGGGAGTTTGGGTGCCTTGAAAAAGAGGCCGCTTGACTCGGATGACCTATGATGAGCCCTTGTGGCTTTTGTCATCCGTTATATTATATTGTGGGGGACTTTGATTTTGTCTTCCCCTGGTGATGGTGCTTTTTGTGGGCGGGTTTTGACGGAGGCGGATGACCTTTGATAGGCCCTTGTGGCTTTTGTCATCCGTGTAATTATGTTATGTTATGTTATGAATGGAGTGAGGTCAGAGTGGAGGAATGTTATTAGTGGCATACCTCAGGGATCAGTTTTAGGCCCTTTATTATTTATAATCTATGTAAATGATCTTGGGCAAGGTGTAAATAGCAGTGCCAATATTTGTTGATGATACTAAATTGGCAGCTTTAGTGAAAGAGGTTGAGGGTAGCTTTAAAGTGCAGGGTGACAAATAATTTGTTAGCTTGGGCTCAGAAGTGGCAGATGACTTTTAACCTTAATAAATGCAAAGTTATTAACATGGGGAGAGATAATAGGGAATTTAGCTCTAAGATGGATGGGCATTGGATTAATTCAATTAAGATGAGGACTTAGGAGTAGTAGTAGATAGGTCACTGAATTTTTCAAAGCAGTGTATTGAGGCAAAAAATAGAGCAAATAGGGTGCTAGGTTACATTAAAAGGAATGTTAGCTACAAGAGTAAGGAGGTTATCCTTAAACTATACAACTCTTATGTCAGGCCACATTTAAGAGTACTGTATACAAGCATGGTCACAGCATTTTAGACATGATATAAACTTGTTAGAGTCAGTACAAAGGAGGGCAACAAAAATAATACTATCCCTGAAGCACCTTGAATATGAAGATAGACTGAGGGTATCAAATATGTTCTCATTTGAAAGAAAGTGTGTGAGGGGAGATATGATTGAGCTTTTTAAAATCTTTTGTGGGATGGATAAATTGGATTTCAGCAAGTTATTTGAGTTAGAAGGTAGTAATAGAACTAGAGGTCACCACTTAAAGATTAAAAAACAGGTGCAACCTTGATGTTAGAAAATATTTTTTCACTAAGAGTGGTGGACTATTGGAATAGTTTGCCACCTGAGACTGTAGACAGCCCAAACTTGAATGTTTTGAAGCGCAGATTGGATGATTATATGGAGATAGAGGGTCAACTTCTTACTTTTTGGTGTGGGAGTATGTTTTTAGACTCATTCCTGTGGATGCAGTTTCTTTTTATTGTATAATTTGGGGGACTTTGATTTTGTTTTTGACACACTCCTATGAAGGCTTTAAATTATATATTGTAGATGCATGGTTGGACATAATCCTATGGATTGTTTAAATTGTATTTTGTAGATGCATGATCTGACAAAATCTTATGTTATGTGGGTGGGATTTGATGGATATGGATGACCTTTGATAGGCCCTTGTGGCTTTTGTCATCCGTGAAATTATGTTATGTTATTCAACCAACCAGTGAGAAGTTGAGGAAAATATCATTAGGGTTAGGTTAGGTCTGGTTCTAAATCTTTTAAATAAATTTGAAAGTTCTTTTCTTATGCAGTTTTATGTGTACTTTTCACATCTGAAACTCGCTTTAGCTGGAAATACACACTTTTTCTATTAACATAATTTCACAGATATCAAAAGACAAAAAGCTTAATCAGATCTCCCCTCAAACATATTCTTTCAAATGAGAACATATTTAGTACCCAAGTAGTCTACCTTCATATTCAAGGTGCTTCAGGGAAGGCATTATTTTTGTTGCCCTCCTTTGTACTGACTAGCAGGTTGAAGTCAGGTCTAAAATGCTGTGACCATGCTTGTATACAGTACTCTAAATGTGGCCTGTTATACGAGTTGTAGTTTAAAGATAACCTCCTTAAAGTTATAGTTAACATTACTCTTAATGAAATGAATAACTCAAAGTAGCATGTGAGGTTTGCAATGAATGCAATGTCCGGCAGGAAAAATGAAAAGGTGCTTCTAAGTACTTTTGAACTTTAACATTTCCACTGGCCTTTTTTAAATTGATGTTATAAAAAAAAACTCTTAAAGAAATTGGCTTTGACTTATATTCTTAATTTATTTATATTTTTTTTGCAATTTTCATTTTTATGGGAACCCGATATATCAATTTAATTATTGCATTGATTTTGTATTTACATTATTTTATTTCGCTTCCTCTCTACTTATCCCTTTCCCCTTTGTTTCAAGTGTCTCTCCTAATCTCCCTTTTTAGACTATCGCTTTATCCATTAATCGTTTTAACCCTTTTGGTTCTGTTCTCGACTCTTTCTTGCCTCTCAGTTTGACCTTGCTACCTGTTATAGCTAAATCTTAATCTGAATTTATCCATCTCTCTCCTACTTCCTCATTGGTAATTTCTTGTCTTAGAGGCGGCCCTTCATCTTTTACTAGCTTATATATACCCTTATATTATTTTCTCTTGTAGTTATCCTTGAGCATGAACTGAATAGTCTGAAAGTAATTGGAAGCAACTTTTCATTTTTCCTACGGGACAATGCATTCATTACTGTTAATGTATACTAGCACCCTATTTGTTCTATTTTTTGCCTTAATACACTGCTTCAAAAATTTCAGTGACCCATCTATTACTACGCCTAAGTCCTCATCCTCAACTGAATTCAGCCAATGCCCATCCATTTCATAGTTAAATTCTCTATTATCCCTTCCCATGTTAATAACTTTGCATTTTTTAAGGTTAAAAGTCATCTGCCACTTCTGAGCCCAGTCAGTCTTCAACTGACCTTCGAACAGGTTGCACGTGTTTCTTAGAGCTCTCAGAATATTTTGATTATTTGAAATACTTTGGTGTGTGACATAAACATAAATATTAAGTTATTAGATCATATATTTGGTTAATATAACAAAGTTAAATTGTGGTTATTTTGTTTCGGTGAGAAAGTGACTTTTGTTTACTTCGGTAGCCATCTTGATTAGTAGGTTTTAAACTTGCGTGCACAAATTCGGGTCAAATTCTTGTTGTTTATAAGTTTTTGTTTCTATTATTGTTCTTGTTTAAGTATGGCTGACTGTTTGAATGTAGAGAGTATGCCTTTTGAAAGTAGTGTGTATGTAGTGTGCGATGTCTGTGGTGTAGAGAGGAGAGTGAATATGTCTGAGTGCCGTGTATGTGCTTTGACTGAGGAGGCGAGTCGATTACGTGCGGAATGCTTGAGACTGAATGATTTAGTGTCTGAAGGAAGAGATGCAAGTGTATGTTTGAAGAGTCAGATTGGGACCAGGAGGGAGAAAGTTAGGCCTAGAACAGGGACTAGAGAGAAAGCAGTAAGTGAAGTAAGTGATGATGAGTGGTGGGTGAAAGTGAACAGAATAGATAAGTTAGGACAGGTTAGGTGTGTGAATGAGAGGGACATGGAACTTGTTAGGGCTAACTAACAGATTTGATGCCCTGAGAGAGGAAGAATTTGAGAGAGATTTGTCTGGTGTGGCCGTGCCTGAAAGTAGAATAGGAGGTCGAGTGAGTGAGAGCAGGAGGGAGGGTAATACTAGGCCTAGAGAGAATAGGAGAACGACTGAGGTGATTGTGATGGGTGACTCTCAGATTAGGTATTTAGATAGGAAGTTGAGTGAAAGTAAATGGAAGGCAGTGAGAGTTTGTCTGCCGGGTGCTGGTGTAAATGATGTGTGTGAGAAGTATAATAGGTCGGTGTCTGGGTGTGAGAGGGAAGCAGTTGTGATTACACATGTTGGAGTAAACGATGTAAAGAAGATGGGTACTTGTGAGTTACGACAGCGGTATAAAAAGCTGATTGAAAGGATGTGTGAAAGTAGAGTAAAAGGTGTTGTTTCAGGTGTGCTTCCGAGAATGGATGTGGGGATGGAATGGTTGTCTCGTGCAATGGGGTTGAATGAATATGTGAAAGGTTTGTGCGAGGAGTCAGGATTGGTGTTTGTAGATGTTTGGAGTGGGTTTTATGGAAATAAGGGTTTGTATGCGATGGATGGACTCCATAAGAGCCGAGATGGGGTTGAGGTTTTATGGCGGGAATTAGATAGTGGTATTAGGTCTTTAGAGGCGGGGGAAACTAGGTTTTGATACTGGTCAGGGAAATTTAATGGCTCAGTGAGGCAGGGATAGGAAGCAAACACAGATTTGTAGAAGATAGGCAGGCTAATGGAAGTGCTTTAGGGTTAAATTACTTGAGTAGTGATAGTGGTCAGGGAAATACAAGAGTACAGGGTCGGGGAAGGAGAGAAAGGAGATGCAGAGGAGATAGGCCCTCAGGTGCTTCAGGGATAGGTGGGCTGAGTTGTCTTTACACAAATGCTCATAGTCTTAGAAATAAGAGGGATGAATTATTTAGTTATATCATTCATGAAGATATAGATATAATATGTATAGTTGAATCATGGGTTAATGAAAATATATTTAAAGATAATGTCAGTGAATTTGAACTAGAAGGTTATACTATGTACATTAGTCAAAGGAGAGATAGGACTGGTAGTGGGTTGATTATTTATATCAGAAATAGCATTTCTTCAAATCTAAATAACTCTATAAAGCAAGGAGAAGGTGAATCATTATGGATAGATATTAAGGTTGGTAAAAATAGGAAAATACACTTGGGAGCTTTTTATAGACCACCAGGACAGACTGATTGCATCGATGAGTTAATGATTAGGGAAATAAGTAAAGGATGCAAGGAAGATAGTTATTCTTGGTTGAATTTAATTTAACTTCTGTAGACTAGGAAAATATGATGGGAAGAGATAGAGCAAGTTGTAAGTTAATGGAGTGTTTTGAGGATAACTTTTTGACCCAATTTGTTAATAAGCCAACAAGGGGTGCCAATATATTAGATCTAATTCTTTCAAATGATGATCACTTAGTTCAAGGATTGAGTGTAGGGGAATCATTGGGAAACAGTAATCATCAGATGGTTCGGTTTAATTTGCAAATAGTCAAGGGTAGAACAGCGACAAACTCCACAAGAATTCCAAATTTTTATAGGGGAGATTACGATAAATTATGCAGCATGCTAAATCAGATTAGGTGGGATATAGAATTCCATGGAAAGAATACTTATGAGATGTGGGATATTTTTAAGACTATATTAAACATGGTTCAGGAACAGTGTATTCCGATGAAGTCTATTAGGAAAAAATGTAGGAAACCATTATGGTGGAATCAAGAGATAGCTAATAAAGTTTCAGAGAAAAAAAGGGCATACCAGAGATTACAAAGTGAGAGTAGTTTAGATAATTTAAACCATTATAGGTCAACCAGAAATGAACTAAATAAGATTATTAGGAAGACCAAAAGGACAGCAGAAATTAATTTAGCTAAAAATAATAATAAAGATCCTAAAAAATTCTTTAGCTATTATAAAATCAATAATAAATCTAACACTGATAAAATAGGGCCTATTAAATATGAAGGGGTTTTGAAAGAATCTGATGAGGAAATAGTAGGTCCTTAATGATCATTTTGCTTCAGTATTCACAGAAGAGAAACCAGTTAGATAAATTGATGATAATTCTAGGTCAAGGGAAGTAGTGATAAATTCTATTAATATAGACAGAAGAAATTAAAGGGCTTATAATTGAGTTAAATACTAGTAAGGCATCTGGCCCTGACAACATTCATTTTACAATACTCAAAGAAGGTTTAGAAAGTATTGCAGTAGCTCTTGAGAAGATATTTATTAGATCACTAGAGTCTGGAGAAATACCAAATGATTGGAAATTGGCAAATGTAGTGCCAATATTTAAAAAGGGAAGTAAAGAGGACCCAAATAACTTAACTTCTATAGTCTGTAAAATTCTTGAGAAGATGGTTAAGAAGTGTATTTCTGATCATCTAGTGTGTAGCAGGTTAATTAATGATGCTCAGCATGGTTTTAGAAAAGGTAGATCGTGTTTAACTAATTTACTGGATTTTATGGATTATGTAACTAAAGAATTAGATAGGGGTGAGAAAGTTGATGTGATCTACTTAGATTTCAGCAAAGCTTTTGATAAGGTTCCACATAGAAGACTAGTTCATAAATTAAAGCTGCATGGGATATGTGGGAAGGTTTTAAATTGGATAACTGAATGGCTGAAAGATAGGAAACAGAGTTGTACTGAATGGAGTGAGGTCAGAGTTGAGGAATGTTATTAGTGGCGTACCTCAGGGATCAGTTTTAGCCCCTTTATTATTTATAATTTATGTAAATGATCTTGGGCAAGGTGTGAATAGCAAAGTATCAATTTTTGCTGATGACACTAAATTGACAGCTGTAGTCAAAGAGGTTAAGGGTAGCTTTAAAGTGCAGGGTGACTTAAATAAGTTGTTAACTTGGGCTCAGAAGTGGCAGATGACTTTTAACCTTAATAAATGCAAAGTTATTAACATGGGGAGAGATAATAGGGAATTTAGCTATGAGATAGATGGGTATTGGTTTAATTCAGTTGAAGATGAGAAGGACTTAGGAGTAGTAGTAGATAGGTCACTGAAATTTTCAAAGCAGTGTATTGAGGCAAAAAATAGCAAGTTATTTGAGTTAGAGGCCACCACTTAAAGATTAAAAAACAGAGGTGCAGACTGGATGTTAGAAAATATTTTTTCACTAACAGTGGTGGATTATTGGAATAGTTTGCCACCTGAGACTGTAGACAGCCCAAACTTGAATGTTTTCAAGCACAGATTGGATGATTATATGGGGATGGAGGGTTAATTTCTTACTTTCAGTATGTGGATATGTTTCTCGACTCATTCCTGTGGATGCAGTTTCTTTTTATTGTATATTTTGGGGGCCTTTGATTTTGTTTTTGACAGACTCCTATGGAGGCTTTAAATTATATATTGTAGATGCATGGTTGGACATTCCTATGGATTGTTAAATTGTATATTGTAGATGCATGATCTGACAAAATCCTATGGATGCTTTATGTGGGTGGATTTGATGGATATGGATGACCTTTGATAGGCCCTTGTGGCTTTTGTCATCCGTGAAATTATGTTATGTTATGTTACCCTCAACTTCTTTGACTACAGCTGTCAATTTAGTGACATCAGCAAAAATTGACACTTTGCTATTTACAGCCTCCCCGGTCAAGTATGGGTAAAGTATGCATTTCCGGGAAAAATGAGTCAGATCTGAAAAGTACACATAAAACAAATTTTTTAAATCATTAGAAAATATGTGAAAAAACCCACTGAGGCTTATGATGGTTTAATGTATTTGAATATATATTTTAAGTGCTAATAACTTAAAAAATAATGCTATGTGTACCAAATGGAAAAAAATTCATTCAGATAAACCTACAGAATAAACAGATTAAAGTTTGGTAAAGGTGAAGACAAGCTCCTTAACAGCAATTGTGCTTTCATCCTTTATATCAAAATCTTTCATTGTACTAACATAACATAATTTCACAGATGACAAAAGCCACAAGGGCCTATCAAATGTCATCTGTATCCATCAAATCCCACCCACATAATGCATCCATAGGATTTTTTCAGATCATGCATCTACAATATACAATTTAACAATCCATAGGATTATATCCAACCATGCATCTACAATATATAATTTAAAGCCTCCATATGAGTGTCAAAAACAAAATCAAAGTCCCCAAAATATACCATAAAAAGAAACTGCATCCACAGGAATGAGTCAAGAAACATATCTCCAAGAGCCACAAGGGACTATCAAAGGTGATTCGCAGCTGTCAAAACCCACCCACAAAATGCATCTATAGGATGAGGGGGCAGAGCCACCGGTAATTGTGTAGACGATGGCTGGATGCGATTATTTTGAGCATCGGCTCGTTGTTGGGTACGGCTCTCCGCGGGGATAACACTGCAATGACCCTAAGTTTCAATCCTTTATCGGGGGGGGGGGGCACAGCCCGCCAGTATAAAAACGAGCAGACGCTCAAAATAATTTCAGCAAGTTATTTGAGTTAGAAGGTAGTAATAGAACTAGAGGCCACCACTTAAAGATTAAAAAACAGAGGTGCAGACTGGATGTTAGAAAAAAAATTTCACTAACAGAGTGGTGGATTATTGGAATAGTTTGCCACCTGAGACTGTAGACAGCCCAAACTTGAATGTTTTCAAGCGCAGATTGGATGATTATATGGGGATGGAGGGTTAATTTCTTACTTTTTGGTATGTGGATATGTTTCTTGACTCATTCCTGTGGATGCAGTTTCTTTTTATTGTATATTTTGGGGGACTTTGATTTTGTTTTTAACAGACTCCTATGGAGGCTTTAAATTATATATTGTAGATGCATGGTTGGACATTCCTATGGATTGTTAAATTATATATTGTAGATGCATGATGACAAAATCCTATGGATGCATTATGTGGGTGGGATTTGATGGATACGGATGACCTTTGATAGGCCCTTGTGGCTTTTGTCATCTGTGAAATTATGTTACGTAATTATGTTATTATGTATGATGGGCGGATGCGATTATTTTGAGCATCGGCTCGTTGTTGGGTACGGCTCACCGCAGGGATAACACTGCGATGACCCTGAGTTCCAATCCTTTGGGGGGGCCTGGGGGGCACAGCCCCCCAGTATAAAAACGAAAATCGCCATAAAATTGTTCGATTTCATCTCTAAAAAAATAACAACGAAAAGTAGCCCCCCCCCAAAAAAAAATAGACCTAGGATCCGGCCATCATCTTCACAATTACCGAATTACCAAATAAAAGCCATATCGCATAACAAAAGATAGGATAACCTCAACCTGGTAGTAAACATGACATTTGTGTTTTAACAAAGGATTAGAATTTAGACAGGAGGGCACAATGAAAGAACTTTCAATTTAGTAACATGGCGAATTATATTTGAGTTGTAGCCCAGGGTGTTCGTCTATGTGGATAGTTTAAGACCTCACCAAAAAGATTCATTAGACTAACAACCACCTTTAGGGGGTTGATAGAATAATGGAATGGAACATATCGTAGACTTGTAATTCAAGAAATTTGGCAAAATATGATATAATGAAAATATAAACGTACCTTGAGGCCTGTGCCAAGAACAATACAATCATATTCTTCATCCATGATTATTAAGGTAGATAAATATGTGACAAAATTGGGATTAGCTATAACCTAGGCCTACCGGCTCCACCCCTAACTAACGGAAAATATTGTTGTTGGCTATGACAGCCGGATTACACCAAAAAGATTTCTAGATCGGTTAAATAAAATTTAATATGGAAGTAATTTCATTCTATTATTAATTAAAATTGCTTTTTAGAAATTCTATCCATTAAATCTATTAATTTAAATACGATTTAGAATAGATTTAAAAATTACCACTGGAAAGCAACGCGCATGAATATATAAGATTTCACAAAAAAATCTGCTAAAAGTCGTCTGCAGAGACACCCCACCCCCCCTCAAATATGAACATCTTAGTGATGGCTAATAGAAAAGAAATTAACATTATATTCCTTTCTTACTCAAAGGAAAACTCATTTAGGTCAGTAGAGAGTGATTAAGTGCAATTAGACAATTAAAAAGAGAAGTTGAAACGTACGAAAAGGTAACAAGCATCTGAATAAAGCTAAGAAATATATTGCAAAGATTTTATACATCGGAGGTTCCTGAATCTTAGAATGCAGATAAAAACAAGGATTGATTAAGTGATTCGTCCGTTTATAGTGCATGTCAAAAACCAAGGAAGTGCAAAGAAGAAAGGAAGTCACATAAAAGGCGGGTGTTTCAGCATATTCATTAACATTGAATACTATTGGACGTGATTCCACACTTTTCCACATAATGTGCCAATATTACCAGATAACTCGCAAATATTTTAATAAAAAGTATCGAATTTGTTATCAAAATAGCCTATGCAAATGAATCGTAAAATTATTGGAGTAAAAAATAACAACTATGTCAAAGAGAAGCGTGGTGCCCATGAAAAAGTAGCCCAATTCACTAGTTGTAGCCCTTTCTGGCACCTTGCAACGAACAATTGCCCAGGACAAGTAGAATATACAAATAAGGAGTTAATCAATTAGGTGAAATTTTTTTAATTATTTTAGCTCAATACATCGTGGAGAAGGTTTTTTTTATTCAACTATTCCAGAAATAGATGATACATTAGCTCAAAATTATGAAAATGGAATTACTGAAGGTTAAAGTAAAAAATGGAAGAAAAGACTAAAATGAACTCAGAATTAGTATAAAGATTCCATTTTAAAAAAAATCTCTTTTACAGGTGCATCAATCCCATATGGATTATAGGCACCCAATAACGGAGTAAAATTGGGAAATTAAACAATAGCTCCTAAGAAGATTTTTAAATTAAAAACCTAGTTTCGAAGTAATTGCAGTGCTCCATTACAAGGTGGATTAGGATCAACAATGAAGCTTTACAAATGAGTGTCATGGGAATCCTATGAAGTCTTGAAATGGGCACGCACATAATTACGCGCATGCAAATAATCTACTAAAAGTGTATAACATTTTGTCATATAAATAATAATATATAGCATTTCGTCATTTAAATAATAATATATATATGTACTGTTCTTGTAAGGGCTATAGGCAAAAATGAATTTAAGACGCTTTCACACGCTTACACACTCACGCGCATATACACTTACAGCGGTCACACGCAGAAATGGTGCTTCGTGCGCTATCTTTCCTGACCTTTCGGGAACGCGCCAAAATTCAGGGAGACGCCGAAACAACTGTGCAGAAATACTTAGCAAAACATATTAAGCTGAGAAACAGGAAAGACGCTGATTTGTTTATTCTCACAGAGCCGTGAAACACGAAATTTTATTCTCGAAAATTATGTTTGCCCTCAAGATAAAAAAATATCTAGCAGAGGCCTGAATCAAAAATTCCCCACTCACCTTCTCTCTATCCCCGTGTACACACGAATAAACTTCGAGTCGAGTAAGCTTCGCCCAAGTGGCATCATTGGCTAACAGTAGGCGACGCCCACATTTTTCGACACTTAAAATACCATCTGAAGAAGACCCCAACGCCAGACAGTGAAAATTAAAGACAAAGAGAACAGTAAGGCAGGAAGACTGTAAGCAATTTCCAGGGAGCGTAGGCTAAAGTAGACACAAACATTAGTAGGCTAGCCGCAAAATACGGGTAAACGAATTCATTGGGATTGTGCCTAAGCCTACCGAGTTCCCGTCCAATAAAGAGCCCTTGAATCCGCCTTACGGGATTTCCTTTTCGTACGGGTAGAACAACCGGTCCTCTTGCTCAGTCTACATCGCTAAAATCAAACGAGACGATAATCATCTCTAATTGGAGTCAGCCCAAGATTAGTGCTCTGTAAGCAATTACCCCCAAACGCGCTACATTCCATTGAAGAGGCTCGTACCCCGTAATTAATTTACCGACGTGCCACATCCACTTGGACTTAGGCAACCATGGAGCGCCGCAACTCTACAGGCTTAAGATGTTCCTCTGCTACTCTCGTCACCCCGTCCATAAATTTGTTTCTCTGTCGTCCTCTTGCTATTCTTCCCTCCACCATTCCAGTCACCACCATGGCCTCCGTCTCATTCCTCCCCATCACACATGTCCGAGAAATCGCATTTGTCGTTTTCTTATTGCTGTCATCATTTCCTTCTTCACTCTCATCTACCTTAACATGTCCACATTAGTTCGTCTTGCTGCTTCCAACTTTTCTTGCATCTTCCTGCTCACATCCATACAACAATGTTGACGACAAAAAAGTTTTTGCTGCCCGCTTTCTAATTCCCGTCGACAACTTTCTATTTGTCAGATATGTCTTCATTCTTGTAAATGCAATTTTTGCAATGCCAATTCTCGTTCTAATTTCTTTTTCAAATCTGCAGTCTTATGTTATCAAACTCCCTAGATACGAAATTTTTTCCACCTGTTCTATTCTTCTTCCTCTTGCCTTTATTCTTACTCTAGGTGTATTTGTTTTAGATGACACCAACATTTTAGCCTTGTCCATATTGACCTAATACCCTTTCTTCTCGCTCGCCCTCACCGTCACTTCCGACAAATGTTGCAACTCCTCTGCTGAGTCCGCTACCAACACTGTGCCATCTGCGTACCTAATACGGTTGGTATTGTAACTTCCTATGTCGACTCCTTCAAGCCGTTGCATCCCACTTAATATCATCTCCCCATATAGGTTGAATAAATCAGGGGACATAACACATCCCTGACGTACTCCTTCATTATGGAGGGGGAAAACTCTTTTTTTTCTCTTCCTGCATTCTAACTGCAGCTTTCTGATTCCGATATAAATTTCTTAATAATCTCATTTCTCTCCTATCGATGTCTAGCCCTTCCAGCAACCTCATCAGTTCATCATGCCTTACTTTATCGAAAGCCTTTTCATAGTCAATAAAACAAAGGAACACATTTCTTTGTTTTTCAATCATTCTTTTCAAAATTGTTATTACAAATATCGTATCCGTAACTGAGCATTAACTTCTCCTATAACGGGTAACTCTTCGTTATACCCCCATATAATTACTTAATTCTCCCTCGTGAAATAACATAGGACTACCAATGTCTTATTTAAGATGGTTATATATGATTATTTTCAGAGTTGGGCGGTCCGATAAATTACTCCGATACTTGCGGACTCTCTAAATGGTAGCGCAAGAGGTTTTTATAAGCAAAGAGTAGCGGATTAGAGGGTAGCTGACTAAAAAAATTAAAAACCGCTATCTATTCTACGTTTCTTTACAATAAAACCACTAATTTGGAATGTAATACATATAAAGTAGTTTTCCTTGAAATTTATTAAAAAACAGTGAAAAGCTGCTGGTGGGGGGGGGGGGGGGCAACGCTTTAATAGGGATTTACAAAAAAAAGTAGCGTTAGCGAAGTATGCGGGTATCGGTTTCGCGATTTTGAAAAAGTATCGCTAGTTGCGGTTTCAGATAACCAAGGTAGCGGAGTAGCGGTTTCAAAATTTGGTAGCGGCGCCCACCTCTGATTATTTTAAATATGTACCTATCATATCTAATTATAGGTAATGTAAACTTTTGAACACAATTAAGTTGAGCAAACGTGAAAGAGACAAAGTTACATAAAATCTTAAGTCCAAGTCAAGTTATACTAGCTACAGGATCAGGGAAGATGGAGATCTGAAGTAAAAAATAAATCAAGGAGGTGAAAATTGAGGTATAGGACAAAAGTTGCCGATTTATGTAGATTGTAGATAGTCAAGTGTGGGGAAGATTTCCAAAGCGAGATCTATAGATGATCGTTGGTATGATGGTTGCTAGATAATATGAAATTAATTTACTTTCTTTACTAAGAGGCAAAGGCGTAATTAGCGTCTGTGCCGCCCGAGGCAGTCTAAGAATTTGCTGCCCCTCTAAACCACATACAATTGAAACAAAATAAATCTAGCTTATTAGTGGCGTACTTCAGGGATCAGTTCTGGGCCCATTATTATTCCTAGTTTATATAAATGATCTTGAGGAGGCTGTAAATAGCAAAGTGTCAATTTTTGCTGATGAGACTAAATTGGCAGCTGTAGTCAAAGAAGTTCAGGATAGCTTTAAAGTGCACAGTTACTTAAACAAGCTATTAGTTTGGGATCAGAAGTGTCAGATGACTTTTAACCTTAAAAATGAAAAGTTATTAACATGGGAAGGGATAGTACGAAATTTAGCTATGAAATGGATGGGCATTGGCTGAATTCAGTTGAGGATGAGAAGGACTTAGGCCTAGTAGTAGATAGGTCACATTAACAGGAATGTTAGCTACAAGAATAAAGAGGTTATCCTTAAACTCTACAACTCGTATGTCAGGCTACATTTAGAGTACTATATCTGAGCATGGTTACCAGATTTTAGACATGATATCAACCTGCTAAAGTCAATACAAAGGAGGGCAACACAAATAATACCTTCCTTGGAGCACCTTGAATATGAAGATAGACTGAGATTACTACATATGTTCTCATTTGAAAGAAGCTGTGGTAGGGGAAATAGGATTGAGCTTTTTAGAATCTGTTCTGGGATGGATAAGTTGGATTTTGGCAAGTTATTTGAGTTGGAAGGTAGTAATTAGACTAGAGGTTACCACTTGAAAATTAAAAATCAGAAGTGCAGGTTGGATGTTAGAAAATATTTTTTTATCAACAGAGTGGTAGATTATTGGAACAGTTTGCCACCTGAGACATTAGACAGTCCAAACGTGAATGATTTTAAGCGCAGATTGTATCATTATATGAGGGGGGGAGGTTATTTTTTTTTTTGGGGGGGGGAGGAATCCTGGACTCAATGCACTCGATGTTTTATATTATTGTATATTATGGTTGATTGGATTTTGAGGATCCTTGATGGTGATGCTTTTTGTTTTAAATTGTATTTTGTATATGCATGATCTGACACATACAGATGGACTAAATGCATGAAGGATTTATACCGTAAACTGAAATTACTGTAGGAAATCAACATCAGAAACGTATCAATTCACTCAATACAACGAAGTAACGAGATCAAAGAAGAGCTTAACCAGTTGATCCTCGAACCACAGTGGAGAGGATGAGACGTTGCTGTTGATAGTCTCGATCATGATGCATCTCCCAAAGATTTTTGGAATTAAATCAAGCGTCTCAAAGGATCGAATGGGAAAAATAAGAAGATATAAAAATTAAAATAAGATAGAAACTTAGAAACAGAAGAAAGAAACATCGATGAAATATTCTGAAGTTATTGGGCAAAAATCTTCAGTATTAGTGAAGAGGAAAACGAAGATTATGATTGAAATTTCGAAAGTAATATCATAGACGAGCTTAACGATCAAATACATAAGACCACTCTTAACACCAGGTAGATAGACACCACGACGGAGACGCCGAGATTACCGAATAGGAACTACTTGACGCGGTCCCCTTATTCCGTCAAAAGGGCCCCAGGACAATTGTGGCTTACAAAGTTAAACTATGAGAAGGCCCCAGCGAACATCATGGAAGGAAGGAGAAGAATATTCAACGCCTGTCTAAACACGGGATACTTCCTGGATGTTTACAAAATGGCTAAAATTATTTTTTTTGCCGAAGCACGGAAAGGACCCGAGGTTGAGAGATAGTTACTGGCCAATTTCACTACAGGAATTTGGCGGCAAGCTCTTTAAGAAGATCATCAACCAAAGACTGGTGTCTCACTTAGAGGAGAACTCTCTTTACAACCTGAATCAGTTTGGGTTTAGAAAAAAGCGAAATACAGAGATGGCGCTAAATGCCACCACGGAAATGCTTGCCCAAGCCAAACGGGAGAGGAGTTACGTGGACATTGTTTATCGGGATGTATCAAAGGCGTTTGATAAAGTTTGGCAGAGGAGAATGCAGTACAATATCATATGGCTGGGCTTAAGTGAAAACTTAGAAAGAACTCTTTGTGACTGCGTCATAAAGAGAGCGGCGTATATCAGTTTAGGATGCACGGACGGACCAAAGTTTCCCTTCACTTCGGGTCTCCCGCAGGGTGTTGTCTGCCCCCCCCCCCTCTCTACACAATTTACACCGCAGATGTCCCACCCCCTGTGAACCCACTTGCTTCAAAATTTAACATTCAATACGCCGATAAGTTCAGCCAGATAACCACTTGTCCTTGGAATAATGCGCCTATGCAAGCTCGTATGACAGCGGCAGAAATCGAAAGATTATACATCTATGAGGCCAAATGGAAAATAAGAACCAACCAGGAGAAATTCAAGGTAGTCCCCATTGGGAGGATACTACTTTCTGATGTCAGGGTTGGGGATAGGCGCTAACCCTACACCACGGAGTGCAAAGTACTCTCAATAAAAATTACTTCATCCGGGTACAGGAAGCACGTCTCAGATCGAATTTCTAAGGCCTCGGACGCTATCAGAACTCTATACATGTTTAGAAATCTCCGTGAGAGCAACAAGAAGATCTACAGTGCAATTGTAAGATTACACTGCTCTACCCTTTTTCCGTTCTCTCTGCACAATGAAAACTCACTAAAATTTGACTACAATTTCACCGATTAAGACTTTTCAAACCGACAAGACCTGAGGAACACAAATTACACTCATTACCAAATAAATAAAAACAAGAAATACTAAGCACAAATCTAAAGTAATTTATTGCAATTAAAACAGCAAAATATGCATTGCATACCCAAGAATATTAAGATTACTAAGACAAATGGATTGAACGCCATAATAATAGAAACTATAAACCAAAATTTAGCACTGTCACCAAGACGGTTCTTCTTTACAACCTTCGTGAAATCCTGGGTGTCTCTGGAACTGCCTTTAACTTGTCCCACTTAAATCTTTCTTTTCGTACTCAGTCAATTCACAGTGAGAATTATATATCTCGACTGGCGGAGCTGTGTTTTAGTAATCTAAAAGTGTTTGTTATTGGTAGACTTCTGTCAAGTGTCTATCTTTTTCCCCTTGATATCCTTATGCGTGATATCGTTTATCAATTCCTTTCTATGTCGACGACACTATAATCCAACACAGAGTCCAAACTTAAATCGAATAGAAGTTGGATTTATTTCACCATTCTCTCGCGCTTATGAGATATATATGCATTTGTAAATTTGCCGCGTGCTTGACTCATTTTCTCCTTTGTCCTACGAATCCCTAATTAGTTCTCTTTTTCATTCGAACATGCGAAGCGTGCCTTAAAAGCTTGTCTATTCAGAAGATTTTTGTCTTCTGCATAGCCGAGTGGTCTAAGGGGTGATTTAATTGAGATCAAAGTGGTTACTCGCTGCCTCAATGTGCACATTTCGAATCCCACCCCAGCTCGGATTTTTTCGAAGAAAAATGTATTCCGTTTTCTCTTTCCTGCGGTGAAGTTGGATATATATATATATATATATATATATATATATATATATATATATATATATATATATATATATATATATGTGTGTGTGGGAATGGGTGGTGGAAGTAAAAATCTAAAAATACTGGAGTTCTTTATTAACGTTTCGCCTTAAAGCCTTTTCATAACAGAACTATAGAGGAAAGGAAATCACCATTTACATTCGCAGATGTCATCTCGGGTCATGAATTCTTCGAGTTGGTAGGTTGATGTGATCGAACTCCGCCCTTCCGTATCATTTGCTACGTGTGGTTCATGCGCATGTTGAGAGGGTTTTGTTTTGAGACTGGTAAGCTGTCAAATTTATTGCGGGTTCACAGTCGTTGACAGACCGTCGTGAGGAGACGACGTCAGTTGTCTTAGGCGGTGGTTTCGATCGTCGAGCGGATATTATTTTGGTTTGTGTGTTTAATTAGTATATTGTGTTGTTCAATTTTAGTTATTGTATTGCGTTGTTTAGTATGGTTCTCTCGTTTATGTTTTGCATATGTGATTTGTATTTATTTTGTTTAGTTTACTTATTGTTGTTTTATGTTATTCAGTTTATTATTGATATTTTATTTGTGAACACGCCGGTCAAAGAACCATTCAAGAGGTGAGTTCGCTGGGTATTTCTTTTTCATTTTTTGGTAATCTGTTGAGACCGCAAGCTATCAAGGCCGTCGTGATGGCTGCGTCTAATTTGAAGTTAACTAATGTGAGGACGCAATTTGACATTCGAATTGGTGGTTAAGTTTAAAGTTTCAAAGGAGTTGGAGAATATTGTTCCGCCTTTTCTTACTGGTAGTGCGTTTTCTGTTTATAGTGAATTAAGTGACAGTGATAAGAAAGATGTTACTTTGACCAAATCTGACCTTATTAAGGCTTTCGCTATCAATCCTTTTCAGGCATAGCAGCAGTTACAATAAAGGGGTTGGCGTGTTGAAACAGTTAATGTTTTCTTAACTGATCTGCGTAGGTTGACTCTTTTAGCTGATATTCAATCTAATTAAATGTTGATGAGAGCGTTTATTGTTAGATTACATCTGTGCTATCGCGTGAATTTAGAGTCATGCCGAGTGTTGAAACTACCACATTGTCCGAAATTGTTGAGTGAGCAAAGTCGCTTATGGTAGCTTGTAGAAAGGTCAATAGTAGCAGTTGCTTCTAAGAGAATTGGAAATGGTCCTAATATTTACACGTTGCCAATTATTTTCTGACTGCAGACAATTAATTGTCACTATCCAGTTTGCGGTTGGCTTCGTGTTGCTTGTAGCTTTGTGAAGAAGGAGAATAAAGGAAGGTTCTGAGATTATCCTGTTAGTGAACGCACACGTGTTAACTGATTAAGGAAGTGTCTAGAAGAGTGAGGGATAATGATCGTAAACGAGGTCATTTCCATGTGGAGCCGTTTGATACGTGTAGAGTTGGGTGTGATGCCAGCAATCTTGCTCTTGATGCATGTTTGACGATAGGGCAGGAGATAGATGAAGCTGGTGCTTGGATGAGAAAAGCGGATGACAATGCCCACATCAATGTGGCAGAACTTGAGGCGGTATTGAATGAGGTAAATTTGTCATTAAAGTGGGGTTTGAAGAGGATAGAGATCATGACCGATTCTGCTGCGGTTGAAAAGAGGCTCAGAAGTATGTATCTTGATTGGGGAAAAAAATAGTTAAAACTTCTGGAATGTCGGAAATGCTCATTAAGAGAAGACTAACAATAGTGCAAGAACTGGTACAGGAATTAGAGTGGTTTATTACGGTTACGCTAGTTGAATTGCACAAGAATATAGCAGATGCTTTGAACAGGGTCAGCAAATCTTGGCCGAATGTCGAGTCAAATTTCTCAGTCTGTGCGGTTATGTTGATGATCCACATGCTCAGCATCATTTCGGAGTAGATCGTACTTTGTATCTTGCTCGATTGTTTGATCTTGGATTACGACGAGACGATGTATAAAAGTGTGTACGCTCTTATGTTCTGGGTCGTTCAATAGATCCTGCGCCAGAGACACATGAGTAGGGTTGGTTGAGCGTGGAGAAGAGCTGGAGCCGACTTACGTTGGATGCTACATACTACGCAGGGAAGTGTTATCTGAAATTGGTTGGTTTTGGACATAGTAGATTTACTATATGGCTGGAGGTGAGATCGGAAAATCTTGCCAATGTCTTCAAGAATTTAGAACAGATATTCCATGGATTAGGTGCTTCTGGACAATAGTAGCACATTTTGGTCGAGTCATTGGCATCCTGGTGTAAAGAGTGAATATTATTCGATAGTTCCGAGCTGCATACAGACCATCAGAGAATGGCGTAGTTGAGCGTCATCACAGCAACGTCAAGTGTTTGGCAGCAAGAAGTGGCGGTAGCCCTTTGAGGATGGTGTATTGGTACAATTTGTTTGCAAGGAGAGGGGAGGTATAGATCAAAGTAGAGCTACTTCTAGTGTGCTGCACAATTATTCATCGACTCATCTGTTTCAGCAGAATAATTTTAATACTTATGCAAATTCAAAGTTTGGTGTGGGTGACAATGTATGGGTGAAACCTGCGAGTAGACGATGTAGTAAGCGATGAGGAGTCGGAAAAGTCACAAGTGTCAATTCTAGTAATAATGTTGTAATAAATGGAGTGCCAAGACATGTTTTGGATATTAGACATATGTTTTTGACTATTGATGATGAGTCTTCACTTTGTAGTAGTGAGTCTGGTGGCGAGGAGATTAATGAGGTGTTTGCAGCTATGCCATTTCCGGTTCGCCATGTTCGACAACGGCTGCCCCCACCATGGATGCAGGATTATGATGGTTGATAATAAGATCATGGAGGGAAGGGGGGCATGATGAGAGGGTTATGTTTTGGGACGGATAGGCCGTCAGCTTTTTTTGCGGGTTCATAGTCATTGACAGAGCATCGTGAGAATAGGTCGTCGGTTGTGTTAGTCGGCGATGTCGATTGTCGAGCGGATATCATATCGGTTTGTGTGTTTAGCTAGTATATTGTGTTGTTCAGTTTAAATTATTGTATCGTGTTGTTCAGTCTGGTTCTGTCGTTTATGTTGTGCATAAGTAATTTGTAGTTATGTTGTTTAGTTTTCTTGCTGAGTTGTTTTATGTTATTCAGTTTAGTAGTGATATTTTGTTTGTGAGGACGATGGTTAAAGGACGATTCGCGAGATGAGTTCGCTGGGTATTTTTTCTTCATTTTGGGGGGTTTATCTGTTGAGACCACACTAAGACCATAGCTGCACCATTGGTCAGCTGGAAGAACCCATTCATGTGATTAGTTGTCCTGTTAGAAATAATGTGCACTGCTTTGATCATTCATCTCTTTCTTTTTCCTAAAACTTTCTGAATTACTTTGATCCCGCCCCAATTAGGCAAATGACCATATTTATCGACATGTATTACTATTGCGTTTGATGTTCTATGCGCTCTAATATCCCTCTTATTATGCTCATTAATCCTAGTCTTAATGTCTCCTCTTGATTCACCATGTAACTGGGGTCACATCCAAATTCTCACACACAAATGCCGCAACAAAGTTTGAATGGGAAGTAGCTCCTGCTTTAGTGAATTTGTCTATCGAGTAGCGCACTCGAGCTATATAAACAGCAAGTAAAGGAGACGAGTTCATCATGGTTACACCGGAAAAGCAGGGCATGGAAACCATCATGTGCGCAAAGTCCTTATTTCCTTTGTTTAAGCCGAAAGTTTCCATTCTCACGGAAACTTTTCTCCAGGTAGGGATAGACAGCCAACCCTCCTCCAAAACTGGGACAGCAAAGTTTCCCAGAAGGGATTTGGCTTGATATCCTACCAGCGCAAGGATTTGCAGCAACACGACTCTGAGTCTCACACACTTGATGTTTTTCCCAACGGTTCCGCTCTTCTGAACACCCAGGCTACTCTACTAAAATATCATAAATTATGTGTGCCTTGCTAAAGTGCTATCCCTACTAAGTAATTAACTAAGACCTTGATTAAAGCTCAATAGTTTCAATGACGTGAATATCTACCCACTATTTTGTCAATATTTCGTAACTAAGTGTGATTATCTGCGCCTAGAATAGGCTGTTTTCTCGTAACTATAAGACCCATAATATCAGTTGTTGGCAACTGTCAGTCAGTGATATGATTTCAGTGGTGTTGTACGTGTTTGTGCGTCTATCTATCAATGTCTGCTATTTGTTTTGATTATTTTGTTGCTTTGTTTGTTACCATTAATCAATAATTTATGTTTTTCAGATTAAATAAATTTCTTCATTTGCCTACCCATCATGTCTAAAAAATTAAAAAGAACGCTGCAAAAAGAAAAAAAGTGTTTAATGGCGAATTGGAATTATAATTTTTTGTAGTGTTTAGTAATGGTAAAATGACTTGCCTGTTATGTGATACCGTAATTTCAACATTAAAGAAATGTAATGCACACAGCCACTATGTTGCTCATAAGGACAATAAATATGCCAAATTAGAGGGTGGGGCTCGAAAGATTGCACTGAATAAATTAAAAGATGAAAAACAAAAGCAAAGACAAATATTCCATTCAGTGTTAGGCCTACATCAAGGAAACGCTACGACCGAGGCAAGTTATAGAGTAGCATATTTGCTTAGGAAAAAAGGTAAGCCATTTAGCGATGCAGAACTTATAAAGGAATGCATCGTTGAAGTAGTAAGATGCTTAAATCCAGATAGAGTTAATAAATATCAAGACGTGCCTCTTTCAAGAAAAACTAATACAGATCGGCAGCATGAGTTAGCTCGCAATGTAACTGAGCAACTTCCAAATAATAATCCCCCCAAAAATGTATATTACTCAATAGCTTTGTATGAATCGACAGATTCCACTGATTCTGCACAAGTATTGTATTTTGTTTGTGTTATAACTGAAGATTTTCATTTATTTGAAGAATTGCTCGCTTTAGGCACCCTTAAGGGAAGGGCGCGAGTAATTGATATTTTAAACAACTTTAAAGATAGATGTTCTGAAGCTGAACTAAATTTTACTAACTTGGTGAGTGTGTGTACAGATGGTGCTCGAACTATGACTGGGAAGAACGAAGGCTTTATTGCACATCTTAAAAGAAAACTCTCAGATGTAAATGCACTGATTTCTTTTCATTGCATTTTGCATCAGCAAATTCTCTGTGCCAAATCTATCATTTGAAATAACGCTTTGCAAAAAGCTATAGGTAGTGTGAACTATATTCGAGCAAATGCTACGAGGCATCGCCAGTTTCGAAACATGCTCATGATGGATGATGAGATAATCAGTGTAGATTTACCCTATCATTCAAAAGTGCACTGGTTGTCGCAAGGACAAGTATTAGTCAAAATTCTATCTTTGCGAGCGAAAATAATTGATTTTTTTCAAGGGAACAATCAACATTGTGAATTATCAGATGCAAATTTTTACCGAGATGTTGCGTTTCTATGTGATCTAATATGAAAGCAAAATGAGTTAAATATTTCGCTGCAAGGCAAATTTAATCTATATATGATATGCGTAAAAAAATTCTGGCATTTAGAAAGAAGTTGTCGTTTTTCAAACCTCTTCTTGCTCAGTCAAAACTTTCAGAAAAACACTTTCCCCAGTTGACAAAAATAAATAAAGAAAATGTAGAGTATAATTGTAAATCTTTCGAAACATACGAATCCATTTTAGACTCATTAATCAAAGAATGTAATGAAAGATCCATTGATTTTGAAAAGCATGATATCACGATCCCGTTGAAATTTTGAAAAAGGCAGTAAAATACCCTCGCCTTAGCGAACATGCTCGCCGATTGATTTCGTGCTTTTCTACGACATACTGTTGTGAATCCACATTCTCATACTTAACACAAATCAAGGGTCGTTGAGAACACAGATGACAGATGAGCATCTGGAAGACCAATTAAAACTTAAAACCTCCATGTTAGAACCCGACATCAATATGTTGTCTCGCCAGAAGCAATCTCAAAGAAGTCACTGAATTATTAAAAAGGTAAGTTAATAAATATAATTATTCGTCTTAAAGTGCACGTATACTCCCTGCTAGCTATTAATTCAAATAATATAACAAAAGGTTAAAAATTACAGTAAAAAATAGTCACATTTATTGACTGCGGCCTCATTGCGGGTGGCAAATTTTAATGTGTCCTCCACACATGAAAAGGTTCCCTACCCCTGGACTAGGCTATCCCGTAGCTTAAAAAGCTACTTTCAAATCGAGCCAATAAGACACTCTCTTTTTTTTCATTCGCCATCCGCTACACACTCTTTGATGGTTAGTGAAAGATAATTATTTGGTATCCAAGTTCTCAGTCGATGAAGTCAAGGTCACAATCTCATCACATCATAGGCTTTGGAATGACGTAAGTTGGTGGTGTCATCACAAGTTGAAATAAAAAGCCGTTAAGTGGGTCTTGCCTTACTCCTTTCTGGAAAACTAGCTGTTTCGCCACCCTTCGTGGCCGGATTGGGGACCGACTATAAGAATCGCTACCTTTTACTGATTGCCTCAATTACCAAGGTCCGTTTTCTACTTGATTGTCAGGCAGCAATCACTATTATACCGGTGTGTTCTAAATAATATAATAAATAGGTCACGAGATTTTCTTTTGTTGCAAGACGCAAATGGCTTCTAAATCGCTACTTAAGTAGAAAAAAGGCGGAGGTTCATTGGTGTGATGAAAACGTTATTTTCTTCCACAGAAAAGCAGACTTCTTTACAGTAGACCTCACGGTAGCTTGAGAATTCAAGAAAATGATGCAAACTGGTATTCTTCAGCCGTACAAGAGCACATGAGTGGCGCCCCTGCATATGGTCCTTTAATATTGGGGAGAAAATATTCCCTTTAGTCATTTCCGTTATTCTATTCGCAATTCCTGCATTCTCGACGAATTTACATAGATAACAATATTCTCAAGGATCTATTTGTTAAGTACTTGGAAACAAAATTCCTTCGACCCATATCAAATCTCGAAAGCTGCCAGTACTACTTTTTTTGTTTATTCGGTGAATCAGTATGCCAACAAGTCTAAAGTTCATTTTGGCGTCGATGTCGAGACGTGAAGAACACCTCTTCTACTTACTTTCACCAAAAAGCGTTACAGGACGTAAGGCTCGCTCAGAATGAACTTGGAAAAGGACTTGTGGCAGCCAGAGTACAAGGAAAGTAGGCCTGTGGCACCCATATTGCAAGATAGATAGGCCCAGTGAGGAACCCCCACAAATGGGTGCTCAATGGATCTATGAAATCCTAAGATCGAACACACACACATTAATTACTTAGGTAATATGGCATGTAATAAGTAGTAAACCATTGTAAAAATAGAGAAATACCTATATCATAACTGTACATTTATTAGAAAAGCATAAGAAAGGCAAGCAAATAACTGGTTTTCCACGCAGGCACACACCCAGCCACCCACCCACGCTCGCATTCATATACTCAGGCACCGCTACGATTAACGGGTGTCTTCGAGGAGCGCAATATTATCGAGGCCTCCTTAGATTAACAGAAGAGGTGGGTTTTCAGAGCCTGCTTGAAAGCGCCAGGCAAGGAAGAGGAGTGTATGCCAGCATGCAGACCATTCCATCTTAAGGGCAGCTACAGAGAAGGCACGATCACCTATTCAGTAGAAAAGAGTGATAGGAACCGGGAGCAGTAGAGCTGTTCTCAAGTGAAGGGTTCTTTGTCGTCTGGGTGCAGCAAGTATGGAAGACGGATAAGGTGAGTTGCGTTGTTTATGATTTTAAATGTAAGAAGGAGGACTTTAAAAGTAATTTGAAATTTAATGGGCGGCTATTGCAGTTTGCGGAGCATAGGTGTAGCAAGAGAGAACCGTCCTCGATGGAGGAGAACTCGAGCCGCATTGTTGTGGACAACTTGAAGGGGACGAATTGTAGGGTTGGGGGCTCCAGTGAGAAGAGATTTGCAGTAATCATTGCGAGAGGTAAGAAAGGTACGGATGGCTGTCTCGAAACTGTTTTGGTCAAAGTGAGACAGGATACGACTGAGGTTACAGAGAAAGCTGAGAGATGATATGCTTATATTAGCAACATTAGAAACATTCAGGTTTTTAACGTTGTCAGAGAACGCGGTCGGAAAGCCACCTAAATTGAGATCAAGAGGCGCTACATTTTTACAGCGAGCGACATCTGCTAAGCTGCTCATCAAAAGAACCTCAGTTTGGTCATGGGCGAGTTTTAAGAAGTTATTCGATAGCCATTCAGTAATCGTGTCTTTTGCGGATAAAAGATTAATGACGACGAACGAGTTTGAGGAGGAGGAGGAGGAGGAGGAGGAGGAGGAGGAGGAGGAGGAGGAGGAGGAGGAGGAGGAGAGAAATATTTGTTTGTGCTCAGCATAGAAATGGAAGGATAGAACAAAGCGAAGCTAGCTGAAATCTAAAAATGGTACCCCTTACTCGCGGCACTCAGCCGCGAAATTGTTTAACTACCCGAGGAACCTAGTTTACAAAGTGAAACGGAAGTATGACAATTCTGAGGATAAGGACGAAGTACCTACGATCACCCACAGCAAACTTCATGCCTCTTTAATGGTTCTGGACATGGTTAGCAGCGAGGGTCACATTATGCCTCCTCACATCTTCCCTCAGGGCCTCAAGGTTCATGCGGACGTTTACATTCAGCTGCTGGACACCAGACAAGCCTTGGGTGGACCAAGTAGCCACTCGCAGGCCTTAGAGAAACCTGTATAAAAAAATACAAATTATTTTAATAATTTTATTATTAATAATAATATAATAAGTGACACCTCTAGGTGTAGTGAAAATGTTCTGAAAAAAAAGGTGCAAAATCCATAAAGCAATGTAAAACAGTGCAATCAAAAGTAAAAATCAAATATAAAAGTTGCAGAGCAAGGGAATTTTCTACTTTCCTGTTTGGTTATAGTATTCAGTAACAATTTAAAACAACGAATACAATGTGAAAACAAGGCAATCTTAAACGATAAATAGCACTAACATCTCCAGTGTTCTTTCAAATTTCACACGTCCGGATTTCCTCGTAGCAAAGGCATATATGGTTTCATCAGATGAAATTTGTTTAGACACTTCCTTATTAATACTTATTAATGCCAGTCCATTGAAGCTTTCCTGAGACATTGTAGAACTAAATTAAGTTTTAATCAGCTTGAGTTTGGAGAAGCTTTCTCAGCAGAAGTCACAGTCACTGGAGTGATGACAGCGATTCTCAATGCTATCCACGTATTGGGATATGTACTTCCTTTAAATTTTTCTCTTTCAGTAAAACCAAAAGTTTAAGTGTTGTCATCTTGTATTTGGGCTAAGTTAGAAAAGATAGCATTTTCACAATCAGTTCTTCCACAACAAAGTCCGACTTACGAGGGCCCCGGTGAATAAGTTTTGCAATTCGGATATAAGGAAACGAGATATGAGGAAAAGTGTTTTATTATTTTTCAATATGACTACCCTCGACTTTAATGCACTTGCGCCACTTGTCCCTTAGGGTTTGAATTCCCGACAACCAGAAATCTCCCGACTGCTGTTCAATCCACTCCTGGACGACGAGCTGGACATCTTCATCGTCCCCAAACCGGCGTCCACGCAGTTTAGCCTTTTGCTGGCGGAATAAAAAGTAGTCGCTAGGTGCCAGATCTAGACTGTAGGAGGAATAGTTGAGCTCCTCGAATCCGCACTCGTGCAGGGCAGCTTGTGCAACTCTGGCCTTGTGGACAATGACATTGTCGTGGAGGAGCAAGACACCGCGTCTCAACTTGCCGCGCCGCTTCTAACGGATGCACTTCTTCAACCCAACCAGTTCCTTGGCGTAATATTGGCCTGTGATGGTCCTTCCACGAGGCGCATAGTCCACCATCAACACTCTCTCAGAATCCCAGAATATGGTGGCCATGATCTTCCCGGCTGAGGGTTGGGTCTGGAACTTGATGGGGGTCGGAGAGCCCCTGTGCTTCCAGGCGATGCTTTCGAGCTTGGTCTCGGGATCCCAGTGATGGACCCACGTTTCATCACCTGTCACTATGCATGACTCGAATCCCGCCGAGTCTTGGTTGTAAAGGAGCAGCAGCTCCTCCGAACTTTGACGACGTTGAAATCGATCATGGGGCGTGAGGTTTCGTAAGGGTTCTAGGGACCCAAGGGGCAAAGACCTTGGCCATGGCCAAATTGTCGTGGATGATGTTGATAACACTTCAATGTGATATTCCAAGTTCTCGCTTGATTTATTCGACCTTCACCCGTCGATTTTTGAGGATCATCCTCTCCACACGGGCCACATTGTCCTCCTTGATCACGTCTGGCGGGCGTCCTGGACAGGGGTCATCTTCAAGGGACTCACGACCATGGCGGAACTCCCTATTCCAGCGAGCAATGGTTGTATAGGAAGGGGCGGTGTCGGTGAACACTGCAACCATGCGTTCATGGATCTCTTTTCCATTCTTGCCTTTCTTGATAGAACGGTCTGAGGCCGCTTAAATTCAGCCGCTATCACATGGTTAGAAACATTGCTACTCACGTGCTTCTGCGAGAGCAAGCAGGGCGCGTTATCGCCACCTGAGTCAATATTTAACCAAGGAGGTCATCCCCCCCCCCCCGTTTCGCCTCAATTCGTCGATCTCGCCAGATTGAGTTAGGCTTACGGGCAGATAAGGTATTTTCCTAGGCGCGACCGGGGCATTCCCCCGAGCCTCCTACTCAATTGTCCCCTACGCCAAGGAGACGGCTCCGGGTACTTATACAATAGCATTTTCCAATAAGATCAGATCAGATCCAGATTATCTTCGCGAGGCATCACACCGATCCGGTCTCACCTTGTGCACCTCGAGATCCACCATTATTGTCCAGAAGAGGACAATATCCCTTGAGTGCCCACGTTCGTGCCTTCGAGACGCCAAGTCCACAAGGCCTCCCCTGTTGTTCAGAAAGAGAACAACGTTAGAACAGCCATTGTTCTTCGAGCCCGTTGACAAGAGACGGTTCTCACCCCCTTTCCTGTTGTTCAGGAAGAGAACAACGTTAGAACAGCCATTGTTCTTCAAGCCCGTTCGTCAAGAAACGGTTCTCATTCCCAAGACATCACATCAGGATAATTTGATTCCCCCTTTTTATCGTTCTTCAAGAGAACGCTTGGTTTCACCGATAACCTCCATTGTTCATCTAGAACATCCCCGATTTGCTGTCACAAAGATCGCTCGTATCTCCGAGTCCGACTTCGCTCTCACTCTTCGAAGGCAGTCCTTACCCTTCGCTAAGGACAACCCCCGAAGAACCCTTCTGCTGGAACTCGCCAGTGAACCGAAGATTCCTACGCATCGTCTTCCTCTGCACAACAACTTTGTAATTACGTAAGCTGAGCATTACCTTTAATTATCTAACCTTTTGTCAACCCTACCCTGTGCTTTAAATGGTTTAGCGAACCATTTCCCCCCCCCCCTTTAATTTTTATTTGTTTACCTTTTTAAATCTCTCCAAATCTTAATCCTCGGATTAGTCAGATATTCCCACGACCCTTTCCATTCTCCGTTTATGTAAACATTTTCTTTTTTGTGTGTTGTTAATAGTTTAATTAATGAAACTCTATTTTATTAATGATAGCCATATTATTATCCTTGAGCTCAGTTCCACTTCTTAAACACATTGAAGATAAATAACCTCGGTCAATCAGATTACCACGCACTCGAAATATTAGAATAATTCCCTCAACGAATAGTTATATATGGTATATCGTCGAGAGTCTATTCTACGACACACTTCCATGTGATATTCCAAGTTCTCGCTCGATTTCTTCGACCTTCATCGGTCAATTTTTGAGGATCATCCTCTCCACACAGGCCACATTGTCCTCCTTGGTCACGTCTGGCGGGCGTCCTGGACAGGGGTCATCTTCAAGGGACTCACGACCATGGCGGAACTCCCTATTCCAGCGAGCAATGGTTGTATAGAAAGGGGCGGTGTCGGTGAACACTGCAACCATGCGTTCATGGATCTCTTTTGCATTCTTGCCTTCCTTGGTAAAAAATTTGATCACTGCGCGGTGCTCAACCTTCTCCATTGTTGAAAAATTTGTGACTGATGATCTGCTATCAGCTACTACTTCTTAAATAGACGAGGCAGGAGCGTGCGGCTGCAGGTCCTGACTTGTTATAACTTGTCCTAACACCCCCACAAACAGCCATCCCCCTTCTTCTATTTTGCCCTACTGATTCGCAAAACTTATTGACCGGCCCTCGTATATTCAAATGTCAGGGTTTTGGTCAGTTCTTTAGTTTGCTTCCCAAGCTAATCAGGTGGTAGATTAGGGAATTTTATGAGAACACTAAATTTATTGGCAATATCACTCATCATTTATGTTCTCTCTCTTAGTGATGAAATGCTCACATCAGCAACTGCATTGAAAAAAGAAACTTCCATTCTCTTCACTGCATTATTAAACTGGCCATCGGGAGCCTCATATGAAAACTGCCTTTAGTAGTTATGAGTCTCTTCTTCTTTAGGGTAGCAACAAAATTCATGTCTCCGCACATTTCTTTTGCCGAGGATTGGGCATCAGCAAAGCCAGTATTTCTGTAGCTGGCTAGGAATACCTCAGCTTTTTTTCAGTAGGTCCACAGCTACATTCCTGTGCAAGCTTACTGACTCCAGCAGTTTATTAATATTCTGAACTTTTGTTAGAATGTCAAACAATACAACAATGCAAATGCAGAAGCGTTATGAACCAACCTCTTCAGCTAAAGACTGTGCTTCAACTTTTATGGCTGGAGCAGCAGTGCTGTATCTCCCCTCTAAGAGAGCATCTCTAACCTTTGCAGCCTGAAACCTTACAGCCGCCACACTACTAATTCGGCTCTCCCATCGAGTTTCTGCCCAAGATTTTAATGTTGTGTCCACATGCTTTTTTAAAATGGACCACCTTTGGGTAGAGGCAGAAAATAATGTGAAAAGTTTTTGCAGATAGCAAAAGTAGGTAGTTGCATCTGCAGAGCTCTTTGCTGCATCTGAAACAACTAGATTAACAGCATGTGCTCCATCTGGCACAAATAATGCTTTAGGGTTGATTTGCAGTAGTTTGGCTTGGACTTCCTCCTTTTCCTCCCTTATGTTTGCTCCATTATCATAAGACTGTCCTCTACAGTCTTCAAATAGGATACATATTTAGCTCTTGGATTCTCATTAAAATGAGGGCTGAGAGGCTTTCTCCAGTGGTTTCTACTGTTTCATGGAACCCCAAGAAATGCTCTTTTATTTGTGGACTGCCGCCAAGTGAAACAATTTTAATGATTATGGGTAATTGCTCCTTATGGCTCAAATCTAGAGTGCTATCCTAAAACCATAACCTAACCTATACTTTAACCACCTGAATTTCTGACATGTGTTCATTATAATAAGAGGCGGTAGGCTACTAGTTGAATGACCGTCATATTTTCTGAAAAACTTCGTCATTCAATGACGAGATTTTACAGAAATTGCTACAACTGTATAAAGGTATTTATCGCAGCTAGCATAGCTTAGCTGTTGCTCTTAGCCTAGTAAAATGAAAAGTTAACACGATAGTGCTTTAAAAGTTCATTAACTAAAGTTACAAACCTCTGCTTTGGGCCCGTTTTTCCTCCTCCTCATTTCTTCGCTTTCTGAAAGCAGCACCTGACGGCTTGGATGACATTTTCATTACAAAAGATAAGCAATTGACTCGTCGACAAAAATGATAACACGATGACGTCCTTCTGTATCAATATGAAAACCGGTGATGGCCTGATGCGCAACCCCTTCCCCACTTTAAGAAAGAAAACATGTCAAGTATCAAGAAAACGTATTTAAGAGAAAACGTGTCAAGTAGCTTAAGTGTACAGGGTGTGTTTCAAGTTTATTATAGATATATTTATATTTATTGATTTTTTAATGTTTATTTTTTTAATCTGTAATTTGGAGCCCTAAGCAGCCGCCTGCGTGGCCTATGCGCAGAGCCGGGCTTCCATTGAACGATGTTCATTTTAAAATGTGCCTAATAATTTTGGCAACCGTACATTGTGATCAAAATTGCTGCTGCTGTTTTTTTTTGTATAGGCCCACCACCATCTAATTTTTAACGTTTCTTCTGAAAATACTGCACAGTTGTTGTTTTTGGGTGTGGGAGGAGGGGCCTTTCCATTGAGTATAAGTTTTTCGGCTAAAAAGTAACATGTAGCAAGCACGTTATTGATTCTAATCCTTCGAGTATCTGCAAAATATCTTTTCGCCCGCTGGTCCCATGAGACGCCGACGAACGTCAGGGTAGAAATTTAGGAATATCTCGGAGTGCTCGAGTAATTTTCAACAAGAACAAAGCGAGTAAAATAGAACTAAAATAAGGATTTAAAAAAAATAAACTGAGAAAAAAAGTTAATCTTGACAACCATCGATAGCATTGTCCTTTATTGAAGAACAGATTACGGGAGAAATGATAAATAGAGAACAAACAAAAAACAGCAAAAACGGTTGAACCGCAATCATTCGAAAGTGAGATTGACAGAGATTATAATTATCAGAGAGGCCGCCCTACCGCCCATCATTAACGATTCTTCATACCAACAAGGAAACCACGAGTCTAAATTAACAACACCCTTATTGAATTTATAAAAAAAATAAGATATTTATTGTAATGACTTAAGCTTGCCTAAGACAAGTCAAGGTACCGAAGTGACATTATAGAAAAAGACAATGACAACAATAGGTATATACGATAGTGATTGGTTATAGGATTTGAAGTGAGAATTCAGAGGGGTTTTTTTTTTAAGAGCTCATTTGGCGACTGCCTACTTGGGCATTAGTTGCTGTAATAAAAAACTTGCCTAGTACTAGGCTACTTTAAAATCAAATTCAAAAAGACATACACAAAAAACAATCCAAACCAAACACCAAAAATTAAAAAAAAGGTAAAAGGAAGCGAGCAGTAAACAAGCTCCTGCCTCGGGGGGAGGTCCTCCTGGCGCAGGAGCGTGCGACCTATAAGGGAAAAAGCAACAAAACAAAAAAACCTGGTTAAATAATAGAGAGAAGGCAGGCTTTCCCCCAAAAGTCAACAAGTCCACCAGTCAATGTGAACGCACTCGTCACGAGTACAAGGGACAGTCGGTAGTGACCCCGCCCATCACGGTACCGGGACAGGTAACGTGCAAGAAGATCATCCAGATGGGACATTCGACAAGAATGTGGCGAACAGTTTGGGAAACGACGCAGTCGTCACAATACGGCGCAGGCGCGCGCTCCATCAAATGGCGATGCGTCACACGTGGGTCCGATTCGGAGACGAAAGAAAGCGACCTGAAGCCGTCGCGGCATTGAGGGATAGGTCCATGGGAACAGTCGCGGCGCAATGGCACGCAACTTTAAGTTCCCTTCGACCGTCTCCCATCTTCTTTGCCAAGCAGTCCGAAGAGCTGCCCATATTCCTGCCAAGTAGTCGGTGTGAGGAAGAGCAAAACGCTGGTCCAGTCGCAGAGTCCTCGCGGACTCTTTGGTGCCTTCATCGGCGCGCTCATTCCCCGCAATTCCTACATGTCCAGAAACCCAGCAGAAGATAATCTCGACATCCACCGGGATCAACCAAACCGTGGCGTCGCAGATATTGCGAACCAAGGGATGCGGAGATTCCAATACCTCGCATCCGTAGTCGAGCTTCGAACGACCAAAGGATCGATAAAAAAGTAAGGCAGTAGCCCTATAAGCGCCCCAAGCGCTGAACGTCACGGAGCGGAGAATATCCATGGCACGGGTATATCAGACCCTAAGGCTGCGAATATGAGCCTATCAGGTAAGGCGACGGTCAAATACAAGACCAAGGAAACGGTACGTTTCAACCACTTCCAGGCGCACCTCAATAAGAAGCAAATCTGGGTCGGGGTAGAGCCGTGGATGGCGGCAGAAGTGCACCACCTTAGTCTTGGCCAAAGAAAACCGAAACCTGTCCGCTTCGGCATAGCGAGAGACGCGGTTAAATGCCTGTTGGAGTCGACGCTCCAGAGTTGGCGTCCTGGGCCGCGCAGAAAGAGATCGAAAGCTCGTCCACGTAGAGCGTAGCGAGAACATCTTCCGGCAGCACTGAGGTGATGCCGTTGATGCTCAGGGCAAAGAGTGTGACACTGAGGACACTTCCCTGCGGGACGCCCTCTTCCTGCTCCATTGGGCCAGAGAGGGCTCTCCCCACCCGTACGCGGAATCGACAACCTCTGAAAAATTCAGATATAAAGATTGGGAGGCGTCCCCTCGCCCCCATCGTGTGGAGAGTCTACATGATGCCGTATCGCCATGTAGTATCATAAACCTTCTCCAGATCGAAAAACACCGTGGCGTAGTGCTGTCTACGAAGGAAGGCCTCGCAGACGGCATTTTCCAGTCGGAGCAGAGCATCCGACGTGGAGTGGAACTTACGGAAGCCGCACTGTGCAGAAGACAGATGGCCTCCGTTGTCTAGGAAAAAAGCTAATCTAACATTTACCAATTTCTCCATCAACTTGCACACGCAAGAGGTTAGAGAGATTGGGCGGAAACCGGCCGGAGTAGAGAGATCTCTCCCCGGTTTGCGAAAGTGAGCTTAGTAGCCATTCGCCAGGAATCTGGGAGGAGACCCTCCACCCAGATCCTGTTAAACAAATCTAACAGAAAGGCCATGCCTCGCTCACCCAGGTATCGAATCATGGCGTACGGGACATCGTCCGGACCATGGGCGGTGTCCGCGCACGAAGCAAGAGCGGAACGAAACTCACTCACAGTAAACCTGTCGTTGAAGGGTTCTCCGCCTTTGTAGGTAAAGTCCAGTACACCGCCTTCCGTGACATGACGACGTGCATTGAATGCTGGTGGAGCAGCATCCCGGCTAGAAAATGCGGAGGAAGCGGTCGCGAAGGATTCCGCCATGGACGCGGGGTCTGAGATTGTGGTCCCATTCTCCTGGAGAACGGGAGGGCGAGTCCTGCGAGAACTTGCCCCGAGTCCTTTTGACTCGCTTCCACATTTCTGCTAGAGGGGTGTTCCTGTTAAGTGAAGACACGTATGCCCGCAAATAAGAGTGGCGGGCGTGCTTCTAAATATACCGGAACCTAGCCCTAGCCTGACGAAATTCAGCAACAGTGAAATCGTTTGGGCGGCGCTTATAGCGCATGTAGGCATAACGCTTCCGTTTGAGGGCCGTCTCACACTCGGCCGACCATCACGGGAGTGGTCAGCGTGCAAAAAGGCCCGAGACGATGAGGTTACCGGAGAAGAACTCAACGGCCTCATCTACCGACCAAAATCCTCGACTGAGATAGAAAATTCAGTCATTTCCTGAAATGCAGGCCACCGCGCCCGCGCCAAGCACCACCGAGGTGGGCTCTCAGTCGGCAGTTGCGTTGAAAATGATATTTGAATGAGAAAGTGATGACTGCCATGGAGGTCATCGACCACCCCCTCAATCAAAATCAGGCTGTGCATCCGAAGAGCACAAAGATAGCTCAAGGCAAGAAAATGAAGCGGTTCTCTTGCAGTGATGCATAAACTCATCCACATTTAGGACACCCACCTCAAGCTCTTCGATCAGATCGGCAAGGACTTGTCCCCTGGGATTTATTGGGCAATCTCACCAGAGAGGATGTCTGCCGTTCAGATCTCCAAGCAAGAGAAAGGGCCTCAGCAACCGTGTACCGATGCGGTGGAAGTCTCCCGCATCGAAGTCAGCTGACGGTGAAATAACAGTATACTCGTACCTTCTATCCAGGTGAAGCTGCACAGCCATTATCTGAAAAGTTATTTAAAGTGAAAAGAAGAACGGAGACATCATGCCGGGTGTAAACCGTGCATCTCCCAGCCTGGCCCCCATCTCGTGGTGGTGGGGTCGCAAAACCCTTATACCCCGGGAGGGAGGGCAGGGGGCAGTCGCCTAGCATGGTCTCTTGCAGAAAAATAGCTAACGGGGAACGGGGCGAGACGAGCCTCCGAATTTTCTCCCAGCTGGCAAGGAGACCACGGCAATTAAATTAAAGGAATATGCCCTCCAGGCCTAGAACGAAAGAGACGCGAGGGTACTCTTTGAACAGAAGACCCTCACGGAAATGGCCGTGCGCTTCCAAGAGGCAAAACCCCGCGCGCTGTTGGCCGGACAATGCGCTGTCATCTTCGAGGACTTATTGGGGGAGGTTGGGCTCGCCATGCGAGTCTTTTCCTCCTTCCGCCTCGAAACCTTAGGCGGGCGTTGCGGCTTCGGAGGCGGTGAGCCCTCTTTTCGAGGATCTACCGTCTCCGAGCCACTCATCCTACCACTAGGCGTGGGCGTAGGAGCCGAAGCTCCTTTGTTGCCGTCCTCCTTTCAGGGGGCAGCTTTAGGAACCCCGGAAGATGGCCTGGCGACCAACTTTAGGGGTGTTGCCTCCTGTAAGTCTAACGACTCGGTGGAGGCGCGTGGCCGTTTCGCCTTACGGGAAAAGGTCACGCCGAGGGAAGGGGGGAAGCCCTCGGTTTAGCCGGGGCTGGGTATGAACCCTTTGTGCCGCAGCTTCACCAGAGCGCCCGGGTTGAGTAGAAAACGCAGAAGGGCTCCGAATGGGCGCGGAAACAACCGTGCTCGTTGGCCTGGATGGGCCAGGAGCTGAGGGTGTCTGCCTAACCATTGAGGCATAAGACGTCCCAGGCAGAGCCAGGCGCGCTAGGTCCAAGTCCTTAGCCTCGCGGAATGAGAGTCGATCCTGGGCCTGAACGGCCAGGATTTCTTTCTCAAGGAGATATGCACCACATTGCTTCGAAGAAGCGGGGTGCGGCTCTCCGCAATTGACACACTTGACCACACACGATTTGGACTTATCGTGTGCGGCCTTGGAGCAATTTACACATACTTCGTGTAATTCCGACTTTGCATGTCTACATGAGCGTTTCGTATGGCTGAAGCGGTGAAAGTAATAGCACCAGAGCGACAGTGGCATGAATGCCTTCACGCGGTATCGGTACCAACCAGCACGCACCGACTCAGAGAGCTTGTCACAGTCGAATGTGACGAAGAGTGTAGGCGTGGGTCTCGAGGCCCCTTCCTGTTTTCTCATCACACGTTCGACCTTGACCGCCCCGTGGTCGGCTAGCTCTAGAGGGATATCTTCTATGGAGCAGTCCACGAGTTCCCTCGCATAAACTACTCCTTTCACAAAGTTCATGGTAGAGTGCGGCGTCACACTCACCGGGGTGCCATCAAGTGTCCGAAGAGCACATATCTTCGCCGCCTCAGAGGGTTCCGCCGCATTCACTAGAAAGCTCCTGTGATAGAACGGGTTGAGGCCGCGTTAATTTCAACCCCTATCACATATTATTTAAAACCACGATGCTCCCAGGTACATCTTCGCTTTGAAGCTTTGCGCCTTATCGCAGCCACCTGAGTCAATGTTTAAACAAGGAGGTTTATCTTCCCCTCGTTCGCCCCCATACGCCGACCTCGCCAGATTGAGTTAGGCTTATGGGCAGATAAGGCATTGTTCCCAGGCTCGGCTGTGCATTCCCTCGAAGCTCCCACTCCATTGTCCCCCCACGCCAAGGGAGTGTCTCTACTATTTAGATGGAAACTTTACCACTAAGAGCAGATTGGAGATCCAGATTTTTGTCGCGAAACATCACCCCGACCCTCTCTCACTTTGTGCGCCAAGGGACCTCGACCTCGAGATTCACCATCACTTGTCCAGAAGGAGGACAATATCCCTTGAGCGCCAAGGTTTGAGCCTTTCGTGACGCCAAGTCCACAAGGCTTCCCCCTCGTTGTTCAGAAAGAGAACGACGTTAGAACAGCCATTGTTCGTTCGAGCCCGTTGACCAGAAACGGTTCTCACCCCTTCCCCTGTTGTTCAGAAGAGAACAACGTAGAACAGCCATTGTTCATTTGAGCCCGTTCGCCAAGAAACGGTTCTCACCCTTCCCCATTGATGTTCAGAAGAGAACAACATTAGAACAGCCATTGTTCTTGAGCCCGTAGACAAGAGACGGTTTTCACCCCCCCTGTTGTTCAGAAGAGAACAACGTAGAACAGCCATTGTTCTTCAAGCCGTTCGTCGAGAAACGGTTCTCATTCCCAAGACGCCACTTCAGGATCATTTTATTCCCCCCCTTCGGCTGGTACTCGCCAGCGGACCGAAAATTCCTTCACGTCGCCTTCCACTGCACAACTAGTATAAAATTACGTAAGCCGAACGTTACCTTTGAGTATTCAACCCTTTTGTCAATTCTATCCTGTGCTTTAAATGGTTTAGCGAACCATCCCATCCCTTTAACTTTATATTTGTTTTACCTTTTTTAAATCTTTTAATCCCTGGATTAGCCGAGTTCCCACGACCGTTTCCATTCTCTGTTTATGTCAATATTTTCCGTTTTGTGTATTGTTGATAGTTATTATTAATAAAACTCTATTTTATTAATGGTAGCAATATTATTATCCTTGAGCTCAGTTCCACTTCTTAAGCATATCGAAGATACATAATATCGGCCCGCCAGACATCCACGCACTCTAAAGATAATTAAAGAAGTTCCTTCAACGAATAGTTATATATGGTATATAGTCGAGAGTCCATTCTACGACAGCTCCCGTCCGAGAAACGGGTCACCTTCAGCTCTCTACCAATTATACTAGCTAAAGCTCTCTTCTGATGGATCATGTTGCCCTTGGCCAACATGCTGCCATCAGTCGAGCGGATAACGAGAAGGCATTTAAAGCCAGCGGGCCCGAAAACGCCGGGAAACCGTTGAATGAGGGGCACCGATGTCATCGAGGCTCTGCCTTGCCCCCTTTTGGTTTTAGTCAGGGGCTATGCACCCGGGGTAGGGGCAGAGAGGCCAGATGTGCCGATCTTGGCTGTCGCTTACCGAAGCAACAGACCCATCCGTCCCCGTAGGTCCCGGGGATGGAGAGGAGCCCCGAGTCTTTTTAGTCTTTTTCCTGTTCTTTTTAGGAGAGGAGGGCGGGAAATGAACCTGCTTCTCCCCTCCGCCGACAGGAGCCCCCAGGCCAGATGGACCGGCCTCAGCTAGGTCCTTCTCCGAAATGGAGAAGGTCCTGGCAGTCGTAGGGGCACTGGTCGGAGGAGATCCCTCTTCTACTTGTACTGCCTCGGAATCCCTAGCCGTTTGAGGAGGACCTTGCATAGGGGCGGATTCGGGTTCGGTGCTTGGCGCCAAACCCGGATTCCCTCCCATGGAAGGCCCTACCGTCTGAGGCTGGGTTGCCTCAAGGACCATGTCTATCTCAGGGTGGCATCCAGTTGGCCATTTCCCCCCCCCCCCCCCGGACATCACAGTTCCCATTGACAGCGCTGTCTCTAGTCACGTCTGGGGAGGCACATGCCTTGACCCAGGCAAGGTTTAATATTCTTGCCAGCAGGTCTTTTGATGGAAGCGACCGAAGGGGCCTGGCTTCCCTCTCCCCCCTAAGGGGGTTTGTCCTACCGAGCCGCTTTAATGGGGAGCGGTCGGCTATGGGCTGCCTGCTGGCTTTCTTGGCAGTCCCGTTGAAAAGAAAAGGGGGGAGTGCGGCTGGGAACAGGGAGGTGACTGAAAGCACCTTGCACAGGGGTGGGTGGGGGAGTATTTTTTTTCTGTGGAGCTGCCCGAGGGTGGCTCCGTCGATGGAAAAGGGGAAGTTGAGGGTTGATTTTTTAATTGTTCATCAATGAGCATGGTGACCCTATATTTTATACAGGATGCAACAGCTCATCACCCCTCGCAGTAGCCCGCCCTGCAAGGGGTGCGTACAAGCCTGGCAGAGCTAGGTGCCGCCATTTAAGGCTACCCTTCCCGCCTGGAGACCTGGCAGCCCTTCAGCATGGCGGCTCCACCCTGGGCACGTCGTAAAATTGATACAGTGTGAAGAGAGAAGAAGGAAATGGATGTGAGGAAGGTATGGATGGAGATTAAGCAGGTTGTTAAAAAAATACCATACAAAACCAGAGCTTAGTGGTTTAGGAGCATTGTCCCCTTTCCTCTCAGCCCCGATCCAGGACGGTTGGCTGAGAAGAAGGTCAGCATCTACCCTGTGAAATTAGAGGCTGAGCAGAGAAAGTTGTTGGAGAGGTTGTATTTAAAGCGAGGAAACAGCGGGGAAACACAAGTGTCTGAAGGAAGGAGAAGAGGCTAAGCTGGGGTCAGACGGGTTGCTGAGTCCCATCAGCACGGCGGCAAGGATGGCAAATCGCCGAGCCTCTTACGGGGGAGAATTCAGTGGAGTCGTGTTTAAGAGTGGAAGTCAAGGACAGGCTTTGGTCCCATATGTGTATGTCTTAGGAGCAATAAATTCTTGATATCTAAAGTTTCAGTCAAAAGTTTCAAAATAATTACACAATTGGTTCCTGTTGACCACTAGCAACTATGGGATGGTAATGGCTGGCCAGGGCTGCCAGATAAACACAGCAACCTATGGCCACATTTTAAAGAAAATATGGCCAAAATGGCCACTTTGGGAAAATATTTGGCCAAATATATGGCCACAGAAATAAAATGATCGAAATGTGGGAATTAACGTACCAACACTTACTGTAAGTGTGCATAAATTATGCCTATATATTCAATTAAATATCTAAAATACTTTTAATTAAAGTAAAATACTTACAGTGAAACGCAGCTGTTAAATTGATAGCACTTCCTCAAGATATTGAATATCTTAGTCTTCTTTTTCTGCAGTCGAATCGTAAAGGGTTTTGCTGTTGTGCATTTGAAGCATTTCAGGACTACATATAAAGTTTTGGCAGCACATGTTGCCATCACTTAGGAATGAACGGATACTTACAAGTTAATCCAGCAGCTTAATTTGCATCCTGTTCTGGGTTTAGTTTTGATGGATGTTACATAAGAAAAAATCGTTCATCTATTGCGTTTCTTGCTGGTACGATAAGGCATGTTAGGGCATAATTTCTGTATTGGTTTTCGACTACATCGACATTGCCTATTAGGTGAAAAAATGGTGGATTAAAACATTTTCTCTTTGTTGTTGGCTTAGAATAACAGTAGGATTCAAAAGTGACAGACCTTTAAATATATCATCTGACTCAGGAAGCTGCTTGCTCATTTGATTTAATGATTCTTGAAGCATCGCTCGGCACCTAAGTTTTACAGACCATAGCTGGGCACGACTTTAATTTTTTCAGGTGCGACTTTGCCTCCGGATCTGGTTGCGACTGCGACTCTATTTTTGGCCCCCCCAGTGCGACTTGCGACTCCGCTAAATTACAAAGTAAACTTTAGCGCGATAACAGAAACATGCTTTTATAAGGAAGAAAAACATTTTTTAATTTTTTAGTTAAAATACAGCCTAAACTAATATCTACAGGTCATCATCATCCTCCATGCCCTCCTGGCGCATCTTCTCCTCCAGGAGATCCATGTTCCCTTTAAGGAACACAAGCTCCTCAAAGTTCACCTCATCCAGGGAAGACCTCTTGGCCCTGAGGACGTCTCCGGAAGTGTTGAATAGCAATTTCTTTAAAAAAAAGTCGTCTTTGTTCCTGTTCAAAGTCTCGGAAAATTGGCGGTGCGACTTTGGTTAGTCCAACCTTTTCAAAACGTTTGCGACTTTCGACTTCGAAATTCATAGTGCCGCAAAGTCGCAACTGGTTGCCGCAACGCCCAGCTCTGTTACAGACTTTATTTTATTATTTTCTTGTTCCATATTAGGAGTAGTGATCAAGCTGATCGAGTACGTCAAATTTAATTCCATAGTCTATATTTTCTACTATTTTGCATGTTCCATCTTTGTTGTACAGCCTTTGATAAAGACTATCTCTGTGTGCGCGCAGCTCTTTGGCAAATCGTAAGGATCAGCATAGGTTTGCTGGAACAAAACATTAAGCCTTTCAAATTCTATGACAATGGGAGTAGCAAATACAAAGTAAAAATAATTCATTTTATCTTGTAGCATCTCTTTTACTAACCTTGTCTTATACCTTGTATCACAGCAGGTGAATTAGGCAATTAATTCTTCCTAATTTAGCAGTATATTATTCAAGACTTTACCTCTCACTAACCACCTTGTCTTGGACAATTTCATAAATGGAAGGGGTGCATCTCGTTCCTGGTCATCTTCAACTGCCGAATCCATCACTTTGAAAAGGGCCTTAAAATCTTTTCTCATATTGCTATTTGAAAACCACGAGGGAATTTCAGTGAAAATGAATCCAACATTGGATGGCAGTTTTGAAAATGCATGATGTATACAAAGTGCCAGAGAGTGGCAAATGCACTTCATTTGAATACAGTTTGGATTTTCATTTTTTATCCTAGTCAACACAGAATTATTACTTCCAACCATAGCAGCAGCACCATCACTAGCAAACCCAATACAGTTCTTAAGTGTTTGTTTATATGAAGTTAACACTTCTGAAATTTTATTAAATAAAACCTCCGCTGTTGTCCCCACAACAGTAACAAGACCCAAGAATGCTGAGTGAATTTTAATTGTTTTGTTGCCAAAAAAATCTAACAACTATGCACAAATGCTTCTGTATTGCAATATCTGTAGATTCATCTGCTAGTAATACACACTTTTTACCTTATAAATCATGTTTCAGTTGCTCTTTTAATGAGGCAGCAGTTACATTTTCTATATATTGCAATACATTTGATTCTGTGCAGATTTTAATGCTACCAAGAACACTACTTTTGCCATGTTTCTTATCTACTTCACCTATATGATCTACAGCACGAATTAAAGAATGACATGCTATTGCAAGGTTAAGTTCGATTTCTGCTTGTTTTTCCTGGTCATTCATATACGATTTTATACGTTATCTATAGTTGTTTGTGATGTACTGGAACATCTATCTTGGTGTTTCTTTGATTTTTCGTGAACAGATATGTTATAAAGTTTTGGCAGCACTTGCAATATGCATTTTGCCCATCATCAGACGATTTCAACCACAAAAATTTTACTTCCCACTCTTTTTTATATTTTCTTCCACCTTTATAATTATCACTTTTGTACTTAGGCATTTTAAAGACCTTAAAAGAAAAAATTCTAAATTTAGAAAATTGAAAATAATTATACTGCTACAAATATGAATCTGGCACAGCAAACACTTGAACTACCTATATAAATATATATAAATAAATATATATATATATATATATATATATATATATATATATATATATATATATATATATATATATATATATATATATATGCACAACTAAATACAAAAATAATGCATAAAATCTAAACATGTAACAAACACATGATTACCACACTGCATTACTGAAATCTGAATACTGATTCTTCGGCTCAGTGTTGCTAACTCTAATTACCCAATTATAGCTAGAAATACCCTAAAATGTAGCTGGAATTGTATATTCAATGCTTTTAGTAAAAATGGCTAAATTACTGGCCACACTGATAGTTTCATGGCCACAGAGTTTTAAAAAATGGCTAAATTTTTAAAATGTGTCTATGAAATGGCCAATCTGGCAATTCTACGCCTTACAATTCCCACAACTCTATCTCCCTCCCACGGTCCAATGCAGGTTGAAAGATGTGGCTAATTTTAGCCATTGTGGCTAATTTCATAAGTTGCTAATTGTGGCTAATTTCTGTTTGTTTTAATATTAATATTAAAATCACTTGAAAATTGCAATATGAATTTACATAAATTCTCCCCTCCGATACAGATTGAACTGGAACAAGTTTTTCATCTAGCTTACATGTTGTGTTTGTTACGTACGCACTCGCAAGTCTCAACTTGAGAAAAAAAATCTGGCAATTAGTAAATTAAGAAATAGTGTTCTTTACATGTTTGCAACAATTCAATCCAGCTGCAGATTTTCCATTTCTATTGATAGCTTTTGAGTTAATACTGCTAACAGTTCACTCCTAGTTATTCAGAATGGCACCACTGCATTTCTTATATACGTGTTACGTGAACAATTCTGATTCACTCTGATTATTAATTTATTTGTGCAGTTCGCTGCAATGCAATAAATTTTGCGTCGTATATTTTGGAATTAAAAAACAGTGAATTTTTGCCCATAATGAGTAGCAATAGAAAATACAATAAAACATGGGAAGCTGAACATCCATGGTTGATGCTTAAAAAAGTTTAAAAACCATAATTTAGTGATGCGTGAAAAGTCATCAGCGCATAAGAGTAAGGAAAAATGTTTAAAGTTCTCTCAATCCACCTCACAATTTATTCCATTTTAAGGCTCAAATCTCATGTAGCATTAAATAATAAATGCTGTAAAAACTTTAATGTCACAGAAAAAAATGCTAAATCTTTTTACAAGTGGGATGTATTTACAAAGTTGTAGCCAAAGCCAAACCCAAAGTATAGAAGGGGGACAAGGAAGCGGCAGAACTATTGAAACGGAAATGGAAGGTAGGTGCCATTTATTTATAATATTTTTTTTTATTTCACCTTTTATCGTAACAATAATGATGTACTATATCATTTGGCTAATTGTGGCTAATTCTTTTCAAGCCTGTTTAAAAAATACTCCAAACCATCACTCTGATTCCAATGTAAGTGTCAGCCTTCACACCAACCGCTCCATTGGTGACCCCGGAATCGCTTCACTGTCAATTACGTAACATGTTTTCAGTATCTAATGCTAATAGGTGTGCCACCAGTTATGGTAGGTCACCAGTTATAGCGATTCCGGTTGATGATCCTATTTATTTGGTAGATAATGTTAGGCGGCCTTACAGTAGAGTTTGTTCTGACTCTAAAGTGTTCTTTTGGATAATCCACTTTAGGGCTGGGTTCGAATGGTAACTTTGTTCTTGCTTGGAAGAAGGAAGGACTCGGAAAAAAATGGCGGTTTTGTAGGCTTTTAATCTTGGCTTAGAGCTACCTCGGTTCGGGCAAGTGAAATTGTTGAGTTTTCCGTCTTTGGCTTACTATCAGTGTTACTACTCAGTGTTTCTTGTAATTCTCCTTCTGCGTCAGGTTGCTGTGACTATGGACGGGCGGATTGAGGACGAGGTACTGACTGGCTCTAGGCCACTGTCAATTCTAATACTGATAATCCAATGCTCCAATGATGTCAAAGTATGGTCAAGTGTACGGGAATATACGCACACAGGCTCTAAGGTAGGCTAAACAAGGCAACAATTGTTATTGTTCTAAGAGTGCGATTTGAATAGTTATCTGCAGCTGCGTGACCAAGGAATATTCCAAACACAACGACAAAAATAGATTTTAATACACACTAAATAAAAGGTACACAATAAATATGGATATATATAGGTACAGGAATAAGACGGAATTAGGTTCTGAATACTAATTGGATAACCAGGGTTATTAAATGGTTATAATGGGAGATTTAAGGTAGTGAGTGATTTAGTTCCTTTGAACCTCGAGAGTAAAGCGGGGCGAACTTAGGAGGAGGGATGGGGGGTCTTGGTTACCTTGGTTACTTATGGGTGCAGCCGGGAACCCGAAGAGGGGGATGCTACTTTCTCCAAACTTTGATTTAGTGAGATGCGGGCCTCTCGTCCTCAAGAGGTCACCGGACGAACTTCGAAGGGGGAGTTGACTTCTCCAAACTCGGATTGAGCGAGCTATCGGGCTTCTTGTCCTCAAGAGGGCACCGGTCGAACTTCGAAGGGAGAGGGGGGGGGGAGATGACTTCTCCAAACTCGGGTTGAGCGAGTTATTGGGCCTCTTGTCCTCAAAAGGTCACCAGAAGAACTTCGGAGGACGGCTTCTTCAATCCTTGATCCAAGGGCGGTTGAGAAAGGCTGACGTTGCCTCAAGAGACTCTTCTCCCTGACTTGAAGATACGAGTGTGATGTTCAGGTCTTCCGTGGTCTGCGACCGTCACTAAACACTTCTTGGCGGAGAGCGTCTTTGAATCGAACCTCCGTTCGGGAGAGTGTCATCTAACCGAATCTGTGGGTAATCTTTGGGAGGGTGCATATATAACCGGATTTCTTCAAAACAGCGAGAAAGGATTTCTTCAAAACAGGGAGAAAAGAGAGAGAGACCTTCTCGAACCTTCATTATCTGCTGGGACAACCGAGCGCGTCCTTACGGGAAAGTATAAGAAGCCGGGATCAGAGGGTCTGGCGGAATGACCAGCGGTTGGAGCCATAAAAGTTGTCCGAGGCAAACCTACAAATAGACGAGTAATCTCCCAACCCGGGGGGGAAGGAAGATTAAGACGGCAGTGAGGTAGCCTTCATTCTCAGCGTCATGCCTCGGTGGGAAATTCTCAGTGACATGGCGGAACGTCCAAAAAGGTTGAATTTGGAGGGGGGGGGGGGGTGAGTAATAACTCGCTTTCTCTCACGAAGTAATATCTTAGGAGGTGGGGATATACTACTATTTTAGAGAGTCCCTCTACAAATGATAATAATCACGATACTAATAATGCTGTTATATGTTCCTGCCTGCTTCATACTAACGCCAATTAAGGGGACGTGGCTTCGCTAATCTGAACGCGGTGCGGAGCTTATCAAATCAAAGGGTATGTGCGTGTGTTCTCTACTAAGACTGATGGGCGGAGTTTATTTGGTCAAAGAGTGTGTGTGCATCAAGATAGTATCCGAATTTGGAAACCTAACCGTGCTTTATAAACCAACATTTGTACCAAGATTGATTTTGTCTTTTCACGGGTTCATGTAAACTTTAGCGGGTCAGATCAGATTCCGTTCTATGTGTGCACAGTAGTTTCCACCGCCTCTGTTGATCTCTGTGGCTAGAGTCTCGGCTACACCTGTTTCATAATGTATGTATGTTTGTATGTTCGCGTGGGAGCACAACAATTTCACTTGCCTGATTACAAAATATTCTGCTTTGCATTGATACATAGATTATTAAACTATAATTTTACATTATTTACAATAAAATTATAAGTAGTTTAAAATAATTTTTATATGAAGTTTAACGCCATCTTGCACCTTATGTCATGTCTATCTAGGCAGAGAAAGGATAGTGGGAGATTTAAAAGAGTATCAAAAGACTACATAGATGCTACCAAATTTGGTTATGAAGAACAGCACCGCCCCCGGATTGTTCAAGGAAAAGTGCTCTGATATTGTGTATAAACTTTTTGCCGACATGAGATGTGCAAATCTCACTTTAAGGACTATATCGGACACACCACTACTACACTGAAGAGGCGTCTAATGGCCCACAAAAACCATGGAGCCATACATCAGCACTTCGTGGATACCCATGACAGAATCGCTACCATAAAACAATTGATGGGAAACAGAGATAAGTCATAAAAAGAGGAATTACGGCCTCTTTCTAATAACCAAGGCTGTAAGCATCTCCCTTCAGAAACCCACCCTGAACATCCAGCAAGAAGTTGACAATACACTTCCGCCGTGCAGAGCAAGTCGAATACGAAGAAATAGCTCAATACCTCCTCCTTAGACAAGCAATGACCCTCGCCCTTCTACGGAACCGATCCCTTAGAACGAAGTTCAAGTATCAGCGCTGCTACGTTCCGTCCCTCAGACCTCGAATCAACGGGAGAATTATTCCAAATAGTCAGATACCGAGATAGTCTTACCTTCTATGTTTCTTTTTATTTCTATATGCACATATATGTATATATGCGTGTGTGTGTCTTTGTATATCTGCATTTATATATTTTATTTCAATAAATATTTTCATATTGTATGGACTTGTATGTTCCCCAGTAAATATGCTCTACATGTCTAGTGTAAAGGAAAAACACCGAATATACAAATTTTCCACATTTGAGTTATATATTGACTCTTATGTAGTTCGACCCGTAGATTCCATTTCTGCGATTGGTTTACACCCATCTTTCACTCGTTTTGAGTTAGAAATTGGCTACACACCGAATATACGCGACACTACCATGGTTAACATAGAAGAAACACCGAATATACAAAATGAAGAGGTTAAACACCGATTATACTGAATATTCGGTCTGTTTGATTTATATGTAGCACGATATCCAGACGTAAAACACCGAATATGCAAGCTTTCTATCAATTTGTTGCCGCTTCTCTCATGCAGCAACCTGTTTTTTCCTGAACAAATTGTGAGCTACGCGTCTGTACTGAAATGGACAAGAGAGTTTTTTTCTGCCTATGTCAAGTTTTATCTTTTTAATTCAGTCGGAGATAATTTCGTCGTTAAAGCAGAAAGGCTGGTAGCCATGGCTTGCAATTACAATACACCATCAAACGTCTTCCAATTTTTAAAACAACAGTAAATATAAAACATATTAAGCTTTAATTTGAATTTAGTTTTGTTTTCTATCACACAATGCGTTTGGCCTCTTTATTTTACTTTAGATTTATAATTAAATGTTTTCTTTATATTTATAATAACTCTACTTTTTTTGATAATATGGACTGTATTATAAATAATATTCATAATTACTGGAATGTAAAAGAAATAAGAATTCATTAAATCTTTTCATTATTGATTTCAAGATGAAATTGAATAGTTTGGCTGGTGAGAGATGATTAGTTTGTGTTGTTTCTCGTATCAAATTTAATCTTTAATCAAATTAAATAATATCAAACTAAATATGAGCCCGCAAGGGGATTCAGGCTTACACTTCCTCTTGTGCCTGTTCCTGGAGGTTTAAGTGCCCTCCTCACCCCAGCATATTTTTCTTTTGCTGATCTTCTTTTTCGCTTGTTTTGCTTCATCTGTTTGTCCAGCCTCTTTTTCTTTGTTTCTTTGGTAGCCTAGACTGCTAGACCCACTATAAGTGAATTGTCGGTCTATCAACCGGTAATTTAGGATTTTTTTTTATTTGGATCCAAGATTATGTTCTCTTTTGTGCCTTGTGTGTGTTTGCCATGTTCACGGCACTGCGCGGCTGCCTTCATCTCTTTCTGAGTCACCGACATTTAACTTTCAATATCGTTTATCTTTAATATATCGTTGTTTATATATATTTATATTCAGGAGCAAACCTTAAATATTTGTTTCCCCGTAATTTACATGTGTGTCCATTTGTTAACACAAAAATACTCGCACCGTTATGCTGTGTATACAAAGTAACAAGCATAAATTAAGGTGGTGGTGAGGGAGGTAAGGGAAGATGATGATGGTGATGATTATCATTATGATAATGCAGTAATTCCCCAAATTATTGTATGTGCTACTTAAATGCAATGCATAAATATTTGTTTATTTTTCTCCTTTCAGAGGTGTTTGGGGGAAGGAAGAGCAAGACATTTCATGCATTCAAGAGAATAATATAGCAGCTGCTCTCGAAGTTCAATCCCCTGGAGTTTCCGATGCTCATGAAGCAGTGTATGACAGTGAAATGGCTTCCCATCACACCTCTGTTGCTTCTGAGGTTAAAAAAAGGAGGAAATCAATGACACAACAAGAAAAGATCATTCATGATAAAGAAAAACACCCAATATTCAATGGCTGTGATATAGATAAATGCTCTTACAAATGCCATGCCAAGTTTTCAGATGAAATGCGAAACCACATTCACTCAGAATTTTGGAAAAACTGCTACGATATGAGGCGAGCATGGTTGTCAAGCAAAATAACAAGGAAAGAAGTAGAAAAAAAGGCATATTCAGTAAGATTTATCAAGGAAGAAGTCATCATATGTGTCGATACCCAAGGACAAGCAATCAAAGTCTGTCAGAAATTTTTTCTCAGCACTTTAGGGTGCAGTAAAGATCAGGTTATAAAATCATTATTTCATTCTATTGATGCAGCTTCTTCATCCACAACTAATTTGTCAGGAAATATTGAAGTGCCAGATAACAGAGGAAAACGTGAACCTACCAATCGAGTTAATAGAGAAGTAATAATGAATCACATCGAATCTTTCAATCCAGTTATTTCTCATTTCAGAAGAGACCATGCTCCACATGTAAGATACCTTCCAACAGATCTCTCCGTTACTTCAATGTACAAACTATTTAAAAAAAAACACGCATCACTCCGTTGTTCATATGAATCCTATCGGAGTATACTAAAGAAAATAAACATAAGTTTACCTGAACCTTGTGTTAACAAATGTTCAACATGATTATTTTATGAATTGAATATGAATGAAGAAAATGCTGAAAAGGCTCAATTGCACAATGAAATACAAAAGGAAGCAAGAAAAGAATACAATAAAGATAATGAGATATACGAACAAATGGATGGACTCCTAATATTTGCCGTCGATATGCAAAAAGTTTTGCTCCTGCCAAGGATGCCTGATGTTATAGAAAGTTTTTTTTGCTCGAGAATGGTTGTGTTTAATGAAACATTTGCTTCTTTTAAGAAAAATCAGCATCACTATTGTGTAGTTTGGAATGAAAGTATTCGGGGTAGGAATGCTCCTGATGTTGCATCATCCTATATCAAAGTAATTAAGGAAAATAGAAATACAAAGAAGTTTATATTTTGGACAGATAATTGCGTTGCTCAGAATAAAAACTGGACATTATATTCGGCATTCGCTTTACTTATCAATGAAGATCTTGGACCCTCGGAAATCACGTTGAAATATCTTGTCCCTGGTCACACATTCTTTGCCGCAGATGGCGTTCATGGGAAAATTGAACAGGTAATCCGGAAAAAGAAGAATCTGTATGATATGAGAGACCTCTGCGATTCAGTGGAACTTTCAACGAGGAGAACAACGGTCTTAGAAATGCAACTTTATGATTTTAAGGCCTACGAAAACTTGTCAAGGTTAAGAACAACCCGAAGAGCGTCTTCTGAGAATAATATTCCTCCTTTACAAGATTTATGGGAAGTACGATTTGAGAAAGGTCTGCACGGACTGATCTATAAAAAAAACATTTCAGGACTCTGGAACTAAAGTTACATTTATGAAAGAAATTATTCCACCCAATTATTCGGCGAAATATTAATCAAAGCCCAGAGGAATTCATAAAGAAAAATTGGGTAAAATTCCCTCGGGTTTTGTTATGAGAATGGCTATTTCCCGTCGACCATTTTGGAATAACCTCCCTACTAGGGATAATATCTCCGATCTCTTAAATTCCAGAGTAGATTAAACATCAAGGTCTTATGAATTTTCCCGTTAAGTTTAAAATGGATTTACTTTTTGTGTATTTAGTCATTTTTCCTTAAAAAGGGATATAACTACAGTTTTTGTGAAGTTTTATACTTTTACTCAGATCGTTTTAAATATGACCTTACGTTCACTATTTTTTTATTAAATTAAGGATATTTCAAATTAATATTAACATGCAAATAGAAAGATAAATTCATTGCATTTTTTAAAGATTCTGTTTGGTTTGTATTTTTATGGTCAAAATATCAATAAAAATTCTAATAATAAACAAAAACAGTGATGAATATATAAGTATTGTGGTTGCCATAATTATAATGAAGTCTGATTGCTTAATGTTGTCAATAATACAAAGTGAAAACACCGAATATAGGCATAATCGGTGTCTCATTGTTTAATATTAATGGTGATTCAAGAAGAAAAACACCGAATATACATATATTCGGTTTCTTTCCTCTGCATTTGTGGTGAATAGCAATCCACAAACCAAAGGAAAAACAGTTTTGTTTTCTAAAATTAATGCACAAAAGAAAGTACAAATATGAAAGATGATTCCCATAATGGAGTAAATACATTAAACGTTTAACAGAATCTTGAAAATAGACTATTTTTTTGGCATTTCAATAAAGGAAAACTTTAAACGCTTCTCCTGCAAAGTTATTATTTTGTATATTCGGTGCTCTTTCTCTGCACGGCAGATGTATTTGTGGATATATGTTTATTAGGTTATCTATCTTTTACATTACTACTATTATTATCATCATTATTATAAATATTGTTTTTCATTTTTTAGTATATTTTTTCTATTTTCATTTAACATGTATTTTCATGATGTACCTAGTTTAGGCTTATTTCTGCATTTTTCCTTACGCCATAATAGGCTCCTTTCAATTATTTAGGCTTATCAGTGTCTAACCCTTTCCTGGCTAATCCTGTTTGTCCGCTGGACGCATTATAAGCTTGTACCTAACAGTAAATTGTCAGTAGTCGCTCGAAAATGGTGCAGAACACTGAAACAGCTTTCGTGACGTTTACAATAAATGGTGGGAAACTCACAGGACTCGCGAAAGCGTTCCCCGTTTCTCTTCCTAACGAGGAATCATCCAGAAGATCCAAACAAGCAGAAGGGAACTTCATCAGAGAATATCACTTTGCCACAGTCTTTAACAATCCACTCTTTATATTTCCTACAAAAGTGAAGCTTATCCATAGGATTGTTCTGGGTACAAATGAGGTTTCTTCGCAGCCTTTTTCGACTTGAGACCTTATCGAAAAGTCTCCGCCTCATTTTGCGCAGTTAAGCATTCACACATTCCTCTTTTCAATCGTGGACAAGCTTGCCACTGAAGGTAACCTGATCCTTGAGGTGGGACTTTACCAAGAGGTAATTGTCGTACATTTGAAGCTCTTGGGCGTCCAGAAGACTTGTCCACAAAAGTGTAATCATTCTTTTAAGTCATTAATGACCCTAAAGATGATGTTTCATGATGAAATACTCTTAGCAACTATATCATTGCATTGAAAAAGATTCAAACCTTTATTTTTACAATAAATATTGCAAAATAAATTGTAATTACACATCATTACTTTAGTCCCTATTTGTCATCGTTTTGCCCTTTTAATCTAGTAGCAATGCTCCAGGAACAGAAACTTACATCTTACAGAAAAAAAGGACCAAACTGCGATTTTATATTCAACGAAGAAAAACAGTTTTTCTTATTATTTTTGAAATACTGAATTATTAATAAACCTACAAGAATGTAAATATTAGAATAATTATTCTTATCACAAAAATTTTAAAAAGATCGAAGAAATTAAAAATATATATTACTCTCAAAACTTTTGACATGACTGTCAAAAATGACTAAAAATACAAAACAGGCCCCGCAAAATAAGCCTTAAATCAAAATATTTTTATTCAAATTTAATAAAAATTCCATATAACTTAGATAATTATATTTTCCGCCTTTTTTTAAATTTAATAACTAATCCTAGATCATTTCTTTCAGTTCTATAATGTTTATATGATTGTTACCCTAAACCAGGTCTTTTAGAAACCACCATAAATGAAAATCATGGATATTGGGTTTAAATCGGGTTTGTTAGAAGCCCACTCGAATTCAGCACTGCAACTGATTGCCCGGACAACGAAGTGTTTGGACAACCATTCATTCTTTGGCCTTAATTAATTTATACAGAAAAGCTCCATCTTGTGTCAACGACACCAAATTAGTCTTGGTCGTATTCTGCCCGTGATACTCATAGAAGATGGCAGCGCTTAAATCTTTTGAAGAAATTACTACCAAAATGGTACATTTTTTTTTCTTCTGGTGGTTGTGTTCCCCATAAAAACCTGTTTGAGAAATGACTATCATGAAGATATAAATGATCTTCTTCTGACATTCAAAGGAAATTTGTTATGTTTTCAATTTTGGAAAGGAATATTTCGTCCATTAATATTATCCAAGATTTAACAGTATCGGAAAGCTTCTATTATGTTTGTACACAATTGGGCTGCTTCTTGAAGCATTACAAAGAGTCCTCCTCTTTTCCTTGTGATTCCAAAATATAAACTTTTTTTATTAGCTGACAATTTTTTTTCCTTGATTTTACATATTTTAAAACTCCCATATTTCCTAAATTTGGCCAACCAACCTTTTTTGACCTGGCTTTTAGTAGTGAAATTTCGAATATCAAAACCACCACAAATCACTCAAATAATTGAACACGCTGAAAACACGTTCTGATTTCAGTTTTGGCGTAGATTTATTTATTCATTGCTTGTCTTTACCACATTTAAGGGCATAATCTGAAAAAAATATATAAATTTATAATTTTGTGGGGAAGGGGCGGTTTTTTTTTAATCACCCACCTTTAGAATGCCCCTCAATACAATTTCAACATTCACACTATCTGTAATCACTATTTCTAAGTGATTTACGACCTCTATGCAGTACAACATGACTCCTCTAAATTCAGTGTGATTCCAACAATGGTTTCATCGAGATGTTCTTTATTCCCACATTTTCTTGTAATTTTCAGATTCCAGTGTAAGAAATGGAGTTAATTTTAAAGTTAAGCCATAAGGCATTAAAGATTCCCTTTTCAAAGGAGTTTATAATTAGGTTATTTATAAATTAATGTAATTTTTTTCTAAAAATAAAAGTAAATTTTTGGGTTTACAAAATAATACAAAACTACAGCAGTGTCTATCAGTATTGGTAAAACCCTTCCATCGTTTAAGCAATGGATTCCTTTCTTCAAGAATTCATTCGGTTTAATTGAAATATATGATTTAATATCCTTTACCACCTACACATCAGAGGATACCTTTTCCATTTAGGAGATGTAATGACCTTAATAAATGGTATGGAAGCCGAGGAAGAAATTCTCAACCAAACTAACGCAATAATTTTTTCTAGGGTCAAACGTGCCACGATTGGGCGTGCTTTGTCACGAAGGAGGAGGACCCAATTTTGGGTCCTCCTTTGCAACTGTTGACCAGATGAGTCTTGAGTAACTGCCGAATAATGAGGAACCAATAATGAATAACTCTTTCCACCCACCCACCAAATGCCTTCTGCTATTGGAGACTACGTTTAAGGGCTCAAGTTATGGTTTGTTTGCAGTTAATATTAGTAAAGATTAAAAAGACCTATAACTTAAAAAGGTGAAAGCAGTACTATGGCTAAGGAAAAGATTAGGCATTAATACAGTTTAACAAAGGCTTAGGTATTACTAAAGTTATCTTTAAACAGCTTCAAGCAAATAAGTAACAATTTAAAAAAGGCTAAGATACAGTTTATATGTCTCCTAAATAAAACATTAATTTCTTGATGAGCCTAATATAATTTACGGGCCTAATTTTCTGCTATTGAGCCCAAGGTTAATGAATTTATGATTACAAAACCATAAATGTTAGGAAACACAACTCAGTTGTAAGGAAAATATCTTATATATATATATATATATATATATATATATATATATATATATATATATATATATATATATATATACAACTGAGTTTTGTTTTCTAACATTTATGGTTTATAGGTCTTTTTAATCTTTAGTAATATTAACTGCAAACAAACCATAGCTTGAGCCCCTAAACGTAGTCTCCAATAGCAGTAGGCACATTTGGAGAAGGCGTATATATATATATATATATATATATATATATATATATATATATATATATATATATATATACATATATATATATATATATATATATATATATATATATATATATATATAGTTCAAAAGTGCTCGATTCATCTTTTCATTTTCCTGTGGGTTAATTTTCATATTATTGTTTCCTCACGTGCCACTTAGTGAGTTTTTTATTATATATATATATATATATATATATATATATATATATATATATATATATATATATATATATATATATATATATATATATATATATATATATATATATTGTCGTAGAGTAGGCTCCCGACGATATACCATATATAACTATTCGTTAAGGGAATTTTCTATATTTCGAGTGCGTGGTAATCTGATTGACCGAGGTTAGTTCAAAAAGGAGGGGGGGGGGGGAATGGTTCGCTAAACCATTTAAAGCACAGGGTTGCGTTGACAAAAGGTTAAATGATTAAAGGTAATGCTTAGCTTACGTAATTACAAAGTTGTTGTGTAGAGGAAGACGATGCAAATGAATCTTCGGTCCAACTGGCAATTTCAAGCAGAAGGGTTCTTCGGGGGGTTGTCCTTAACGAGGGGAAAGGACTGTCTTCGAGGAGTGAGAGCGAAGTGGGGCTCGGATGTACGAGCGATCCTTGTAACAGGATATCGGAGATGTTCTAGATCAACAATGGAGGTTATTGTTGAAACCAAGCGTTCTCTTGAAGAACGTTAAAAAGGGGGGGAATTAAATTATCCGGACGTGATGTCTTGGGAACGAGAACCGTTTCTTGACGATCGGGCTTGAAGAAAAATGGCTGTTCTAACTTTGTTCCTTTTCTGAACAACAGGGAGGGGGGTGAGAACCGTTTCTTGTCGAACGGGCTCAAATAACAATGGCTGCTCTAACGTTGTTCTCTTTCTGAACAACAGGGGGGCCTTGTTGACTTGGCGTCTCGAAAAGCACGAACCTTGGCACTCAAGGGATATTGTCTTCTTCTGAACAATAAGGGGTTTCTCGGCAGAGTTCCTAGGTGCACAAGGGAGACCGGATCGGCTTGATGCCTCGCGAAGATAATCTGGATCTGCTTCAATTGGGAAAAGCTATGGTATAAATAGCCGGAGCTAGCCCCATGGCGTAAGGGATAATTGAGTGGGGGCCTTCGGGGGAATGTCCCGGTGGCGCCTGAGAAAATATCTTATCTGCCCATAAGCCTAATTCAATCTGGCGAGATCGACGTATGGAGGCGAAACGGGGGAGTGAACCTCCTTGATTAAACATTGGCTATGATGGGCGATAACGCGCTTCTGCTTCCTCTCGCAGGATACACGTGGGTAAGCAGGTGTTTTAACATGTGATAGAGGCTGAATTAAAGCGGCCCCAGACCGTTCTATCACATATATATATATATATATATATATATATATATATATATATATATATATATATATATATATATATATGTATGAGAAACTCACAAAGTAGCGCGTGAGTAGAGCAATAAATGCCAAAAATCCCATAAGAAAATGAAAGGCGGATTCCAAGTACTTTCGAATTTGTTCAGTTCATTCTCAAGGAATGAGGGGGGGGGGGGGGGGAGAAATAAGTTTATCAAGCAGAGAAAAATTCACACAACCATTTACTGAAAAAAGACTTTCACAGGACTAGGCTTAAAAAACTTGAGTTTCTTTGATTTTAAATATAAAATATCCACAATAAAAACCTTACTACATAGAAGTTTCTCTCTAACGTCCACTTACCAGTCGATTCATAATTAATTTATTTTTCTTAAAAAAAAATATTAAGAATTTATTTCCTTCAGACCTGTATGACAGAGTTGAAAAAAAATGCATGATAAACTCATTAACCCCCTTAACCCTGCATAAAAGTTCCTAAAATGCCCATATATTTGGTAATTTCAGAGATGTTTTTTTTAAATGATACATATTTTTAAAAGAAAAATCTTATTCATTTTTAAAAGATATTTTCTCCAAATTAACCCCCAAATAGTTTTTAGAAACAAATTATCAATAAGGAGTTTCTTCAGTACTAAAGATCTTCTCTCTTTAGAGTTTCGCAGTGATACTGTTTATTTATTTAAATGTCTCAGTTGTGCTGGAGCCTCTTACATTGGCAGCAGTGCTAGGTCTGTTGAAGCTAGGTTCTCTGCTCATATGGGGATGAGTTGGCGCATAGGCAAAATATTAAGTAAGAAGGAGAAGTCTTCTATTCGGGAACACGACATTAATTGTAAAACTGATCTTCGGGTACCAGCATAGGTATCCCTCTTTTCCCCCTACACCACTGAGAACATCTTAGTGAACGAATTCATCGGTGTATGGATAGGCCTTCCCCTTTTTCCAAAGGCACGCCTTTACACGATAACATGGGCGCCCTCTTCAATACCCTCCGAGGCAAGCTTTCCCTCCAGACCTTTCGTCGCCTCACCCATGACTCCCTTAGCGCCATCTCCTGCAGTTTCCGCTCCTGGTGCCATAATCTCTCCTTTGTCCGCTCCGCCAGGAACAAAGCTGACTTCGCCTCCAGACTCTTCGAGAATACCTTTACAACTTTAGCCTGGCTCGCGCCGACCTCTGACTCTTGAGTATATATAGAGGTTGCTCTCACTTGGAAGCTCATGGTCGTTTTTGCCTCCGCGCTTGTCTCTTCGCTTTCCCCGCCCTTCCCTCCCTTGTTCCTGTTTTAAACTTCGTCGAATTGTTAAGGCCCTTTTCTATGGTCTCCCCCCGATTGCTGTTTTATTTCTATTTTTGTTAAGGACCTTTCCCAAGGCCCCCACCTTTTATTTATAAAATTAAAGGAAGGGTTTCTCTCATCCCTTGCGGGAAAACCCTTGAAACTTTATATATGAAATACTGCAAACCTACACTCAATGAAAATTTAAGTACAATATCGTTATTAATTAACTAAATTTTAACTACTGTTTGTTTAGTTGTTGTTTTTAAACTAAATTTTAACTCCTGTTTGGCTATTTGTTTTTTTTCCTCTCTCAGGCGTCACTGTAACCTATAAATATTAGCCCCTAATTAAATCCACGATTCACTCTCTAGGATGAATCCACTTTAGTATCAAAAGCACCCCATTTTTCTGTTAAATGTTTTTTACTCTTACAGTTTTTAATTTATTAATATTTACAAATTTTATAAACATAGTTTAAATTTATTCTTGTTATTATAGTTGATTATCTTAACTATTTTTTAGTCAGTTTTAAAGAAAATTTAACTACTGCCAGATTAATTACTCTTACAGTTTTTAATTAAATTAAAAAAAATTCAAAACAAATTTAATCTTGTTATTATAGTTGTTTATTTTAACTACTTTTTAGTCACTTTTGAAGAAAATTTAACTATTGTAAGTCGTATTTTTAATTTTAAAACTTATAGTTTTACATTTTTATACATTTTATTGATATTTTATAATTGATCACCTTTTAAAGCAATTCAGTGTCTTATTGACCTCTACCGTTTCATGTTTTCTTCATATGTATTCATTTTAGTAACCTTCTATTTTAGCCTGAAGATGAAAACTTGTAGTTTTCGAAACGTCATGAAAATTAAAAGATGTAACATTCGTTTCTGGTGGCTCTATTATTTATCCCCCCTCTCTCTCTCTCTCTCTCTCTCTCTCTCTCTCTATATATATATATATATATATATATATATATATTTCTTTGAATTTACTATTGTTTGGTACAGGTATATTGAAGATGTTATTTGCCTGTGGCCTAATTCTAAAGATGTTAGTAGCTTTCTTACCAAACTTAATTCACTCGTCCCTTCCATTAAATTTACCCATGAGGTTGAAAATAATAGAACCCTTCCCTTTCTCGATCTTTTTATTTATATAACACAGACTAGTTTCAAATACTCCATCTATCGCAAACCTACTAATTCAAAATCTTATATTCATTTTTACTCTTCGCATCGTCCCAAAGTCAAACGTTCCATTTTTCTCTATGCTTTTACGGGCTTTACGAGTGGTTAATCCTGAATATATGGATTCTGAATTCTCTAATATCTTTGAAATTAGCCATAAACTATGTTGCCCTTATCCCTTTCTTCTAAACTGTCTTTCCTCTGCAAAAAAAGACGTTCTATAATACAGCTCCTGCTATCCCTTTTAATATTAAAAACATTTTGGTTTTACCCTAGTCTGTTAGTTTCATTGACCTTCTCCCCCTTTTTAAAAAAACTTTAATATTTCAGTTGCTTTCAAATACGAGTTAACTATAAAAAAAACATTCTAGTTCACAATAATTGTAATAATATTGGGGGAGTCTATTCGGTCGAATGTTCTGTTTGTCCAAGTAAATGTTTTGGACAACCAGAAAAGCTATTATCTGTCAGTATTAATCCGCATAAATACAATGTTAGGAGAGCTAAAAATAATAGTGCGTTTTTTGTGCATATGTCCGAAAATAACCACTTAATTAATTGGAATTTAGCAAAAATTATTTTTCGCTCAAATGACTCAATTAAAAGAAACCTTGTTGAATGTTCATGTATAAGCCAATTTAATAACTTTAACATTTCCCCTGGCCTTTTTAAAATTGATGTTGTTATGAAAAAACTAATTTCTTAAAGAAATTAGCTTTGACTTATATTCCTATTTTGTTTTTTGTTTTTTGCAATTTTCATTTTTATCTGAACTCGATGTGTCAATTTAATTATTGCATTGATTTTGTATTAACATTATTTTATTTCTCTTCCTCTCTCCTTGTTCCTCTCCCCTTGGTTTCAATTTACTTCTCGTGTCTCTCTTAATCTACCTCTTTAGACTATCGCTTTATCCATTAATCGTTTTAACCCTTTTGGCTCTGTTCTTGGCTCTTTCTTGCCTCTCGGTTTGACCTTGCTACCTGTTATAGCATAATCTTAATGTGAATTTACCCATCCCTCTGCTACTTCATCATTGGTGATTTTTTGTCTTGGAGGCGGTCCTTTATTTTTTACTAGCTTATATAGGGTGTTCTAATAACTTGGACCGATTTGACAATTTCAACCATTGAAAGATTAACAATCGAACAACATGTTAAAGTTATCGAAGCCTATTACAAAAATGGACGTTCAAACAGAAATGCATTTCGGGCACTTCGCGATTTTTTTTGGTCAACATAATCGACCAACCGAGACTGCAATTGGGAAAATTGTTCCTAAATTCAAACAAACGGGGTCGGTGGCAGATATGAAAACGCCATTGCGTGCTCGTTTACGCCGTTCAGCTGAAAACATTGCTGCAGTGCGCGAGAATGTGGCCGAAGATCCAGACACCTCTATTCATCATCGCGCGCAGGAATTGAACCTTCCCAACAACGTTACATCGAATTTTGACAAAAGATTTGTCTCTACACGCTTACAAAATTCAATTGACACAAAAACTGACGACTGCTGACCATTTTAAGCACCGTACATTCGTCAATTGGGTGCACGAGCAAAGACAAGCCGATGATGATTTTTCGCAAAAAATCATCTTTAGTGATGAAGCCCATTTTCATCTTGGTGGGTTCGTCAATAAGCAGAATTGTCGCATTTGGGCTGATGAAAATCCCAAGAAGATTGTTGAAAAGCCACTGTATCCACAAAAGGTCACTGTTTGGTGTGCATTTTTTGCTAGCGGAATCATTGGGCCGTATTTCTTCGAAAATGATGCCGGTAATTCTGTTACGGTGACAGGCGAGCGATACCATGCCATGATAACCAACTTTTTATGGCCTGAATTGAATTCTATGGATGTCGAAGATTTGTGGTTTCAACTGGACGGCGACACATGCCACACAGCCAATGCAACAATGGCTTTATTGAATGAGAAGTTCCCAGGTCGCATCAACTCTCGAAACAGCGAGGTCAATTGGCCACCACGATCGTGTGACTTAGGGCCTTTAGATTTCTTCCTTTGTGGTCATCTCAAAAGTAAGGTATATGCCAACAAGCCAACAACAATTCAACAGCTGAAGGATGAGATAATAAGGCATATTGGTGAGATCGAGTAGCAACTATGCAGAGACGTCATCAAAAGTTTTGATCATCAAGTGGAGGTGTGCCGCCGAAGCCCTGTCGGACATTTAGGTGATATTTTTTTCACAAATAATTGCTATGACTCAAATAACATGATCCAATAGTGAAATCAATAAATTTTCACCAATAACACTGTTTTATTTACTGCTAACTTCGATCCGTCTTAATAGAACACCCTTTATATACATACCCTTAGTATATTATTTTCTCGTGTAGTTATCCTTGAGAATGAACTGAATAAAGTTCGAAAGTACTTGGAAGTATCTTTTAATTTTTCATGCGGGATTTGTGAACATGCAAAATTGTCGGATTTGGGACGAAAACAATCCAAATGAGATACACCAGCACCAATTGCATCCCAACAAAGTCACTGTTTGGTGCGGATTTTCATCTAACGGAACCATCGGTCCGTATTTTTTTTAGAACGAAGATGGAATCGCCATAACCGTCAACGGCGAGACCTACAGATCGATGATAAGCAACTTCTTGTGGCCTCAACTGGATTATATGCTTGAGATGAATACTGATGACATGTGGTTCCAACAGCACAGCGCTACGTGCCACACTACGCATGCCACGATAGACATTTTGCACCAGCGATTTCAGGGCAGGGTCATCTCGCGCGGTGGCGACGTCAACTGGCCACCGAGATCATGCGATTTAACGCCATTAGACTACTTTCTTTGTGGCTAACTTAAATCGCAAGTCTATGCGAATAATCCGCAAACAGTTGATGTCCTCAAAGTCAACATAACGAACACCATCCAGCAAATTCAGCCAGATTTATGCGACAATGTCATCGAAAATTGGGCCTCCTGAATACGTTCCACCAAGCGAAGCCACGGCAGGCATTTGTTTGAACGACGTCATATTCCACACTTAATGCCATAAAATTTACTTTCAAATTTAAAATAAATTGAGTGCATATATTACACACAACTTGTTTTATTTACATTTAAAAATCTAATAACCTTATTGAAAGACCCTTTATATATATATATATATATATATATATATATATATATATATATATATATATATATATATATATATATATATATATATATATATATATACATATATATATATATATATATATATATATATATATATATATATATATATATATATATATAAAGCAGTTGTGTCCACACGAAATATGTTTGCTTGATATGTAAGTCATATGTTGCAAAATATGTTAACTCAAGAACTATTGAAGCTAGAGTGATAATATTTTATTCATCAGCACGTCCATGTTTTGGTTGTTTTTTTTAAAAGCGCGATTTAAAAAAATCGAACTTTTTGCCCTTTCTAGTTCTTTTTTACCCGTAATCGTGGCTATGAGTTGCAATTAAAACATAAAAATTACACGTAGAAAAACTAAGATTTCACAGACCAATTCTGTGACTGCAATGTTTAAAAAACGCAATAATACATATTATCAGCATGCCCACGACTCGAATAATTTAGCTATTTAATTAAAACTCGCGGCCACCTGCTTGAGGCGCACTGTACAGTCTCCGGCTTCCACCCGCGTAGTCACGCTTGCTTGATCTCCCGGCCACACTACTGTGATGTCATGAAGTTGACCTGCCTGCAAGAAATGTCATGCTACAATCCCGCTTGTCTGGCCGCGCTCGCTACTGTGACGTCATGACGCTAGCCTGCTTAGAAGAAATGTCATGCCACGGGTCTTGCAGTAAATGTCATGTCACTGATTGGGCTGTAATGTCATGTCACCGACTTAGTTATAAGTGTAAAGCAGTTTAAAAAGCTCTTATTTGTCCATTTCAATTTGACCGAAGCAGACGTGCTTTTGATCGGCTTACCTCTGTTAGTCTTTCATGATACACAACTCCATTACTCAAAAGTAAAAAGAAGCCTTACATTCTTACACCTACTAACCTTTAATGGCGCAATTTAACTCAAGTAGAGAATCTAATCTGTTCCAAGGATTTTTTTAGCTGGCCAACGTCGGCTATCTTTGATTTTAAGATAAAAAAGAATACAGATTGGTCAGTGGATGGTTAGATCTAATTTCCTCCTCGACGTATGGGTTCGAAAGATCAATTCCTTAAACTTTAAAATAATTCTGACAAGAAGGAGTCCAAGTGGAAATTTTAAATGCAGCCTTATAGTGAAACAGAGTTTGCCAAATTATGGATCAGGAAGAGCTAAAAATGGCAAGTAAATTTAATTGGATGTTAATTTTAATCGGATTTTTGAAGTTACGATAGTTTAGTACTATATAATGGACGTCCAAATGGCATATTTACAGCTTGAACTTAGTAGTTATAACGAATGAAATTCAGCATTTCAACAAGGTTTACTTATGTTTGTGGTAACGATAAACATACGTAGTGGGAGCAAGCTTTTTTTCCTATATTTCAATTTTTTAGAAAATGGGAAATACTAATATAATTTGTTACACTGCTTGAAGAATAGAGTATCCAAAGACAGACGATTTAAGAGTCCGTTCTTCTAGTTGCTAAGAAATTAATTTGTATATCTTATTTTCTTCCTGGGGTGGGGAGAGAAAGAACAAGCCATCAGTCGAGTGACGTAAAATGTGCCTAACTACAACCGTATCCAAGTGTGAAAGGAACTTAGACGCTAGATTGGGAAATCGCGCTTTTTGTATAATAAACTCATGAATAGGTCAGTTGAAGTTGGATCTGGGAATTCGCAGGCTTCAACCTAACTTAGCGTATTTTATTGCCTCATACGCACATTCACTCATTGTGAAGTATTTAGTTAACGAAAAACAAGTAACCTACTTAAACGACTGAATAGGAGTCTTTATTTGGAAAAGGCCCCCATATGGAGAGACGTGACTTCCAAATTGATCATTATCTAGAAACCTCAAATGCACTGCCGAATCAATAAAAAAAAAAAACATTCAAATGCCAATAATTATGGTGTTTACATGCTTTTAACATGTGGCCAACCTTCATTAAACGAGAATACTTCACACATTTCGCAGGCTGATTCTATATTGGGAAAAACGATGAACTATAGTTTTTTCATCGCTGTGGTTCTGTGCTCCAAAAACCTAACTGACCAAATGAGCGCTAAGTGACATTAAGACGTACGAATTTACAGGCAACTCTTCCCTAACTTTGTTGTTTTAAGTTTTGGCAAGAAACCTTTCTTGGCAGCTAAAATCTAGTTCAAGCTTTTCTGGTGCTTCGGATCTCAAACCTCGACTTGTCAGTTAGCATTTGACTTGCAAGCTGTGCAGAGATAGCATTCACAAATTGAACCTCAGTCGCATATATTTTGAAAATGAAGAGAGCGTAAGTTCTGTCCCGATTTCAAATCTCCCTATCCCTTCCCACCGCCCTATTAAAGAGATCACATTTGATTTACGCTTAGGGAAAAATTGGTTGCCATCTAATAATTTACTCCATAATTAACCTATGGAGGGACACCTCGTCTCCAATTGCACCCATGATTTTCCCGCGAGAAACCAAAATTAATGAACTTATTTCGAATTAAGGAAAGATCCTTCTATTTTTTTAATGGTGATTCAAAGTTTAGATATATCTTTATCCATGTCAGAATTTATAAACAATAAAGAATAAGATTACGACAGAACAAAAACCATTACGAAATAAGTACAGTAACTGCGAGAATGAAAATTTGATTTTCTCGCAACATTCTAAGAAGAGGCGATCGTCTCTTGATCTCATTATCGTCGTTATCAGCGACCGCAAGTGGAAACAATACTAGATTGTTTTTGCCTTTCCCTTAGGGCATTCATCAGTATTTGTGCCTGGAAACGATTGGTATTAAACCTCGAATGAAGCTTCCTATAGCGCAGTGATTATCAACCCTGCTTGCCCCATACACCCTTTTAATTAAATCTGCAGCATTTGTATTGGTATAAATAGCAATGTTTCAACATTTTGAGCCCCCTACTCTATGGCTACAATTACCCCCTTGACTTCAAGACTTGAACATTGACCAGTTTACAACAATGTGTGGTTGGCGCGCTTCAGTGCCACTAAAAAACGACCCGATCCTCTCACCAACCTTATGCCCCTTTCTCTGTGGGAGGAGGAGTGATGGCTAAAAGTAAATGCAGAAAAGAGTAAGGTAATGACATTTGATGGCGATAATGTGTGTGTGTGGCAATATAAGAATCCGTAATGTCACCCTTAAACAAGTGCGGAAGTATCTAGGATGCATTGTAAAGGATAGTGGTACTGATGAAACATGTTAAATGTGAGTAGAGCTTTAAGTAGTGGCTTGAGTGTGGAATGTGCCAGGAAGCTGCATGGGAACATGTATGAGGATACTAATGTTGATGTGAGCGAGATTATAGCATGGAAGTAGGGGGGTGTAGGTCTCGAGTGAGAAAAGTACGAATGGATAATTTGAGATGTTCGGTGTGAGCTAGGGGGAGAGAATGAGGTGCCCCTGGGTAAGATATGGTTACAGTGCGAATAAACGTGTTAACAAGGTTGTGATTGAGAATATTTTGAGGGTGTATGGAAACATAAGAGATTGCTATGGTGTGAATAAAGGTGTTAAAAAGGTTGTGGTTGAGAACGTTCTGAGCGTGTATGGAACCATAAGAGATTGTTATGGTGTGAATAAAGGTGTTAACAAGGTTGTGGTTGAGAATGTTCTGAGCGTGTATGGAACCATAAGAGATTGCTATGGTGTGAATAAAGGTGTTAACGAGGTTGTGGTTGAGAATGTTCTAAGCTTGTATGGAACCATAAGAGATTGCTATGGTGTGAAGAAAGGTGTTAACAAGGTTGTGGTTGAGAATGTTCTGAGCGTGTATGGAACCGTAAGAGATTGCTATGGTGTGAAGAAAGGTGTTAACAAGGTTGTGGTTGAGAATGTTCTGAGCGTGTATGGAACCATAAGAGATTGCTATGGTGTGAAGAAAGGTGTTAACAAGGTTGTGGTTGAGAATGTTCTGAGCGTGTATGGAACCATAAGAGATTGCTATGGTGTGAAGAAAGGTGTTAACAAGGTTGTGGTTGAGAATGTTCTGAGCGTGTATTGAACCATAAGAGAGTGTTATGGTGTGAAGAAAGGTGTTAACAAGGTTGTGGTTTAGAATATTCTGAGCGTGTATGGCCATGTAAGAATAATGAATCGAAATAGAGTTGTGAAGAGGATATACGAGAGTGAGTGAGTGGGTGTGAGGAGGGTTGGATGACCGCGTGGAAGGCGGGTTGTTTGTATGAATGAGTGTATGAGAGAAAAAGGTCGAAGAGCAAGCGGATGATATTGTATGTAGGTGTGGATAGAAGGGGAATGTGGAGGTGTGTGGTAGGGGCCTACTGCCCAGGAATTAACCCTGACTGGACGAGATGTTAGAGCACATAGCACTCCATCGCTATTCACCCCCTTGAACCAATAAAATTGATCCCTTACCCCCCCCTCCCTTGTTGAAAAACTACTACAGAAGAATCGAACAGGTTTTTAGAAGTTTTAAGAATTTACCACCAAGTACTTAGGTTTGAATTAATGGTTGGGATCGACATATTTTTTCCTCTTTTCTCTAAGTAGTTAACAATTTTATCTTAAGATTTTAGTCATTATTTTATAATGTGAAATTAATGAGAAATTCAGGGAATATATTGGGAAATTAGTTTGAAATTAATGGGAATATACTGGGAAATTAATGGGAAATAATGAGGAATTAATGGGTATATAATGGGAATCTAATGAATAGATTAATGGAAAATAATGGAGGAATTAATGGATATACAATATGAATATAATGGATAAATTAATAGATAAATTAATGGGTGAATTGATGGATATATAATATGAATATAATGGATAAATTAGTGGGAAATAATGGGAATATAATGGATAAATTAATGAGAATATAATGTGAAATTTATGGGAATATAATGAGAAATTAATGAGAAATAGTGGGAATATAATGGAAGATTAATGGGAATGAAGTGGGAAATTAATGAGAAATGTAATGGGGAATTTATGGGAATATAATTGAAAATTAATAGGAATATAATGGTAAATTAATGGGAATACAATGGGGAAGTTAATGGGAATACAATGGAAAATTAATGAGGCATTTTGTTTCTCAACATTTTAAAATTTCGAAGTTTCTCTCGACACTCCGTCTTTAATTCCCTTTGCCACCCACTCGTGTATTTCGTGGTCCTGGTTGTATCTCTCCGTTCATCGTTCACTCTCCCTCAAGACTCTGCGTTTAAACCAGGGCCTTCCTTCTCTTAGTGAAGGTAAACGAACTGATGTCGAGCGTTTCTGTTAAACCAAAATCTGGTTGGTGGCAAGGCGGGTAGCGCCTGTTAATAGCGCCTAATCCTTTTGACCGATTGGTGTCAATAAGAACAGGGAACTATGGAATACCTCAACTGTCACTTCTCTCTGTATGCCACACGCGCGGGCTATGGTCAAGTGGAGATAGCGCTTCCGATTTAAGCGAAGTTAACCACATCGAGTTAGTTGCTGGATAGAATCTCAGTTAGGGTCGATTTTATGGTTGGTTGCAAGATACCCGTAGGTCGAATCCAGCATCAAACTTTAGGTCTTCCTTCAAAGAAATAAAGGGGTTTAAAATTACTGTAGGTTGGTGGTTAAATACCTACCAAATTATTTTGGGTTCATATTTTCAGGTACTGGTAACCACGCGGATTAAATGTATTGTAGCAAGAGGACATAATTGCCTGGTAGGAATCCGCCAGAGGGGAGTCAAAAAGAGAGTGGGAAGGATCAAGCCCCCTCCCCAAGAAGGATAAGACAAATAGAATTAAAGCAAGGTGTAATAATAGAATGAATAGAAACTAAAAGAGAAGTAGGATATTATTAATATTATCAACTGATAGTATTATCTTTTTAATATGTAAGCCGAAATCCATTTATGTGAGACCAAAAATATGAAACAACGAAGAAATTAACCTTTGAATTTTGAGTGGGTTTGAGATATGCTATAAAAATCCATTGGAGGTTCCTATCCTTGAGAGATACTGGGTTTGATAGGTGACGCATTGGGATGGGCTGAAATAGTTTGCTGTTACGAGTAGTTTAGTGGTAGAGTATCTATCCGGCAGTGAGACTCGGGTTCGATTCCAAGATAGGATAATATTTTTTTTCTGTCTTTTCATTATGGATTGCCTTCCTTTACTCTCCTTGATCTTTGTGTCTTCCACAAAAAATGAAATAATGAAGAAATTAAACCCTGTTTGTTAATTTAAAATAATAATTTAAGAGAATTAAACAGAAAAGTTAAAAGTAACGTACGCTTCGAGAAAGGGCAGAAAGGTCAAGCGGAACAGGGAAATGTTAGAAGCAGAATTACATAGAAACTAGGACTTGAAAGGGAATAAGAATCAGGACTAAAGTGAAGCTGAATTAAAATTGAACCAAAGGAAAGTGAATGTTAGCACTAAGGATACGAAATATAGAGTGTAGGTGATGGATATATATATATATATATATATATATATATATATATATATATATATATATATATATATTGGGGGTAAATTTAGAAAATAGCAACTGATTGCGAGTGAAAGAACAATAAAGACATTTGTAAACGAAGGCACTATTTTCTAACCATGTACCACTTGTTCGTAAACTTACTGAAACCGTGTTTCGACAAAGTTTCTGGAAGTTTTATGCTTTATAATTTGTGAATATTTTAATAGAAGCGCTCGATGCACAACAAGGGCGACAGGTTGCTGTAGGACCTAGCATTCACTAAACTTCACGCAATTGATTAAAAGGCTTCCTCGAATTATGTAAATGCCCATTAACAAAATCGCATTGAGATTACGTGTAAATTCATTATAGATCGAGCAACGTCGCCCCTCCCCCCTCACGAAGACTCACCAGCTAGCGACAAAATGATATTTTCATCGACGGTTAATTTCAGTCACTTCTTAATTTTTTTTCTCTCATTCGAATAATTAATTTTCGGAGGCAGAAATGAACTTCAAAGCTTATTTATTTTAATCTTCATTTAGAATCGTAAAAAAAATTAGCCCACAAACTCTATTAATTCTTTATCTACGTCCTAAGTATATACGAATATACCATACAAGTGGAATGTACACTCAAAATAGGAGGGCTCAGTGCCAGGCTGAGATTTGGCTAAGAAAGGATTAGAAATTTAGTGAAGGGTTGTTTTGTGTTTTTCACCTTGCCTCTCTCCTTTTTCTGATTGTGAGCCTAAATTTCCTCTTTTCCTTAATTTATTTCACGTTGGCTAAATCAAATAGAGCTTGAGATTATACAGCGGGGACCAAATCGAGACTATAGGATTATATGAAGGAAGCTCCCACTCGATGAGGAGGGAAGTGGAATATAAAGATTTCATTATCATTACGATAGGCAGTAAATTTACGGAAGGTGAAGCAAACAACTTAATCTCCGTGTATGCTTGACAAAAGAAACAACCAGACAGATACAAAGGTGTAATTAGATTCGTGTGGATCAAGATTTACATGGTAAGTTATAACGGTCTGAAAATTACCCAAAATAGAGATCGGAGTAGAGAATAGGTACAAAAGCGGTTCGAAAGGTGGTTCAGTTTCTTGAAGGAATGTTTACGAGGTGTAAAGGGGGAAAAAAATTATAAGCACACAGAAGCCTATAAAAAAATACTTTTACCTCCGCCAGTCTTTATTGTATGTGGTTCGCTCATAAAGATCCTGAAAAAGGCGATGTAGAAGATGAGACAGAGGTATAATGTGATAATAGGACTGATAAGGAGAAAATAAACTTAGACGCGGTAATGTTATCTAAGTTTTGATGGCGCGGATAAAATTTAGAGCTAAATAAAGGGAGAAACTTGATTTTGATGTATTCTGACGGCAGACCACTTTTGTCGCATTCTTTTAATCGACTAGCTTTGTGTGGACCTTGGTATTTATACTTGTGAACAATTCTGTATTTCAATGACGTATTCGTATTTGAAGAAAGGGATTTTTAACATCCGAACATCATCACTCAAGATAGGTATGCTATGTATGTAGATTGAGTCAGTGACCCAACCAAACGCTCGCTATAGAGACATAGTAGTGATAAAATGAACGGGTCTCACTAAGGAAAACATATTAAGAGAGAGAGAAAATAGACATCAAACCTCTTTACATGTTAAAAAATAAGAAAGTGCATGGATGCAAGGGAGATACGGGAGGCAAAATGTGGTAAAAATAGTCACAAAAAGTTTCGAAAGGTAATCAATAATAGGCAAGTAGAAATAAAAGATAAAACCATTAAAGAAAGTGGAAGACGGAGAAAATCTCTCCCCAAAAGTATATATGTATGTTGTGATGAAGAGTCCAGGAAAGGGACAATAGAATTATACGACCATCGCCTGGTCGTATACCTTTGAAAGGGAAGGAGGCTTATGTTTTGTAAGAACCATAAAGGGTACATTCATCCCAGTAGGTAATCAAAGGTGATTTCGTGTAAGTTCACTGTGAGATGCTTCTGAATCCCTAGAGAGAACCACTGGTAACGCCACAATGTTTAGAGCAGTGTTGGATGCGGTTGAATGATCCAATGCTTTACATTGTTCTCGTATTTCACCGTAGTTCGCCATTATTCATCACACTCTCTCGGCCTATTTCAAAGCAGCTCATCAAACGAAACGAGTGACTTGGATTCAATTCAATGCTTGTGAGTGTGCGCGTGTGTCTGGGTGGAGGTTTAGAGTATGTGTGGGCGTAGATAGAAAGAAAAATAGTGTTGGAAAGAGAAAAAAGTAGAAGATTGGCAACTCCCCATTGCTAAAACGAAACTAATGACTAGGGGTAAAACCCTCCCCATTGGTAAATACTATTTGCCACGTCAACCAAGACGTTAAAATGATGTTAAAATAAAGAAAATAAAGATCAGACGAGAGAAAGGGAAACATTGGAAGCACATGATCAAGTATGAGAGAGCTTTGGTTCGGTATTCTAATATATTCAGCGGTGCATAAAACAATTTTGCCCCAATAGTTCTTTATTAAAATTGTCTTTATCGCTCCGCCGTATCAGAGATTCTAGATTATGTATCGGAATTTAAAGATGGCTCGACGTCGCTTATCGACACCGTGGTCGAAACAAGTTCGCCACTCAGCGCGAAACTCCTATACACTGCAATGATGAACCTATCCTTAAAACTATCCTTAAAATACTTTCAAGAAGTGGTCTTGAAAATGTACAATATCAGAGTGAAGACGAAAGCTTAGCTATGAATTTTAAATGGTTCTAAATGGTTCGTTTGAGTGTTCATAACTTTTAATATGACAGCTTGCAGCAGTTACTCACGCCTGGCCATTATTGCAAGCCTCTTAACAAATGGCGATTTCAGAAAGCGCAAATCCTTATAGCCTCAGTGACTCTCATCCGTTTCACTCCTTAGACGTTACGTTTCTTGTAATTTAATTTAATATGAGGGCGAAACAGTGTACATACTCATACAACTACGCACACAGCGTGAGTGTGGGGCAAAGAAGGGAGATGTAATTACGTTGTTTTGTAACAGATGTTTTGAAAATTTAGGGAACTCAATAGCATCATACAAAAGAAAGAGATAAAATGAGAGAATGTAAAAGTGAGGTGTGATGAAAATGAGCGAAGATATCGAAGATTTCTACAGCGATGTCATCAGTTCTCAGAGTCCATTACAAATCGACAGGAGATCATTTAATCGCGGGCCTAAGTAGAGGACAGGAAGAAAATGCCCTCCGTTGGGAAAACGCATATATGCACACATCCACATAAATTTATATGGAATGCATGTGAATGGAGCCACATGATTTGAAAACATTGTAAAAATTACATGTAAGAAAAAGAAAGAGGCCTCTTTAATGAAAGCGAAATCACTCGGAGTCTTATTTCTTTTCCCCGCGGGTAATTTACATCTTTTGTCTCACGCGATTGATGATTCTTACAATAATGTTGGAGAGCTCTTGGTAGCCGAGTGGATACGGCGTTTGTCCGCTAACATTACGGTAACGGGTTCGATCCCGGAATGAGCGCACACAAACGTCAGCGCACGTAGAGATCTGGCTACCAATTGGTGGACGCGCTGTGCTCACCCTGTACTGAGTTCACCAGCGATTGTCATACTGACCCGTATGTCTATTTCATTATCCGGTCGGGATCCGCATGGATCCCGACTACTACTATTTGAATGTGGAAACATTAAGGGAATGTCCGGCCAACTTCTACGAGAACCTTTCTAATTGTTAAATGAGTCTCCAAATGGTGATGGTTTGCCAAGCTGTGGTTGAATCAACTATTTTTAGCTTTGGACCGGTGCCATATTGCAATTTAAATGATTTTAGTGGTGGCAAATAGCAAGTGGAAAAAATTCCTGCTCAGTTTGAGTCCACTAAAAGAGTGATGAGGTGGACCATAGAACAAAGAAATAATAAAAGTCTCCCTAAATTGTCAGGCGTTGCGAATAGTCGAAAGAAAGAGAGAGAGAGAGACACACACACACACAGACATACAGAGACAAAACATGCAAGTTCTCGCAACGGAGGCATAAAGATTAACAAGCATAGAATTGATTTAGAATGAACAGTGAGATCGAGAGTGATGAGATTTGTAAAAAGAAAAAAGATTGATCTTGAATGACCAGAATATACCGAATCCTTCAAAACATGAGAAATAATTCTAGCGATACCCGAAACATGCATGATGTTCGAGCTGAAAACAAGATGAAGATATAAATAGCGCATTATCTATTTATATAAAGAAATAGCAAAGTTTCCTCCTTCCTTCTCAAAATCCGCCATGCGCTTATAAAACAACTGAAAAAAGGGAAAAAGGTAACAGAGACTCATAAATACTGAAACTCAACACTAAAACAATCCTCCACTCATACAACAACCGAAAACAGGAAAAAAGATAACATAAACTCATAAATACTGAAACTCAAAACTCAAACAATCCTCACCCATAAAACAACCGAAAACAGGAAAAAAGGTAACAGAGACTCATAAATACTGAAACTCAACACTAAAACAATCCTCCACTCATACAACAACCGAAAACAGGAAAAGAATGTAACAGAGACTCATAAATACAGAAGCTCAAAACTTCACCAATCCTCCACTCACACAACAACCGAATACAAGGAAAAGGTAACACAGACTCATAAATATGGAGACTCAAATCTCCACCAATCCTCACCCACAACAACCGAAAACAGGAAAAAAAGGTAACACGGACTTATAAATACGAAATTAAATTTATATCTCCCAAACTCGCATTGACTACTTGTATACTTGCAGAAGCAACCCGCACACAAAGCCATATTTTATAACTTCACACCGAACCTTGCATATTTCGAGGAAAGGAAATCTCTTCTAAAGTGTGACAAAAAGAATATCACTTTACAACATCTTGAAACGAATTATTAGGCCACTCTCCGAAGTTTTTGAGAAGGGATGATTTTTCATATTAAGAATGAAAATTGTGTCCTAGCGATTTCAAAGGAAAAAAAAGGATCAATCCAGTATACGTATCAAACAGATTCCAACATTTGTTATTTTCCCCTCGATGATTGGAGACCATTCCGTTTTTCCGTTTCAGAAAGACACTAATTTTCTATGGTGATTCAGTATCACAATCTCCTTTTTGCCATCTCGGAAAACTACTTTTTTCCTCCTGTAATGATTCGGTACCAATCTTTTTCCCCGTCTCCAAAAAATAATATTTTTTTCCTTCTGTTGTGATTCAGTACGACAGTTTTTTTTCCCGTTTCAGTAAGAGACTGATTTTCTTTCCTCCATGGTGATTCGGTATCACATTCTCCTTTTTCCTGTCTCGGAAAGACTATTTTTTTCTTCCTGTGGTGATTCGGTATCAATCTTTTTCCCGTTTCTAAAAGAGAATATTTTCCTTATGTGGTGATTCAGTACGACAAAGTCTCTTTTTCCAGTTTCAGAAATAGACAAATTTTCCTTGCTCATGTGATGATTCGGTATCACAGTCTCTCTTTACCTGTTTCGGAAAGAGATTATTTTTTCCTCCTGTGGTGATTCGGTACCAGTCTTTTTTTCCCGTTTCGTAAAGAGGATAATGTATTCCTCTGTAGAGGATTCGGGACCACGTGTCTTCTACACTTTTCCGTCGGGAGATAATCTTTCCTCTCTTTCCTGCAACCAAAAAGAGGATAATATTTTCTGATGAGATTATTTGGGACCACAACATCTCTTTTTTTTCCATTTTCCGAAAGGTGATAATAATTCCTCCTTATGTCGTCTTGTGTCGCGCTTCATAAGGTGATAGTGAATGTCGACTGACGAAGGAATGTGGACACGGGGTGGGGGGGGGGGGGTAGGAGGAAAATATTGGTGTTGTTATTAATTACTCCTTAGGGGGAGATGACCCCTACTCCCTCCGACCGCTTGGGAGATGAGGGAAATGTGTACCCTTGAGAAAATAAAGAAGCTTCAGAACGAAGACAAGATTCGCAACAGTAATTTCAGCGACACTGAACCAAATGCACCGGAAGCTTTATTCACTCAGATATTCCTGAGGGAAAAATACTCAGTTCAGGCAAATGAGCCGCTTTCGTAATCGCCACGCTACGTCATTGTAACGGCTGCGCTGTGGTTTAGACCACATTATGACAAGGTTTTTGATCTATTTGTGGTTCTTTCTTCATTTTTACACACCCTAAGAGTAGTACTCTCTCAACTTTCCTGTGGGTGATTAACAAATGCGGGTGATTAACCTATTTCCACTTGCTCCATTTGGGTTCAAGAGTTCCTTGTTTTAAAAACTAAAAGACCCCCATTTCATGACGTCCTAAAACATGAGATCTCTTTCCTGATAAGATCCTCCACGTTAAACAATCTCATCATAAGGAAAATAGAGCAGGGGAAAGAAATTAAAAGAAAAAAAAGGTGAATGTAAGTCGGGGCCACAAACCCCCTCGGAGCAATTTGAGACGATTCAATGCACTCATGATATTATTATACAAGAAAAAAATCGACCCATGTCTCGACCATTTCACCCATGCATGGAGTTGCATTTCGTGGCCTTTAGCACAAAGATGGGATTCTTACCGCCTTCGCCGCAAGGAAGGTGTTTAATGGGATTTCCAGGCTAATTATTATCGTGTAAATTATGGGACATCTCTTATCGTTCGGTAAAAATATTGATTATATATATATATATATATATATATATATATATATATATATATATATATATATATATATATATATATATATATATATATATATATATGGTGTGTGTGTGTGTGTGTGTGTGTGTAAAACAACAAAGTATCGCGTGAGCAAGCAATAAAGGCAACAAAGCCCACAAGGAAAATGAAACGAAGATTCAAAGTACTTTCGAACTCTATTCCAAGTTCATTTTCAAAGAATCAACTTGGAATAGAGTTCGAAAGTACTTTGAATCTTCGTTTCAGGGTGTTTTATTTTGTTACATTCATTGCTTACTCACGCGATACTTTGTGAGTTTCCCATATATATATATATATATATATATATATATATATATATATATATATATATATATATATATATATATATATATATATACAAGGGGCGGTCAATAAGTTTTGCGAATCGGTAGGGCAAAACAGAGGGAGGGGGATGGCTGTTTGTCAGGGTGTTAGTAAAAGTTATGACAAGTCAGTACCTGCAGCCGCACGCTCCTGCCTCGTCTATTTAAGAAGGAGTAGCTGATCGCAGATCGTCAGTCACAAATCTTTCAACAATGGAAAAGGTTGAGCACCGCGCAGTGATCAAAGTTTTGACCAAGGAAGGCAAAAATGCAAAAGAGACCCATGAACGCATGGTTGCAGTGTTCACCGACACCGCCCCTTCCTATGCAACCATTGCTCGCTGGACTAGGGAGTTCCGCCATGGTCGTGAGTCCCTTGAAGATGACCCCCGTCCAGAACGCCCGTCAGACGTGACCAACGAGGAAAATGTGGCCCGTGTGGAGAGGATGATCCTCGAAAATCGACGGGTGAAGGTCGAAGAAATCGAGCAAGAACTTGGAATATCACATGGAAGTGTTATCAACATGATCCACGACAATTTGGCCATGACCAAGGTCTCTGCCCGTTGAGTCCCTAGAAACCTCAATCTCTGCATCGACTTCAACGTCGTCAAAGTCCACAAGGTCAGAGTTGCACAAGCTGCCCTGCGCGAGTGCGGATTCAAGGAACTCAACCATCCCCCCTACAGTCCAGATCTGGCCCCTAGCGACTACTTTTTATTCCGCCAGCTCAAGGGTGCACTGCGTGGACGCCAGTTTGGGGACGATGAAGATGTCCAGCTCGCCGTCCAGGAGTGGATTGAACAGCACTTGGAAGATTTCTGGTTGTCGGGAATTCGAAGCCTCAGGGACAAGTGGCGCAAGTGCATTGAAGTCGAGGGTAGTTATATTAAAAAATAGTAAAACACTTTTCCTCATATCTCGTTTCCTTATATCCGAATTGCAAAACTTATTGACCGCCTCTCGTGTATATATATATATATATATATATATATATATATATATATATATATATATATATATATATATATATATATATATATATGTGTGTGTGTGTGTGTGTGTGTGTGTGTGTTTGCCAAGTGTGATTGTGCAAAATTAGGCTTTAAGAAATATATACACGATTAAAAAAAGAAAATAATTCCCGGGCTAAACTTGGGAGGAATTTGGCACTTACATTATTTGAAAGATAATGTAAAACAATATAAGGGTTTAAAATTTCGTTAGAATCAGCTGAATAATTGTGATGTTATTGCCAAAAATAATAATTCTCAGGTTGCTTTTTAATGGAATTTTAAGATGTTCTTGGTATTTTTTGTCACTTCATAACTTCAATAATTTCCATCTTGAGCATCAGCTATTTGTTCTTCATTTTCTTCAAGAGAGAAAATTATTTCAACTGATCGCATTGAAACATTGGCCTACTTATAGTAATCAACTCTTCTTCCTTCACCTTCTTGTCGCTTTTACTTATTGACTTGTCTATTTTACTCAAGTTAATCTCGAAAGCAAACCCGATGTGGTCCAAAGGAAGTAATCATTTCTCTCAGACCTTTAATAAAAGCCAGTTCCTTCATAGAGATCTTCATCTCCATAATGAATTTAAATTAATTTGAGTTTCGTTTTTGCAAACAAGACAGCCAAATTCGCATCAAAAAAATACTTTTACACTTGCGCCTGAGGATATCAAAAAGTTTTCTAGTTTTGTAATGAAAGTGTCTTAGGCCTGTAGCTCTCCTCTCCCAAGGATATGTTTTTTGGCCTGCATCAAGTTCTTTTGGATCTGTTTAAGATTGTGACTCTTGAATTTACAACGGGGGCTAATATAACTAAAATTATATTAAAATAAAAAAAATAACTTTATAATTCATAAGTAGGGCTGCAAATTTTGAGGGGGCCCCTCATTTATGTAATTAGAAGGTTGAAAAGATTGACACACACTAATAGCACAATATTCCATAGTATAGCAAATATACCATATCAGATTGGAGCATAGTATATTATAGAATATTATTGCATATCATAATCTAGCATAGCACAGCTTAGGTAACATAACACAGTATAACATAGCATAGCACAGAATAGTATAGCATAGCATAGTCTAACCTAGCCTAAAATAACATAGTATAGCCACATACTTTATCATAGCATAGTAGAAAATAGCCTAGCCTAGCATATCGTAGTATTGTCTAGCATAGCATAGCCTAGTATAGCCTAGAATAGCCTAGAATAGCCTAGCCTAAACTTGCCTAGTATAGTATAGTATATCATACTATAAACTACCCTGTTTTAGCCTAGTATAGCCAAGCCTAGCCAAACTTAGGATATCCTAGCCTAAAATAGAATAGCCTAGCTGTGTCGGGCCTAACCTAACCTAGCTTAGAATAATCTAGCTAGCCTAGTACAGCCTAGCATAGTATAGCCTAGCATATCGTATCCTAGTATAGTTAGCCTAGCTTATTAGGCCCTAGTCTAACCTAGCATATTATAGTACAGCTTACCTTACACTAGCCTAGTATAGCCTTGCCTAGGGTAGCAGTGCATAGTGTAGCCTAGCTTACTATAGCCTGCCTAACCAAGTATAGCTTAGCATTGCATGCCAGAGCCGAGTCTAGAGTCGCCTAGAATAGCCTAGACTAGTATAGCCAAGCTAGAATAGGCTACTCTAGCCTATCCAATATATCCTTGCATACGATAGACTAGCCTAACCTAGCATACTATAGGCTAGCTTGGTATAGCCTATCCTAGCATAACCACACCTAACATAATATACCTAAGTGTATCATATTATAGCCTAGCCTAGTATATCCTAGACTAGTATATCATACCATACCCTAGACTAGAATAACCTTGCATAACTTAGCCTATGTTATCTAGCCTTGGCTAGATAGCCTATAGTAGCCTAACATAGCATTACCTAGCATAGCCTAATATAGCCTAGCATATCAGAGCATAGCCCTTCCTTACCTATTATACTTTAACCTACCCTAGCATAGGATAGTTTAGCTAACCCTGTCTAGCCTAGTAGAGCTTAGCCTAGTCTACCATTAACTATCCTAGACAAGTGTAGCTTCTACTATCCTATTATACTCTAGTCAAGCATAGCTTAGTATTGTTTAGCCTAACATACTATATGCTATCCTAGCATAGCCTTTTATAGCCTAAATTAGCCTAAATAGTATATTTTACCATTGTACATTATATCTTAGCATAGCCTAGCATAGTATAGCCTATTCTAGGCTTGCCTAGCAGAATATAGCATATTATAGCCTAGTCTAGTCTAGCAGAGTATCGGCCGAATAGTTATAATGTTATTGCCAAAACAAAATAATTCCCGGACTAATCTGGGAAAGACTTTGACAACTGTAACATTCGAAAGAGAATGTAAAACAACATAATGGTTTTAAATTTCGTTAGAATCGGTATGAATAGTTACAATGTTATTATAAAAACACGCGACTAATAACCTTGAGCAATCTAACAATAGCACGGAGAAATCAAATCTGCACAATTAGTTTGTGAGAATTTAATTTTCTTCATCCTCATCTTCCTCTAAATTTGAAATCTACATTAAACATGTTTTAACTAAATTATATCAAATATCTTTGATATAAATCCATTTTATCTTCATTAACCTATTTTTTTATCTTGCAAGGAAACGAGACATAAAAATAAAATGACAGCTGAGAAAGGATCCTACACTAGATTGCATAATTCTCATATGGTATAGATATCTAGTGGCATATTTACCCATATACTTGATTCCATCACGAAATTATGCTAATCGTGGTCACTAAACTACCTTCTTCTTCATGAGGGCAGAAAAGAAATCACTGGATGAATGGCAATTTTCTCTGCGCAGATATCCCACGTTCGAAAATAAATCGGGGGATGAATGGCAGTTTTCTCTGTGCAGATAACTTAAGTTCGAAAATAAATCAGTGGGAAAATGGCAGGTTTTTGCTGTGCAGACAACCCACGTTCGAAAATAAATCAGTGGGTAAATGGCAGTTTTTACTGCGCAGGAAACCCACTTTCGAAAATAAATCAGTGGAGAAAATGGAATTTTTATCTGTGCAGATAACCTACATTTGAAAAGAAGTCGCTGGACGAATGGCAGTTTTCTCTTCGCAGACGACCCACTTTCGAGAATAAATAATTGAAGAAATGGCAGTTTCTCTGCGCAGACATCCCATGTTCGAAAAGTAATCAGTGGACGAATGGCAGTTTTCTCTGCGCAGACAATCCACTTTCCAAAATACATTAGTGGACGAATGACAGGGTTTATTTTCTATACAGACACCCCACGTTCCCCCCCAAAAAAATGTTGGACGAAGGGCAGTTCCTTGCGCAGACAACTCATGTTCGAAAATAATCAATGGACAAATGGCATTTTTTCTGTGCAGACAATACATGTTCGAAAATAAATCAGTGGGTGAATGCCAATTTTCTCTGCGTAGACAACCCACGTTCGAAATAATTTAGTAGACGAATGGCAGTTTTCTCTGCCAGACAACCCACGTTCAAAAATACATTAGTGGACGAATGTTATTTTTTTTCTAGGCGGACAACACACGTTCGAAAAAAATGGTGAAAGAATGGCAGTTTTCTTTGCGCAGACACCCCACGTTCGAAAAAAAAAAATGGTGGACGAATGGCCTTTTTCTCTGCGCAGACATCCCACGTTCGAAAATAATCAGTGGATGAATGACAGTTTTCTCTGTGCAGACAACACACGTTCAAAAGAAATCAGTGAACGAGTAACAGTTTTCTTTGCGCCGTATTCAGAGATGAGAAAGAACAAAAAATTTGTGTTCTCGATGTAACAGGAACGAGATTAATTAAATTAATTCCTTCGTCCCGAAAAAATTAATTGGCTTTCGTGAGAAGAGAAGTAAAAAAAAAGGGGGACAGTATTTAGAAGAAAAATAAAGGGTAATAAAAAGCATTAACCTAAATTCCTGTGCTAAAAAGGCCAAGGTATTGTATTTTTAAACCACACTAAACAAATTCGTATCAAATGCGAGAGAAACTTGGAAAAGCCACTTACAGCACAGAACAATCATTCGAGGAACTTTAAATAAATAATTGGCCCTCCCTATTTCCATCCTCCTTCCATAGAGATGTGCAATTTTCACCACTATGAGAGAAATATCTTTGGCCAATTAATATTAATGGTTGGTTTGCTCGGCAGAAGTTCCCTGGTTGCCTCAAATGTCATAAAATATTCAAAATACAGTATCGAACCTTTTCCTAATGAACTCTTCTGTTTTTTTATTACTTGCATATCAATCGGTTCCTTTAATTTGGCAATTTATCGTTATTGTTTGTTTTTTTTGCATGACATATTCTGAATAGTGTGTAGGTGAATACACCTACCATCATTTTCTCCCTTTATATTTCAAACAAACTACATCCATTTTCTCTTTCATTCATTGATATAATTAGTTTGTAAGTAACAGTTTCCTTCTGAATGTACCTAAATTATTCGCTATGCGTTGCATTGTTGCTTTGTAGCCCAATTTTCTCACCATACAACAGATTGTTAATGGGTGGGAATTTTGTTCCTTATTTTGAGGTCAATTTCTTCCACTAACGATACAATATTTAACGGTTCAGTGCTTTAGCATGTGCTCGAACCTTCTTCTTCTTTATGTTACCTTAATAATGGCTACCTTCAACTTTGCTCGCAGTAGTTGGGTGAATTGTCATTGCGAAAAGTGAGGTAATTTTACTAGCCGAGAATATTTAAAACCTCCATCTCCCATTTACCGTTTTTTGACTTAATGTAATTGATATATATATATATATATATATATATATATATATATATATATATATATATATATGCGTCTCACAGTGGCATACTTGTCTATTGGCAAGTTCTTTTGTCCGCTCTTAGCTATTTCGGCCGTCTGCTACTAGGCCGAAATCGCTTAATTTTTTAAACTTAGTTGAAAAATATTCTTTTTTGCATTTCTCAGAGGAAATATATCTTCCTCGAGCAACTTTGATGGCAGTGTGAGGTAAAAGGCGGTACACCTGAGTCGGCTCCCATTTAAAATGATGAAATGTGTTTTGAAGTCAAAACAACTGTATTTTTTGGATGCATAAAGAATGTTTCTTTTGTTCTGTATATACATACAACTAACCTGTACACGACAGAAAAAAAGGTGGTTATAGAGCAGGTGGAAGTTTCCTGATGTTCATCAACTAACCTTCTTTTGATAGTAGGGAAAACTACAATGTAACAACAACAAGGAGCAACAACAAGGAAAGAAGGTACCCTAGGAGACCTTACGGTCCATTTAAAGAGGGTACCTTTGGACTACCAATCGAGCGGGCACAAGGCTGCTCAATTGTTTTGCGTCCCTAAACGGCCACTTTTCAAGACTTTGTCTAGTCTTGACATAGTGATTGGTATGCGGTTGCTATAACAAAGAGAAGCCACTGCGGATATTGCAGCTTTCCTTACTCTTGTAAGGAAAACTAGTGGGTTAAAACGATCCCGTGTACTGCGATGACCAGTGGATGAAAATGATCCCGTGTACTGCGATGACTGGTGGTTGAAAACGATCCCGTGTACTGCGATGAGCATTGGGAGAAAACGATCCCGTGTACTTGAATGACCGGTAGGTGAAAACGATCCCGTCTCCTGTGATTACCGGTGGTGAAAACGACCCCGTGTACTTCGATGACCGGTGGGTGAAAACGATCCCTATTTTCTGCAATGAAAGGTGGGTTAAAACGATCCCGTCTACTGCGATGACCAGTGGATGAAAATGATAACGTGTACTGCGATGACTGGTGGTTGAAAACGATCCCGTGTACTGCGATGAACATTGGGAGAAAACGATCCCGTGTACTGCAATGACCGGTGGGTGAAAACGATCCCGTGTACTTCGATGACTGGTGGGTGAAAACGATCCGGTGGACTGCAATGGCTGATGGGTGAAAATGATCCCGTGTACTGCGATGATCGTTGGGTGAAAACGATTCCGTGTATTGCAATGACCGCTGGGTGAAAACGATCCAGTGTACTGCGATGACCGTTCGGTGAAAACGATCCAGTGTACTGCGATGATTGGTTGGTGAAAACGATCCCGTGTACTGCGATAACCGTTGGGTGAAAACGATCCAGTGTACTGCGATGACCGCTGGGTGAAAAACGACTCCGTATACTGCGATGACATGTGAGCGAAAACGATCTGGTGTTCTGCGATGTGTGTACTGCACTCCCTAATCATTTGGCTCCCTCCGTTGTCTCTATACTTGTTTTTTGTTCTTTTAAGTACCTGGCACTATTGGAAAGAGCCACATTTTCAATGAATTAACCCCCTCCCTTTTAAGATGTGCCCCTTTCTCTCCCCACGTGCCTCTGATCATGCCAAGGAGCTCGATTTCGGTGTCAGTATCCTTGGTAAATGTAATCAGGCGGTATTCTGTCACCCACAGTTTTTATCTTATGTTAGTTTTATTTTTACTATTAATGTTATACTTATTTTTTTTTACCTTTATTTCTCCATCTATCTCTTCCTCTCTTCATTTTATTTTTAGTAAAAATGTCATTGTGGACCTTTGTATTTTCACGTTATTATTTAATTATTTTATGGCCGAGGTGACAGACCCCGAATATTGATGATTTGAAATCATCGGCATTCATGGATTAACGCCACCGCAAATGGGCATCAGGTGTAGCGCGCACAAGTGGTGCAGCTGACATCTAGAA